>JANAVB010028198.1:3259877-3642377 GCA_029216955.1 Iris pallida | reverse complement strand
TATATTCATTGCTTGTCCTCCGTTCGGAGTTGACCATATTCTCGACAGATTTTTGATATATATATATATATATATATATATATATATATATATATATATATATATATATATATATATATATATATATATATATATAAACTGTTGTTAGAGTAGAAAACCTACAGCGTTCTACGCCATTTTTCTGGTGAGGGCTGGGCGTTGTCACGTACACGTGCCCTTATAGCGGGTGCGGGTCGTGACACATTTTTTTGGTGGCCCACACAGGTCCTAAAGTCGCAATTAGTGCGATGTCGTAGCGGCACTCGTCTTAGAGTGTTGACTACGAGCCTGTGTTACACATAGGAGGTAGTAGGCTAAGAGTACTCAATCATAGTAGGATCTTTCCTTGCTTATCTTGCTTACCGTCTTTGATATTGATTTACTGCATTCTAGCTGTCCTCATTTGATATAATCTTTCATGTGCCATATTGATATCTTCTTTTCAATCTGTCTCCAGGATGGTTATGACTCATTCTTCCGGTGAGGAGCACGGAGAGACGGAGAGGTCTGCTACCTCTGGCGGACAGGCTCCGGTCACTTCTCCTGCAGATGGGACTTCTGTTGGGGCCCTCGGGGGTACTCCTCCAGCGCTCTCGATGACCGTCCCTGGGGCCATTGCGGGTGCTCTTCCCGCAGTACCGGGGCTACGACGAGAGTTGTCGGGGGAGTTCTTCCTCCTCAGCAGGGGACTCCTCCGATGATGGTGGGAGCTATTCCTCCGTTGCCTTCTCTGCCCACAGACATGGGGCAGATGCTCGCGTTCTTTCAGCAGGTGCTGGAGTCCCAGCGGGCCCAGCACGAGGCTCAGTTGAGGCAGACAGAGGCCATGCGCCAGGGCATGGAGGATGCATACAGGTTGACTATGGCGGCAGTGGAGCGTGGGGCTCCACAGAGGGAGGTGCAGCAGCAGCAGCAGAAGATCAGAAATATCCAGGCTTTCAAGAAGTTGGGTCCAAGGGATTTCAAGGGGACCGAGGGCATTATTTATGCTGATGACTGGCTCGAGGATATCGAGCGCCAGATGAGGGCCTCCCGTCTGGCAGACGACCTGAAGGTCGAGGCGATTGGCTTGCAGTTGTTAGATGTTGCCCGGACATGGTTCCAGAACGAGCCGGCTCTTGCAGGAGAGGGCCATACTTGGGCTGAGTTTCGGGCCCTGTTCAGAGAGAAGTTCTTTTCCCCCACAGAAAAGATCGGCCTAGTACGGCAGTTTCAGAACCTGCAGTAGGGCGGTATGACTGTGGAGGAGTATACGGCGGAGTTCGGCCGGCTGAGCCGATACGTCGAGTACATGGTGAGCGACTCGGTGATTCGAGCAGAGCGCTTCCGGGAGGGATTGACATGGGATATCAAGATCCTGATCCCTTCCTTCTATGCGACATATGCAGAGGTTTATGCGGAGGCTCGGAAGGTGGAGAGGGAGTGGGGCTTGAAGCCGAAAAGAGACCGTGATTTGTTTTCGGGGGCCAGTAGCAGTGCGGGGGCTGCTAAGCGCCCTCAGCTTCTGCATCAGTCATTCCAGCATCATCAGCAGCAGGGGCAGGCCAGAGCATCTGTCCAGAGGGTTCAGCAGCGTCCGGGGCAGGACGATCCACCGTGCCACTTCTGCAAGAAGCCCGGTCACCTCTTTGAGTTCTGCAGGAGAAGGCTGGGGCTGTGTCTCTTTTGCGGTGCCGCTGGGCATCAGATGCGGGAGTGTCCCAAGAACTCCCGTGCAGCTGGAGCAGCTCAGAGGGAACATGTTCAGAGGGCACCAGCTAGTGTGCCGGTAGTTCAGCAGCGAGGTCCACTTTCGACTCAGCAGCAGCAGTTTGTTCAGCACCGCCAGCAGAGGAGTGGTCAGGGTAGAGCCTTTACTCTTGCAACCGAGGAGATGGCGCCTATTGCGGATGTTTTTGCAGGTTCTATTCTGCTCGATTCTTTTCCAACTTTGGCCTTATTTGATTCTAGTGCTACGCACAGTTTTGTGTCTGTTTCTTTTGCTCTTAGGCACAATATTATTGCTGAGTATCTTGGTAGGACTTACAAGATTATGACTGGAAATGGCATCATCCTAGTTAATAATGTTTGCAAGGGGCAGAGAGTTTCTTTGAGAGGCCGGGAGCTGAGTGCGTGTTTTCTCGTAATGCCACTTTCGAGTTACGATGTGGTACTCGGTATGGACTGGTTGAGCATGCATCACGCTAGCATCGACTGCAGAGGGGGCAGGATTCTGTTTAGGCTGCCGGGAGAGCCGGAGTATGAGTTCACCAGGGGTGCAGTAGAGCAGGGAGATAGATTCTGCGGAGCGTTGTTGGCGGGGCCGGTGTTGCCACATCCACTCATTGCTGAGTTCTTGGATGTCTTTCCCGAGGAGCTGCCCAGGATGTCGCCAGATCGTGATATTGAGTTTTCTATAGACCTAGTGCCGGGCGCTGAGCCTATCTCCCATCACGTCTATAGAATCAACAACAGTGAGTTTACGAAGCTGAAGAGACAGGTCGACGAGCTGGAGGACAAGGGCTTTGTTCGATCTAGTTCTTCACCTTGGGGCACGCCAGTTCTTTTTGTCCCCAAAAAAGATGGTACGGTACGTCTGTGCATTGATTACAGGGCGCTCAACAACCTTACCATCAAGAACAAGTATCCTTTGCCAAAGATTGATGACTTGTTTGACCAGTTGAGCGGGGCGAGGGTGTTCTCGAAAATTGACTTGCGTACCGGGTACCATCAGCTGAAGGTGAAGCGGGATGACATTTCAAAGACTGCCTTTCGGACTCGCTATGGCCAGTATGAGTATACCGTCATGCCGTTTGGGTTGACCAACGCCCCGGCGGTATTCATGAACTTGATGAACAAGATATTTCATCAGTACCTTGACAAGTTCGTGGTGGTCTTCATTGATGATATTCTCATCTATTCGAAGACACCAGAGGAGCACGAGGAGCACGAAGAGCACTTGAGGATTGTGTTGGACACTCTCAGGAGGAAGCAGCTGTATGGGAAGCTGTCGAAGTACGAGTTCTTCTTGGATCGCGTGGAGTTCCTAGGCCATGTTGTCTCTGGCGAGGGGATTTCAGTGGATCCGAAGAAGATTTCTGCGGTGGAGTCCTGGTCTACGCCGAGCTCAGTAGCAGAGGTTTGGAGTTTTCTGGGTCTGGCAGGTTACTACCGGAGGTTCGTACAGGACTTTTCTAGGATTGCCCAGCCGATGACCCGCCTTACCAGGAAGGACGAGGAGTTTGTTTGGTCCGAGGAGTGCCAGGCCGCCTTCAAGGAGCTGAAGGCAAGGTTGACTACAGCTCATATCTTGACGCTGCCATCTGGATCTGGTGGTTATACGATCTACAGTGATGCTTCAGGACGGGGTTTGGGTTGTGTGCTTCAGCAGCACGGGAAGGTAATTGCCTATGCATCTAGGCAGTTACGTCTTCATGAGAAGAATTACCCTACCCACGATCTGGAGCTGGCAGCGGTCATCTTTGCTTTGAAGCTGTGGAAACACTATCTGTACGGAGAGCGAGTTAAGATCTATACAGATCACAAGAGCTTGAAGTACGTGTTTACCCAGAAGGAGCTGAATATGAGGCAGAGGCGATAGTTAGAGCTGATGAAGGATTTTGATATATCCTTACAGTACCATCCGGAAAAGGCCAACGTGGTCGCGGATGCTTTGAGCATGTATCCCGTGGCCATGTGTTTGACGATTGATCGTCACCTTCTGGCAGATCTGGAGAGCTTGGGCATAGAGGTGATAGTTCCAGGGTTCGAGGCGCAGATGTGGGGTCTCCAGGTACAGTCGGAGCTGATGGACAGAATCAGGGCAGCTTAGTTTGAGGATAAGGCTCTGAGGGTCATCAGGGAGCAGGTCCAGGCAGGACTGTTGGATGAGTTCTCTATAGCAGGGGATGGGTCATTGAGGCATGGTACCAGATTGTGCGTGCCGAACGGAGGACTTCGGGAGGAGGTTCTTCAGGAGGCGCACCGTTCTCAGTACTCTATGCATTCCGGAGCCAACAAGATGTATAGAGACTTGAGACAGCATGTTTGGTGGTATGGCATGAAACGTGAGGTGGCTCAGTTCGTTTCGAGATGCTTGGTGTGCCAGCAGATGAAGGCCGGGAGGCAGAGATCCGGTGGATTGCTCCAACCACTACCTATTCCTGAGTGGAAGTGGGAGCATATCACTATAGACTTTGTATCTGGGCTTCCACGCTCTCCAGGAGGAAAGGATGCGATTTGGGTCATTGTTGATCGATTGACCAAATCGGCCCACTTTTTGCCTTTCAAAGTGGGTTTGTCGACGGAGAGGTTGGCCGAGATGTACGTACGACAGATAGTCCGATTGCACGGGGTTCCAGTGAGTATAGTCTCGGATCGGGACAACCGATTCACTTCTCACTTCTGGAAGAGTTTACAGCTTAGCTTGGGCACATCGCTCAAGTTCAGTACCGCATACCACCCCCAGACAGACGGGCAGTCGAAGAGGACGATTCAGACCCTCGAGGATATGCTTCGTACCTGTGTCTTGGACTTCGGGGGATCTTGGGAGGACCACCTTCACTTGGTAGAGTTTGCTTACAACAACAGCTACCAAGCCAGTATAGAGATGTCACCTTTCGAGGCTCTATACGGACGGAGGTACCGTACTCCCTTGTCTTGGGATGATGTCGGCGAGAGGGTTTTGCTTGGCCCTGAGATGGTAGTGGATGCTGCAGAGAAGGTCAGGATTATCAGAGATAGACTTCGGGTGGCGCAGGATAGGCAGCGGCATTGGGCCGATAGCCACTGGAGGCCATTGGAGTTTGAGGTATAATTTAGATTTTTCTAGTATTTGAGTCCGATTGTGATTGTTTTAGATCAAGCTCTAAGTCTTGTGTTTTGTTCTAGGTTGATGATCTTATTTTTCTGCGGATTTCTCCGACGCGTGAAACGATTCGTTTTGGTGGCGGCGGGAAGCTTAGTCCACGATACATCGGACCATTCCGTATCTTGGACAGGGTCGGTACAGTGGCTTACCGACTGGAGTTACCGCCCGTACTAAAGGGAGTGCACAGTGTGTTCCACATGTCGCAGCTGAGACGGTACGTGGCAGATCCCAGTCACGTCTTGGACCACTCCGAGATCGAGGTGGGACCGACACTCAGCTATCCAGAGAAGCCGGTTGAGATCTTGGACCGAAGAGAGAAGGTGCTCCGGAACCAGGTCATTCCCTTGGTTCGCGTTGCATGGAGACACCACTCTCCAGGTGAGTCCACCTGGGAGAGGGAGGACGATATGCGGGAGCGATTCCCATATCTCTTCGAACCTTGAGGTAAAATTCTTTTTTTTCTTCCTTGTTCTATTCATGATTGCTGTGTTAGTTCTCATTCAATTTCCAGGACGAAATTTTTTTAAGGAGGGTAGATTTGTCACCCCCAATTTTCGAATTAGGGGTATTTTTATCATTTTTCAAGTTTTATGATTTTTAGGAATTTTATTTGATTTTATATGATTTTTAGGGATTTGTTTGAGTTGGTTTGAATTTTATCCAATTTGGACTTAAGTTGGAGACCCGGGTAGCCTGAACACTAGTAGGACCCACATACTAGCTGGGCTTGGCCCATATACCATCCTAATTGTCACGACCCGCACCCGATTTTCGGACGCGAGCTCGTGAGCAAGCCAGCTACGTATCGAGCGGACTCCAGCCCGACTCGAGTACGTATAAGCTGTCACGGTCATGGGTATCATGTCTAATCTAAACTGTATCTCAATCCACATGAATCATATAAACAAGAATGAACAAGTATGGGTCATGGTCTGCAGCCCATTAGCATATTGTCCGATTAGACTCTAAGAATGATATGAGTCTACAAATAAGAAGAATATAACATGAAACGGAATATAAAGCACGAGAAGATAATAAAGAGTATCACAAGCAAAATACCTGTATTTCTGTATCGCAATCCTGTATCATCCCGCTCTGCTAACTAACTCCATACAATCGCTAAACCTGAAGAGATCATCAGGTCCTCAGAGGACTAGCAAGATACATAAAATATGCCACTATGACAGTAAATAATATGCATAAAGGGAATGACAGAAATTTGACACTCTACTTCTAAACAAATACATGATAACGCAACATCAAGGACAATGTTCAATACTTGGGCTAATAGATAGAGTACCATGTGTCACGACCCGCACCCGCTATAAGGGCACGTGCACGTGACAACGCCCAGCCCTCACCGTAAAAATGGCGTGGAACGCTGTAGGTTTTCTACTCTAAACAGTTTATATATATATATATATCAAAATCTGTCGAGAATATGGTCAACTCCGAACGGAGGACAAGCAATAAATATATATGAGTGCTCAATCACAACTCTAAGATGATAAAGTAAAGACTGAAAGATAAAGACAACAAGACGATAAAATAATAACCTGTCAAGTCCAAACACCAAATAATATACAAGTCCAAGTCTCTAATACAATCCATAATAATAACAGTCTCAAAAGTAGCTGGAGACAAGGTCCAGTATAAAAGACCTACTCTAACTAAGCAATAGGTAAGGTCTCGCCAGGCGGAGCTAAGCCCTGCTGGACCAAAGTCTCTAGGTCTAGGCCCACTACGTCATCCGGACCGTAGTAGGTACAGTAATCCCCCTCGTCAGCATCTGTAATATTTTTAACATATCCTGTCAGGATGGAACGAGTACAATCTACTAACAACAGTTCACAAGATATGACAAAAGCTATAAGACAGTAAATAGAGAGTATATACAAGAAAATCATAGAGTGTACATGTGAGTATCATGGCAAGGTAAGCTGTAAAACTAGAGCTAGAACAAGGCAAGTAAACTGATCATGGCATGTACAAGAATCATATATCTAGGTGTGTGAGTACTAGCTACAACATGTGGCCGGATTGGGTCTGCACAAGGTTATGATCTAGCCAATCATACGTGTGGTGTAGGATTGGCATTCACAAGGTTCACAATATATACAAGGCGGGTATGACCACACATCTACACTAGTACTCCCCGTCCCCGACTGGTAGAGTGGATCCAAGCAAGACACGTTACGATACGGGATTCTACGAGAAGGGAACAAGTCTCCTCGAGAATCGGTGTTCATATACTGCACAAGAACTACAAGGGGGCTTGCACAAGATATACCAAGATAACGAGGAATAACATCTCATGTCGGGATCCATGAATACCAATCCGTGTGACCAATGTGTCGAGAACAAGCATATCTACACTAATTACATGAATTATAACAATCATCGTAAATTGGAAAAGTGTCAGAGAATGTACTCGCCTGTAATATGGTATGATATGTCTACTGGAGCAAATGCAGCGTCTCGAGGACCTATAGAGAACAAGACGTATCAATACTATGCTTAGGAAATAAAGTCAAGACAATTTAAATCCTATTAAGTCATTCTAGGTCAAGACACATCAAACTAGACTGTACGAGGTCAACCTAAGTCATATTAGGTCTAGCTAGGTCATACTGGGTCAATACAAGTCAAACGGAATTAATCTAGGTCGATTTGAGTCAACGGTTGACTTACAGTTGACTTTTGGTCAACTGGTCAACTCTGGTCAATCCTAGGTCAATGGTGACTAATAGTTGACTTTTGGTCAACTACTCAAGTCTAAAGGAATTTAGGACTAAATTGGGTAAAGTGTTGACCTGTCACGACCCGCTACCCAAATTATTGGGCCAGGCCGAGGCATGCCCAGCCTACGTTGAGATAAAACGTAGTAAGCTGTTCTAAAGACAACAGGATAAGACTAAATGTGCTAACAGTTCTATAAGTGAAGAAGAATCATAAATACACCAAACACAAAAGTCGTCGTATATAGTGAAATGTCCAAGTACAAGTGAACTGTAAAGTAAAACTGGATACATGTCCAGTTACAAAAAGATATAGTCTAATATATGTCTACTCTCAAAAGTCTAAGTAAACAAAGACAACTAAGCGAGGTTTCCCGCAGGAACATCCTCGTAAAGCAGAGCCGGGTCCTCGGCAGTAACTCTATAATAGGTGTCGCAGAGTAACTCCTCCTCAGTAAGGACACCTACAACGTTATCCTGTCAGGACGGAGCAAGTACTGAATCTAGCAAACTAGCATATGAAACATAAAAATGAACATGTGAGGAATAACTGGAAACATGGCATCACACAGTCTATCATGGCAAGGATACATATGTCATAGAGACAGATGTACATGTAGTGTTTAAAACTGTAGCAAGGACGTGATCGGTCAATAGATGTACAATGTACTGTGGTACATGTAAATAAAATGTACATACGTACAAGTCAACAAGCATAGGTGTACATCCGTACAGAAATGCGGGATAATGGCCTACGGCAAAGTATGCATATAAAATGCGACCTCGCTCGCTACTATAGGGGGGTCATGATCACGTACTCTACCATCAGTTTCCCCATAACCCGTATTCTATCATGTGAGAGATACATAAAGACAGTTCTAAGCGTGGTAGTAACTGGAAGTACAACATGTAGAGATTCTAACTTGCTACCCCAAGGATCAGCATTTAACATGGTGGAGTTTACAGTTCATTTATGTGATAATATGTAAAGTTCGTAGAAAGTACTTGCTACCCCAAGGATCAGCATTTAACATGGTGGAGTTTACAGTTCATTTATGTGACAATATGTAAAGTTCGTAGAAAGTACTTGCCTCTAGCAAAGCAAAATAAAACAAGCTGCGATAACAGTGCTACGGATGTCCGGTAACTCGTCACTGTAGAAGTAAATACAATAACTTAGTTTTTACACTAAGTTAAAATACTAGGACACTAATTGGTGAAACACGACTTGTGATTGGGCACCTAGCCAAAATAATAATTTTGGCATAGGAGACCAATGTGGGGTAACACACTACTTTAACTAACTTTCTAGGGTCTTTACACTAGTGAGGGGTTGAGGTTTAACACGGCTAAAACTCAAAATAACACAAAAAGCTACAAGTCGTAATTAATCAATAAATAAATCAAAAGACCATTGCGTTCTAACAATTTTAGAAATAGACAAAAAGCCTAGTTTTACATAAAATAAGATACCAAAACGATCCTTGCTAATTATAGAAATTTATTATAATTTTTCTGGAATTTATTAACCAGTACAAGTATTTTATAAAAATCAGTTTTCCTAAGTATACAGAAAATGAGTTTTGGTTTCATATGCCAAACTAGTGGCAAAACAGTAATTTAAATACTACAAAAATTACACTAAATTAGCTAACTTAACATAGTATATAAAAACTATTTTTCCATAATTTTAGCAGTACTTTAAGTATTTTTTGAAAATCAAAAACAGCATTGCACACAATAATTAATTATCTGCGTATTTTGTCCATGTATATAATTTGAACCAAAGTTCAAATACAGGACCCAAGGCCATGAATCAAGTCCAATATGACTTGTACAGGCCTTGAATATGTTAAAACACATTTGAGCCCAAATATCCATGCTAGGCTTGGACACCAAATGGTTGCAGCAATTTAAATACACTAAAATAACTTGGTAAAAGTACAAAAATAATATTAATATTTTAATAAGATACAAAATAAATATATACATACATATGTTGAAAGTACATATGTCTATGTATAAGGAAAATACTTAATTTATAAAGTATATATATATATATATACAAATATATATATATAAGAAAACTCTTAATTATATGGTGTATATATAATATATATATACACATAAAGTATATACATATATACAAACAAACATATATATATATATATATATGAAATTTACTAACTATAAAATATATATACATATATATAAAATACTGTTAAAATACAGTATATACATATATATATATATATACTAATATATATATATACATATATATATAAAAAAAATATATACATATATATATAAATATATATATAAAACAAAGAAAGAAAAGAAAAGAAAAGAAACAGAAAAAGAAAAAAAAAGGAAAACAGAAGGGGGCTCGAGCCCAAGCCAGAGAAGCGCGGGGGGGGGGGGGGGGAAGGGGATTTAATCGGGTCGGGCTGACCAGGGGGTCAGTCCGCTGGGTTTGTTAGAGTTAGGGTTTCGTTTATTTTATTTAGTTTAGGTTAGTTTATACATAAAAAAAAATATAAATCTGTCCTGTGTCCAGACAGTTAAGGACACAGGATTTCTCGTGTCCGTGCTATGCACGACACGCACGAAGGCTAGAACGCGTGTCGAGACACTGGACTAGTGTCCCTGTGTCCTGGCGAACCACGCACGTGGCTTTGGGACACGTACGACACGAGATGGGCTCTGCTACTCACGTGTCCGGTCGGTCGGGGGGGTTCACGAGCTCTGGACGGCGGCGGAGACGTCGGGACGGCGGCGGAGACGTCGGGACGGCGGCGCTTCAGTGGCGCTGCGGTCGTCTCGTCGTGGCGAAGCGGATGGCGGTGGTAGCGACCGTCGACGACGAGGGGTGAGGCGGTGGTGGTGTGTCACCGGAGTTAGGGTTAGGTCTAGGGTTTAGGTCGGAGAACGGGGGCTACGGTGGTCGTGGTGGGTAGCTAGGGTTAGGGTTTGGTCTGGGGGTTAGAGGGGAGTTTTATAGGGTGCTCGAGGCGGTGGATTTTGGCCGGGAAAGGCGGGGGCAGTCGGCGGGGCAGCTCGGGGCAGCAGAGTGGGTGAGGCAGAGGAGAGAGAGTGTGTGTGGTCGTGGAGGGGGGGGGGTTCGGGTAGATTAGCACTAGGGTCCTCTAGGTTTTAGGATTTGCACAAATGAATTATTAGTGAGCAATTGTAAAACAGAATTTGCATATAGGTCCCCACAGCTATAAATGCAAATTAGAATTTGCATTCCTTAATTAAAACAATTAATTAATTGCAAACTGACTATAAAACAATTTCAAACAATTGCAAAATAATATTAAAATATTTTAGAAAATTATAAATCAATATTTTTGTATTTAAAAACTCATTTAAAATCATTTAAAAATTCTAGAAAAATTCCTAAAAATTCCTAATAATTATTTAAGGCTATAAATGACATAAAATTTAATTGACACTAATTAAAATAAAATTTGAAAAATAGGGGCTGACATGACCCATAGTTGACTTTTGGTCTAAAAAGTCAACCGTGGTCAACCGGGGTCAAGACTAGGTCTAGACGGCTATTTCTATTCATTACCAACCTCTACAACCCATATCCAAGTCCATCTTGGACTTCGAAACCCAAATCTTGGCCGTAGGCCAATATCCTATTTTACCCTTAAAAAGGGTAAGATTCTAACTTAGGCAATTATCAAGTTAGCCTACCTACGCTTGGTATTTTGACCCGATCTCCCTAGGGTAGTAAGATACTAACCTATACATACGTTACCTACCAAAATACCTAGGTATAGTGGACATCCAGTCCATGATACGGCCCATTGCCGATATCTTGAATATTTCAAGATACGCAATGGTACGGCGCGATACCGGTGCCCTACGACCCCGATTTCCACTTGGGAGCCTACCCGCAAAATCTAATTCACGTATTCTAACTCCACGCCAAGTTTTAACTCATTCCGACACTCCGAGCTCCGTTTCACCCTCTAACTCGATCTCCTCTATTTCTATTTTTCCCACTTTCCTCCCCATTCTTCTTCTTCTATTCCCTTCTCTTCAAATTCCCCTTCTCTAAATTCTATTCTCCTAATTCATCTTCTTCTAACTCTTCCTCTCATTTCTAATCTTCTTTTCTCTTATTCTTTCCTATTCTCCTAACTTCTTCTATCTTCTTCCTATTCTTCCTTTTCTAATTCTTTTCTAACTCTTCTAATTCTTCTCAACTTCTAACTTCTTCTAATCCTTCTTCTTCTAATTTCTTCTTATTCTTTTCTTCCTCTTCCTATCTAACTATCATCCTACATATATATATATATATATATATATATATATATATATATATATATATATATATATATATATACACATATGGGGGTTAATGGGGGGTAAAATAGGGGCTTAAAGGGCTGGAAAAAGGGGGGGGGGTTCACTGGCAGCACTGCTGCCAGTGTTACTGCTACTGTAGCAGCTGGAGCTGCTGCTCCCTGCTGCTATTACTGCTGTCTTCTTCTTCTTCTCCTTCTACTACTTCCTCATCTTCCTCTATATATATATATATATATATATATATATATATATATATATATATATCTACATACACCTATATATATAATCTAATATCCATCCCTCTATCTATATGTATACATATATACACACACATATAGATATACATATATATACATAGACACGCACACATATAGATATATTTATGTAAATGCATACACACTCACACACACTCTCCCTACCACACAAACACACACTCACTCTCACACACACCAACACACACTCTCACCACCACTCTCACACACAAACACCACCACTACCATTTCCCCTACACACACACAAATACCTATAAACATATACACATATATATATATATATATATATATATATATATATATATATATATATATATATATATATATATATATATATATATATATACCATTCAATATATATATATAAATCCCTAATAATCCTTAACCTAGATTTTCTAGGGAAAACCTACAATTTATGGACAAATGGTGGAGAATCTTCTCCTCTACAATAATTGTGAAGACAATAAATGGAAAGGAGTAATAAATATAGAAATAATGACATACCTAAAATAGGTTTCTTGTAGGGAAGAAGGAGTTTGGGAAGAAAAGGGATTTTTAGAGAGAGAGAGAGTTGTGACTTAGTGTAGAAGAAAGGGGGGGACTCACTCTTGGCCGGCCATGTGTGTGTGTGTGGGGGGGGGGGGGGGGGGGGGGGGTTATTGGGTTGTGGGTGTGATCCAATAACCCTCCAACCCATTAAACTTAGGTTGGGTTGGTTCGGGTTTGTTTCGGTTTGTTTCGGTTTAAAATCTAAATACTAATCAAGCTCTAAAATGACTAATTAAACTATGGAAATAGGGTTTATGATTTCTAACCTAATTATGATGGTATGTGGGCTAAGCCCAGCTAGTATGTGGGTCCCACTAGGGTCCAGGCTACCCGGGTCTCCAACTTGAGTCCGAATTGGATAAAATCTAAACCAAACCAAATAAATCCCAAAAAATCACATAAAATCAAATAAAATTCCTAAAAATTATAAAACTTGAAAAATGACGAAAATACCCCTAATTCGAAAACTGGGGGTGACACCATGACAATCGTAGCTCATCCGAAACTAATGACCAACAGAATAATCACAATCGCATCTCCTCCGAGAATAACGACCAACAGAATATCACAACCGTAGTACGAAACTAACAGCCAACAGAATAATCAATACAACCGAAGCTCACCTGAACTACCGGCCAACAGAAACTATCATATAGCCCGCATGCCTAGTAACTGTCCTCTATGTCACAAGGAACTATACAGGTGTCCAGTCAAGTCGAATGAAGTCAAGTACAACTAACAGGTCAAGACATATTAAGTGAATGTGACTCGCGACAAGGCAATACTACCAGGACCTATACATGGAGTAACAGTGATATAGAAATAATGTACGTGCACGTAAATGAGGAAAATATCACTGATATGAACATAAGAAGCAGGTAATGAAATGTGACAGAAAAGAAACTGCAATATGCATGAAAGTACTGTAGAGTGGGCAAGGTATACTTGCCTGGAGGTTGCACGGAGAACCAACAATATATCACCAATCAACGAGTCAGAAAGTCCAAATCATCACATCTGTCTCCGAAAGCTGAAATAAACGTTACCAACATTCTCAGAATATTCAAATTAGCTAGGATTGCCTGTCCTTAAGTCCAATTCTGGATACAGGGGCAAAACAGTAATTTCGGGCAAAAACGATGTCCGTCGTTGGACCCGCTTTGTACCGAAAAGTATACCAGAGTCAATGGTCTCTAAAGTCGTCAAACTACATGTCTACGGATCTAGTTTTCCGATACGAACCCAACCGTATGTCCAAAGTTGGATTCCGACGGGCCGTGCACAAAATCACCCGTTGAGTGGGACCGTGGAGCCCGTAAAACGGCAATTTTATCAACTATCTCAGAATCGGACCAAACTTGGCATACATGACCAGAAAAATGATAAGGTCCTGATGGCAAAAGTTTCGTCTCGATCTGACGAACGTGCACAAAGTAATTGGAGAATTTGCAAAGTACACGATACGGTAAATTTCGACGGATACGCATCAAATTCGTCGCGCACACGCGACCAATTTGAATTCCGCCAAAGCCCACACGACCATGAAACCGTTACGCAGCTTTCGATGCTTACGGTGCGCGACCACGTCGCCCGGTTTGGCGGGACGTACGTCGTGTGGATGAATTTCTAAGTTTTTAAAACAGGTTTTTGGGAAACTTTGAAACTGTTTTAACAGGGATTCACTTGATGAAAAATAAAAGTAAAATAGAGGTTTCGAACTCGTATAGGTTATCTAAAACTGTCTTCAAATAGAATCTCAAAATCGTGCATGGATTGGAAGAAAACTGTCCGTGAACTAGAGTCCTTGGACTGGTTTCACTGTCCTGTTTCGACAGTTTTTTGTCGAACTTCGAGTCAATTTCTTGGTCGATCAGAGGGTTTACGAAGAATTCCCTTTGAAGGGTTTCGAAGAGGACCCATTGGGCTACGCGTATAAATTCACAGATCGAAATTCTATTGATCGATGAGGAAGAACTTATACCTGGAAGTCGCTGGTTCGACTGCTACTGTTGCGACTGTCCTCTGTTCCCAGCGCGTGCGGCTTGCTATCGCCGGCCGACTTTCGGCGCACGGCGGTGGCGCGCGGCCGCTGGTGGGTGCACCTAGGTGGAGGTGGCGGCGTATTGGTTTGATAGGGATTCGAGCGGTTTGGGTTTTGTTGCTCTCGGAACCTCTCGATACTCCTATATAGTTATATAGGTGCTCCCTGCTTATCTCTCGTATTTCAAACTGAACGGGGGTCTGGGAATAAGGAGGGGCGCGTGGGCTGGGCTCGGCTGGGCCGAGCCTGGCTGCTCCTATTGTTCACTTTATTCAACACTAAATCATATATATTATATATATATATATACACTATACATTTATACATATATATTCTAGATATACATACACATACACATTTATATATATATTATATTTATATATATATATATATATATATATATATATATATATATATATATATATATATATATATATATACACTATACATTATACATATATATATTTTAGATATATATACACATACACATTTATATATATATTTATATATATATATATACACTACACATTATTCATATATATATTTTATTCTTTTGATAAATAATAAATAAATAATAACTAATAATAATAAATAATTTATTCTCAATGACCATAATAATAATATAGCCAGTAATAATAAAATAATAATAATAATAATAATAATGATAATAATAATCATGCACAGTCCAATAATCCCAAAATGTACAATGACCTATTTATATACAATTATCATTGAATATCTACTAATAATAATATTTATAATATTTAATTAAGAATACTTAGAAAGTATTCATTGTATTATTAAAACAGAATACGACACCATCATACCAAAATACATCGAAACGAATGTCATTGGACGTCCCGCGTGACTACATGGGCTTGGGCTTTGTACGGGTCCAGTTTGACTAGTTTGGTACGACCGGGTCACCTAGACGTCAAATAATATTAATAATAAATAATTAACTATTTATAATGGTCATGTCACAACTTGGCCTGGTTTTTCTAGTTAGGACATCCCTATGGCTAGGTTTCCCCGGGCATGCCTAGTACACTAGTCAAGGCACACTGCTACACCTCCCGTGCCACAAATCCTAGTCGTCTAGTACTTCAAAACTCAACCATGGCTAAAATCATCTACCGTAATAATTAACTAAATAAATATTTATAAAAATTCTAAAATCTCCATTTAAATCAAATAAATAAATAAATAAATATTTCAAAAAAAAATTCCGTGAAGGAGAGCTACACTAATTAGGCTAGAAACCATAAACCCTACTTCCATGGCTTAATTAGTCATTTTAGAGCTTAATTAGTTAATTAAAATTAGACCGAAACGAACCGAACCAAACCCGAACCAACCCAACCTAAGTCTAATGTGTTTGGAGGATTATTGGATCTCACCCAAAACCCAATAACCCCCCACATGGCCGGCCACAAGTAGGAGCACCCCCCTTTCTTCTTCACTAAGTAACTCTCTCTCTCTCTCTCAAACTTTATTTCTTTCTTCCAAAGCTTTTCTTCTCCAAAGGAAAACCAATTAGGTATGCATTTAATTCTATATTTATTACTCTTTTGCATTAACTCTTTCACAATAAGTGTGGAGGAGATGATTCTCCACACTTTGCCCATAAATTTGTAGGATTCCCTAGAAATCTAGGTTAGGGATTTAATTAGGGGTTTTCTTAATTGAGAGTGGTATATATATATGTGTATATATATATATGTGTATGTATGTATATATATATATATATATATATATATATATATATATATATATATATATATATATATATAGATATATGTTGTGTATATATTTGTATTTACCTATGTGTGTGTATGAATTTATATGTATATATGTGAGTGTGGTTGTGTGTCTAAATATATACATATATAGATGGATAGATAGAGGATTAGATATATATAGAGAGGGTTAGATATATATATATATATATATATATAGGTATATATATATAGAAATATATATATAGAGAGAGTAGAAGGAGAAGTAAAAGAAGAAGAAGAAGGGAAGCAACTGCAGCAGCAGCTAGCAGCAGTGCAGCAGCAGCTAGCAGGCAGTAGCAGCTGCAGCAATAGCAGCTGAGCAGCAGCTGCAATAGCAGCAAGCAGCAGCAGCAGTAACACCAAGTCCCCCCCCCCTTTTACCCCTATAAACCCCCCTTTTTAGCCTATAATCCCCCCTATCTATATATATGTATATATATAGATATGTGTGAGACCCGTCTCACTGTATCGGTATTTTATACGGATACATATTTAATTTGAGCCGTATTTCGTATTTATCGATTTACGTGATATTTTAAAATTTCCTAAGTATAGGATTTCATGACTTGGTTTAACTTGGATTTGGTTTTATTTGGTTCGGTTCCACTTTGATTTGGTTTGGTTTAGTTTGGTTTTTTATGAGATGAGGTGTATGGTTTAGATTGAGTGGAGAGGAATGAATGGTGGAGATTGCTTGGGCTTGTTATATAAGCCACCTACCACTCTCTCTCCTCCATTATTTTTATTTTCATTTCCATCTTCATCTTCTTCCTCCATCCCAAGGCAAGTACACCTTGCCGAACCTTGAGCAAATTTATTTTTGTTTGTTCCATCTTCTTCCTTGCATGATTCTAAGCATGTTTAGAACTTGGAGTTTTTAATTTTACCGGGTGGATTCTTGTAGATCTAAGTTTATATCATTTTCGATTTTCTTGGGTTTTGATCTACCAAACTTACTTGTTTTCGAAAACTAATTATTCCATGTTGTAGAGAATTTTATTCTACCCAATTTTGACCTTTAAAAAGTTGAATTTGGACTTATTTTGACCAAGTTATGGACTTTTGAAGCTTTGGGTTCAACCATGGAGTTCTTGCTGATTTGGAGAAGACAGTGAGCAGTGTGCGCGAGCTTTTTAGCTTGCGCCACTGAGTTGCGCACTCTCTTTAGCGCAGCGCAGTCTGACCCATACGCTGCCTTTTGGAGGCGTATGTCTAGCATACGCTGACTTGAGCGTAGCCTGACTTGAGCGTAGCCTGACTTGAGCGCAGCCTGACTTGAGCGCAGTCTGACTCAGGCGCAACCTGATGTTTAGGCGCAACTGGACCTGACCCTACTTACCCTGGATCTTCTATAGCCCTGTATATTGATATTTTATTAGATATTTAACGTCCATTTTATATCCTTACGCCTTTTGTCCTGAACTTGATAATCCCGATTTGATTGACATGATTGAAATGACAATTGTACATGACATGGTGTGACAAGGAACTAGCATGACTTGATAGTGACCCTGAGCCGCAGGGCTCCTTCCTATGCCTTGTCCAGCTATTTAAATTATTGTTATTATTATTTCTCTATTGTTATTTGATCTTAATGATGACTTGTGCCTTGTAACCTCAGCATAACTTGAGTCCCCTGATTGAATGCTTGCACTATATTGTCCTACACTTGTCCCCTGATACGACAGTGACCCGTAGTGGTGCACTCATGATTAATGACCTGACATGACCTGATGGTGGCCCGTCGTGGCGCACTCTTGACCAGTAAACTTGACATGATAATGACATGATAGTGGCCCGTCGTGGTGCACTCCTGACAAGTAGACCTGACATAATTATCTCGAATAGCTGTTGCGACGGCTACCTGACATGACATAACCTGTATAATTAATCTGGACACCGTGGGCGATTGTGTTTGTATAAATAAACCAGTCCTGTCTTACATCATGTCTAGGACAGGGACTCCTGAGTACCACGGTCAGGAGTACCTACTAAAATGGACTAAGGCTAATAACTAGATTAATACATTAGTCATGACGAGATTTCCCAGCTACAGGCAATCCCGTTACCTGGACACGCCTTGGGATCTGTAGCCTGCCGTCGAGTAGGGCACATTTCCAACACACTGTCATGTGTTGCACCCTTCAAGCTACCTAAGGGTACATTCGTTTCCTGGACGATGTACCCACCTGAATTCAACTCTAATCTTTTAACCCGGGTAACCTTGATGGTCTGCAGGGCTTGTGGCTGTGGAATAATCTTACTGCATCTTGTTAGTAATTAGGCTTGTGACAACCCTAGTTAGTTAAAGTATCAAGCCGTAATTCTTGCTTGGCCGTGAAGTGATTGGACGGAGTCTAACCAGTCTAGTCTTGCCCTGATCCTGTTCCAGATTATTGAATGACCAGAATGCTTGTATTTATTTTACCGATAAATGGTGAGAATTCCAAGTTCTGTTCAGACGAAGGGTTACAACCCCGGTCCTTGTTTGGTTTACGGGTTGTAACCTGGTTATCTGAATAGTCCCATGGTTATCCCATCGTATATCACCTTTCCAGTCTAAGTCTTGTCCAGATCCAGTTCCTAACTGTTCCAGTTTATTTATTTAACATGTTCTCCAGTTTACTTTATGTCAATAATGATTTACTTACAGTCTTCCTATGATCGGGACGAGTGCATTGGTACTGCACAAATCTCGATCCTTCCTTACTTATTGCTTGCTTTGTTTACTAATGACTGTTGGTTTTATGTTCATAGTTCGGCCTCCTTTGTGGTACTTGCTATTTGGGGTCTGACCCCATTGGTTTTGCATGGCCAGGTTCTAATAGAAGAGCCCGAAGGATCTACCGCACCATCTACTCGACGGTGACCAGCCGGAGCACCAGAGTGCCTCAGTGGGTTTTTTTCATTCTCCCACTGATATGTAAATTCTCCTCTTGTAACGTTTAGCCCCGAGCACGTGTTTAGCTCGTGTTTTGGTATTTTCCTTGATATTGTAGCCTACGAGCATAAACATGATATGTGTATTCTAGACTATAGCTAGTCCTTATCATGTACGACTAATACTCTAGCTAGTCCTCAGTTCTGTGGTACTGGCTTCATGATCAGTCATGTATATATGGTTCGGAACGCCTTACTATTGTATGTATGATGATCGTACTCCTTGCTCTTGTATAATTGCCTGTGATTGAGATACCTAGGATTGTTAAACCATAGGATTGACTGATGGCTTGTAGAGTAACCCCCATGTCTCGACAGCTTATACGTGATTTCAGAGTATTAACGTACTTTGGGATTGCGTAGCTGGCTATGTCTGCCCCTGCTCTCCGGTATTCCATTAAACTTGGATAGTTGACCAAAAGTCAACTATGGGTCAACACTTTATCCAATTTAGTCCCAAATTCTATTAAACTTGGACAGTTGACCAAAAGTCAACTGTTAGTCACCAGTGACCTAGGGTTGACCTAGAGTTGACCTAGAGTTGACCAGAGTTGACCCGTTGACCAAAAGTCAACTGTAAGTCAACTTTTGACCTAGTTTGATTCGGATTGACTTCCAATGTCCTCCCATGACCAAAATTGACCCAACTAGACATGTTTTGACCTAGAATGACTTAATAGGATTTAATTTGATTTAACTTTACTTCCTAAACATAGTATTAATACGTCTTGTTCTCTATAGGTCCTCGAGACACTGCAGTGGATCCGGTTGACATATTTTATCATCTTACAGGCGAGTACATTCTCTGATACTTATTCTCAATTTATGATAACTGCTATGATTCATGTACTTAGTGTTGATATGCTTATTCCTGACACATGGTTCTCACGGATTGGTATTCTTGGATCCCGACGAGAGATGTTTCTCCTTCTTAGGTTGGGATGTATTGTGCAAGCTCCCTTGTAGCTCTTGCTAAATATATGGTCACTGATTCTAGAGAAGGTTCGCTACCTTCTCATTATAATCTCGTGCAGTGACGTGTCCTGTTTGGATCCATTCTACCAGTTGGGGTAGGGGGGAGTAGTAGCGTATGCCTGTGATCATATCCCCTTGCATTCTTGAACAGTATGAGTCATATACCGCACTTATGACTTGCCAGGCCAGTTCTCGACAGGTACCCAAGCCGATCACAAGTTGAAACTACTACTCACACACATTGGACATATGGCTTACCTTGACTTGTGTACATACCATGATTCAGTTCTTGTTCTTGTTCTAGCTCTAGCTCTACAGCTTACCATGTCATGATACATTTATGTACACTCCATGATTTCATTGTATATGCTCTATTTACAGTCTTATAGCTTTTATTCTATCTTGAGATCTGTTATGAGATATATGTACTCGTTCCATCCTGACTGGATATGTTGACAAAATATTACAGATGCAGATGAGGGAGATTGCAGTACCTACTACGGTCCGGATGACGTAGTGGGCTTAGACTTGGTCCCGCATGGCTTAGCTCCGCCTGACGAGACTTTACCACTTGCTTAGTTAGAGTAGGTCTTTTGTACTGGACCTTGTCTCCAGATACTTTTGAGACTGTATTACATTGGATTGTATTAGAGACTGGACTTGTATATTATTTGTGTTTGGACTTGACAGATTATATTTTATCGTCTTGTTGTCTTTATCTTTCAGTCTTTACTTTATCATCTTAGAGTTGTGATTGAGCACTCATATATATTCATTGCTTGTCCTCCGTTCGGAGTTGACCATATTCTCGACAGGTTTTTGATATATATATATATATAAACTGTTGTTAGAGTATAAAACCTACAGCGTTCCACGCCGTTTTTTCGGTGAGGGCTGGCGTTATCACGTACACGTATATATATATATATATATATATATATATATATATATATATATATATATATATATATATATATAGTGTTTTATATATTGTATATGTGTGTGTGTATATATATATATATATATATATATTTTTTTTTTTTTTGTTTTTTATATATATAAAAAAAATATAATATATATATATTTATATATATATATATATATATATATATATATTTATATATATATATATATATATAATATATATATATATTTTATATATATATATATATATATTATATATATATATATATATATATATATATATATATATATATTATATATATATATGTATTTATGTATATATATATGTATATATGTATATATGTATATATGTTCATGTGTATATATATATTATTATATATATACTGTTATATATATGTATACAATATTTGTAGATATATATATATATATATATATATATATATATATATATATATATATATCTATATATATATATATATTTAGTATTTCTTATATATATATATTATATATATATATATATATATATATATTTATATATATATATATATATATATATATATATATATATATATTGTTTTGTAAAATTTTACAAGTTATTTTATTATATATTTTGTGACTTGTATATTATTTTTACCTCTTTAAAAATATATTATTATATTTAGATTCTTGTATTTTATTTGTTATGACCAATTGATGTCCAAGCCTAGCATGGGTTTTTGGGCCTAATTGAGTCTAATATATTCAGAGTCTGTACAAGTCATATTGGACTTGATTCATGGCTCTGGGTCCTGTATCTGGACTTCGGTTCAAATTCAAATACATGGAAAAAAATAGTAAATAAATGATTAATTAATTTCCAGAAACTGTTGCTTGCTGTTTTTGAATTTTTATATATATTTTATGTGCTATAAAAATATGAAAAAATTGTATTTGAATACTATGTTAATTTAGACAATTTATTATAATTTTTCCAGCATTTAATAAGTGCTTTTGGTATTTTATAAAAATAGGAAAACAGAACTCATTTTCAGTATATTTATGTTTGCTGATTTTTAATAATTATTTATGAGGGTTTATAAATTCCAGAAAAATTAGTATAAATTTCTATAACTAACAAGGATCATTTTGGTACTTTATTTTATGTAAAATTGAGCATTTTGTCTATCTCAAAAATTATTGGAACACAATGTACAGTTTGATTTATTTATTGCCTAATTACGACTTGCAACTTTTTGTGTTTTTTTTTGAGTTATAGTCGTATTGAACCTCACCCCACACTAGTGTAAAGACCCTAGAAAGTTAGTTTGAGTATTGTGTCACCCCACATTGGTCTCCTATGCTAAAGTCACCATTTGGCTAGGTGTCCAGTTAGAAAGTCGTGTTGCACCACTAGTGTCTTAGTGTTTAACTTAGTATAAAAACTAAGTTTATGTATTTATTTCTACAGTGACGAGTTACCAGGCATCTATAGCATTTTTATCGCTGCTTTGCTTTGCTAAAGGCAAGTACTTTCTACAAACTTTACATACTGCTATAAACAATAAACAGTGATTTTCCAACCATGTTAAATGCTGATCCTTGGGGTAGCAAGTTAAAACTTTACATGTTGTATTACTTTTAGTATCTACCATGCTTAGGACAGTTTTCATATCTCTCACATGTTTAAACAACGGGTTAAGGGGAAACTGTTAGTAGTGTACGTGATCATGACCCCCTTCTCCGTATGTATTTACCGAGCACTGTTACATTCTATATGTAACTTTGTCGTATGTCTGATCCCGCGTTTGCGTATGGACATACACCGATGCCGTTAAGGGTACGTATGTACACTTCAGAAAATTGATATGTACCACTGTACATCCTGATTACCTATTGACTGATCACTCACCTACTACAGTTTTAAACTTTAAAACGAATATCTATTGCCATGATAAAATGTATCTAAAACTGAACAAACATGATATGTCATTTCTTTTCATCACATGATCAGTATTATATGTTTGTTAGATTCAGTACTTGCTTCCGTCCTGACAGGATAACGTTGTAGGTATACTTACTGAGGAGGAGTTGCTCTGTGACTCATATTATGGAGTTACTGCCGAGGACCAGGCTTTGTCTTACGAGGATGTACCTGCGGGGAACCTCGTCTAGTTGTCTATTTACATTTTAGACTTTTGAGAGCAGTCATGTATTAGACTATGTATTTTGTGACTGGACCTGTATCCAGCTTTACATTTCGGACTTGTACTTGGACTTATTATTATATGAGCTGACTTTTGTGTTTGGAGCATTTATGACTCTTCTTTACTTATAGAACTGTTAGCACATTTAGTCTTATCTTGTTATCTCTAGAACAGCTTACTGCGCTTATCTCAAGCGTAGGCTGGACATGACTCGGCCCGGCCCAACAATTTGGGTAGCGGGTCGTGACAATATCAATAATAAATTTTAATTAAAATAGAATCAAAATTATTTTAGTATAATTTTGTTGGGCACGTGCGGAAGCGTTTGCCAATCCACCTGATCAAAATCAACCCCCGTCTAACGAATATCAAGTACAAGATGAAGAAGACAAGTATATGGCGGTGACGTACGTCACCTGCCAACCTTTAATAACTCAGATGAAATTACAAGATTGACAGAACTCATGTTTACCCTTTGTCAGGTTCAACCCCCTCACCACTCTCAAGAAGAAAAACAGAAGAGACTCCTCGATTACATCTTATTCTTCCTCTTGTCTTGGATGTCGCTTCTGTTTTGGATGACGAAGTAGTAAGAGCAAAATACAGACTTTATCTTAAATTTATTTGATGGACAAGCACCCCGAATATTCTAGTCATAATATGATTTCCTAAATAGGAAAAAAATATGACTCCTATTATGCCTAAAATACTCTATCAACATCCTATTTTAGATTATAATAAGATTTCGTAAAATAAGAATCATATTATATCTATTATGAACATCTAAATCAAATCAAATCAAATATTTAATTAGATTTGTATTCCACAAATAAGTTGTTGTCAAATCCAGACTGACTCCAACAAATTTAAATTCATATCTAATTTTAGTAATATTAGACCTTTTGTTTTTGTTTAGGTAGCATCGCACGTAAACATAAATTAGTTTTATTTAATGAAGTCGTTAAGTTAGCTTAACTAGATCCCATCAGTTTATGGTTATGTTAGAGAGCACAAACCTACAGGGGCATATTAGTCATTAAGACACCCTAATTTTTTTAACTGTTTTTTTCCTTTTGTCAGGTTAATTATTGTTCTTATCAATGAACTCCCACCACTTTCTCCTCCTCTCCTCCTTTTCCTCCACAGTGCTTTCCCCATTCACGGAGACCATCACCATCTTCTGAAGCAACAAGTAATTAATTCCATTCAATTTTGTTTAGTTTCTCAATATTTTCTAAATCTGGACGTGATCTGTACTGTACGGAAATCAAGTTGCTTGATCTGGAAGAGTTCCGATCAAGATGTGTTAGCTATTGGTCGTCTTCCACTTTTGGGGAGGGTTCGTTTGAGTGATACCAAGATTTTCCAGACAGTTCTGGAAAGTAATTTCTTTCTTTTATTGGGGTTATTGGAGTGCTAAAAAATTATGACGATGACGGATCCGAAGAGCTTCACCGGAGTTTTAACGGTTCCTAGGTCGAGACTGTCCATTGTCGTCGTCGTTGCGATAGGAGCAATGGCTTTGTTTCTGACCGCGGCGTCTCTTTTACTGGCCTCCTATCCCGTCACCATATCCCCCCAGCAGGATATTGTCATCAGGCAGCCCACATCTGGCGGTTCGGAAGGCGTCGGGACGGGAGGCGGCGGTTCGGGTTTCGGTACCGGATCGTCTAACAATGGGAGGAAAGATGGTGACGATGGATCCGGAGTGGACAGTGGTCCCGATGGGAGAGAAGAAGGCGGTACAGGGGGCGGGTCTGAGGAGGCGAAGGGTGGCTCGGAATCCGGTACTGAGTCGGCTTCGGAAGGGAGGAAAGGTGCCGGGGTGGGCGACGTTGGCTCTGAGGTGAAGAGTGGAAACGATGCTGGGGTGGGCGAGGAGGGAGGAAAAGAAGTCGTCATTGACGTCGGGTCCGGTGATGTTGGGACGGGCGATGGGTCTGAGGAGGTGAAGAGTGGTACGGAATCCGGTACCGACTCGGCTTCCGAAGGGACGAAAGGTGTCGGGGTGGGCGACGATGGCTCTGAGGTGAAGAGTGGTTCCAATGGGAGAAACGATGCTGTGGTGGGCGAGGAGGGAGGAAAAGAAGTCGTCACTGATGATGGTTCGGTTTCTGTAAACGGAGACGGGGATACCAATTCTGTTAAAGAAAACTTGCCGTCTGGTTCCGAGAATGAATCCGGAAAGGCGAGTTCTGAGAATGACTCGGAAAAGGTGGGTTCAGGAACGCAGGATGATGGGGCTCCACTCGATGCAGCGAAGGAAGGCACGGTTAGCCCTTCGGAGTCGGAAATTGACTCTGCGACGACCAGTTCCAGTACGTGCTTTCTCTACCTCTTTTATTCCTCATGTTAGCTATGAGCATTGATTTAGGATGGGAGTGACAAATTATTTGATGGTTTCCTTTATCTTTATGAAGATATATTTTTGAAGGATATATCAGTATAGTCAGTTAGTTTGAGTTATATGATGAGCATGTATATTGTTTGCTCACTCTAATTTTGTGAAGAGATAAATTGTAGGAAAAACCACCATACAATTATTTATGATAATTCAAAATACAACATAGACTCGTAGTAAGTCAAGAATGCAAGAACAAATGATCACGAACTTCACTGTCAGGTGTCTTGTTGTTTGGAATCCAGTTGTGATTCGAGAACATCGTGGAGCGGTGACGAAAGTCACGGCGAAGATGGCGAAGCGGTTGCGGCAAGACTAGGGCTCAAATTGGAGCCAGAATAGCAGTAACGGTATATTGGCAGTATTTTGCACACAAATTGTGTGCATTAAGCATATCGGACGTATATCGGCAATATGTCGATTCTTGGCGGTTAGGGGATACTCAATATGTTTTGGGCAGATTTATGAAGGATCAACGGTCGTGTTGGCTAGCTTAGGGGATAAGCTAGGGTTTATTAAAAGGCACGAGGGAGCTCTTCTTTGGGTCTGCTCTTAAGGAGATTCAAGGGAGAGTCCACCACCAGTTCTAGGATACATGCTCGTAGGACTTACTCTTCAAGAGAGGAGGTTCTTATAGGAATTCCGTTAAGTCATCACGAAGTCGATTCAGTATGCAACCATTGTTTTCTTTGTGATCTCGTTATTATCTATTTTTTTCGTTCTTGAGAAGTTGCAAGGGGTCGTCTCTAGGGACAAAGGATATGAGGTATATACATTGTAACAATCTTGCTATTAGATAAGAGAGTGATTTGTCCAGGTGGCTGAAGCCAACACATTTATGTGTTTGTTCTGTGCTTGTGTGTGGGTGGGTTTGGTGGTGGTGGTGTGGGGGGGAGGGGGGGGGGGGGGGGGGGGGGGGGGGTTGTTCCGCCCCTGCTCGTTCACCTAGTATGTGTGCCCAATCTCCACTATCAGTCTTCGATGTTGCCACTTCTCTTACATCTCGATATGGTGGCAATGTCATTCAGCCTTGACGATGCCAATGGCCCCTCACAGGCTCACAGTCCACATCAATGGCGTCCCCAATCTCTGCTCTCCTTCAACCTTGTCCGTTGTTTTCACCAACATGATCTCTAGTATCTCCAACATTGACCCACGCCATACTTGCAGCCTCTACAACACTGTCATTGTCTTGAGTTACGGGTACTTTAGATTGTGTTGAACTATTTGCTTGGGCAACAGACGGCAGGACTCAGCATAAGTTATTAGGCTTCCTTTTCAAGCTCCATTTGTTGAGTTCATATGAGATCCAGCTTGTTGCAAGTTGAGCATGATAACTCATCATGCTCAACTTAAGAGGTAGATATAGAGGGAGAGGGCAGCTGGATTATGGATATGTCAGTATGGCGAGAATATGCAGCTGATGAGTATGGAGAACGCAACAGTAAGGGTGACAAAGAGGATAGGGGCATTGACATAGTTGGAGCGCACATCAAAGGCGGAGGTGATCTAATGGCATGGATGATAAGCATCAAGGAAGGGAAAGTCTAAGTTCAAATTTGGAAGACGTCGGCTCCTGGAGCCAAGGTACAAGGAAATGAGTTCACATCCCTGTTTCCTATAGTTTATCAGCCACCGGATCAATTTTTCTGACTAAACTTCACTCGCGAATAAGCAATGGAAACTCCTGGACTAAACAAAGGCAAAATTTAGTCAAAGCCTAATTGAATTTCATTACAGCATGTATTAGGTGCTATCTACCTTTTCCTTTTCTCCTTCTCTGTTCTTTTTTTTTCCCCTTCTTTTTAGACAGATATGTATATTTTTCTTTTCCTCCTGTAATATTAAAATGCAAGCTTCATGCTTGTTTATGCTGAGCTTATGTATGTTTTAACTCTGTCATAGAGGTATCTCCCCGGCCCTTCACCTAGCTTTATTCTAACACTTCTCTTCTCTCTCTGCCTATTCTGTGAATGTCACCAAGATATGTCCTGATAACCTCTCAATCCTTAATGTAAATTAGTCACCTCATAGCAGCCATGTCCCTAGTGTTTTCTCTATAAAGGATTGAGACATTTGTTCTAGAAAAGTCTTTCCATGACTATTTATACTCTTTAACCTTATGTCTCGTCTCTTTTGACAACAGCCAACACTTGAATCTACAAGTTCTATGAACTAAAAGATCTAGCCGTGAGTGCTTGCAATGATGCCCTCCCAATCCGACCTTTGGATATAGTTGTTTTAAGTTTTAACACCTTTTGTTTCTACATCTTGACATCAATAGTTACTTTTGTTCAATATAATCCCTCTTGAAGGATGGTTTTCCAAGCAAACTTACACTCCCTAACATGCAGGCTATGGGCTTGTATGGCAAAAAGTCTACAAACACGGAAACAAATGCAAGCCTATGGCAATATTTGAACCCATAACCTAATGATGTGTCAGAATATGAATATTTAACCCTTCACTACAGCTCTATAGTTTTGCTACAGTGACTAGGACTTTAACATGATAACAAAGCAACCCAACCCCAGGTTTGAATTGGATATTCTCTGTGTTGGGATTTTGGCTTTTATTGGCAAATCTCCAACCTTGACTTTGAGTTTCCAAATAAGAAAACCTATGTCATGATTACCTAGTTTTGGGTTTCCATGTGTAGGGGTCATGACATGCTATCTAAATTGATCTAGGTTCCCTTGGAAAATTATCCTTATGCTCATAGATGGAGGTGTTGGGTACCCACCAATAGGTTAAGAGAAAGAAAGAGAGAAGAAAGAGGTAGAAGAAGAGGGAGATTGAGTTTCTCAGATCTTTCTAGATGTAATCTACGGGGACTTCTTGCGTTCTATTTGTATACTTTTTGTCTTCTATTGTGTATTGCAAAGTTATGGCAATCTTGTAAGCAGTGTTCTAAAAATCGGCCTAGGCGTCCGCCCACCGCACCGAAAACCCCCTAGGCGGTGGGCTAGGCGGCTAGGCGGGCCCTAGGTGCCCCTAGGCGGTGGGTTTTTTAATTTTTTGATTTTTTTTTATTTTGTTTATTCTTAGTTGTATTTTGAATATTTGTTTGGGTTTTAAGATAGTATTTGGATTTTAGAACATTGAAATTTCAAATTTCAAATTTTCAAAATTTTCAAAAAAAAATTTTTTCTAGGCGGCCGCCTAGGCGGACTAGGCGCTAGGCAGACCTCCGCCGCACCGAGTCCGCCTAGCGATTTTTACAACATTGCTTGTAAGCTTGTAACCTTATGTTAGTAGTAATCTCATTCTCACGGTAGTTTTTACCTTTTTTGGTTTTGTATATAATTCTTGTGCAAGTGTATCTTGTATATATTTTTTTTATATTTCTCTCTACAAATTCGGCACCGGTTGGTCATTGTGGTCGTGGACTCATCGGGGGCACAATTCTTCCAGAATAGATTCTGGTTTACTCCCAACACTATGACATGCATTTTAAGCATATTTTGTAAAAAAATGTTACAGCCGTGTAAAATCCAGCCCCCTGTCCAACAGTCCAAGATGGACCTTTGATCTGTGGGGGCAAATTAGAATATAAATTTTAAATTTATAACCGGCAACCATCACTACAACTCTAGACTTTTGATGTACTGGCAGGGACATTAACAGTATAATACTATGGTTATGTATATAATATTGTACTTTAAAGAATGAACGTAGATGTTGCAGGCCAATAATATATATCAAGCGAACTCAACGAGAAGTTCAAATTTTCTTGTATGGAATGCCTCTATCCTAATAATACCATACAACTGCATTGGTTATGAAAATGCTGATGATGCTACTTATTTTCTTACTGTTGCCTTATGTTGCTCTAGTAGTCCTCTCAATGTCTGAACTGCAAATGTTAAAAGACTTCAAAATGTATAATGCATGTCTAAATTGTGCTCTTGGAGCTTTCATAGTCTAGTGAAGCTATAGGCATTGACCAGCCGTCATCTATTGTTGTGTATGTGGTGTAATTGATAAATTTGATTCATTTTATTGATCATGTTCCTGAACTAAGTCAAACAGGTTCGCTTAATTTCATACTAACAAATTCTGAAAAACAGTTTCCTGTTTCCTGTAACCCGCATAAAATTTCAGTCATATGAATACAATACAAGCCCATATGTTTACTAATTTATTTTGTGCAGAGAGCTGTGACCTGTACCAAGGGAAATGGATATATGATCCAGCTGGACCGCTGTATACGAATAACACATGCCCTATCATCACGCAGATGCAGAATTGCCAGGGAAATCTGAGGCCTGACAAGGAATATGAGAACTATAGATGGAAACCAGATCAGTGTGATCTCCCACGTTTCAGTCCCAGGAAATTCTTGGAGTTGATGAGGGGAAAGACACTGGCTTTCATTGGGGATTCAGTTGCCCGGAATCAGATGGAGTCCATGCTTTGTATTCTATGGCAGGCAAGCTTCCTCTGTTTTTTCACTCCTTAGGCGACGTTTGGTATGCGGAATACTATATAGCCGGGAATTCTATACTCCCGGGAATCAAATTCCAAGGAATTAAATTCCCGGAAAAATTATATTCCCATATTTGGTGACAATATAATATTCCCGGGAAAAAAATAAAAAACAATAATAACGAAAAAAATGAACAAATATAAAAAAAACCGATAAAAGAACAAAAAACCGGTAAAAAACGAAAAAAATCGTAAAAACGACAAAATAACAAAAAACGACAAAAACGATGAAAAACGACGAAAAATCGGTTAAAAACGACAAAAATGACCAAATAACGACAAAAAATGTATAAACGACAAAAAATAACAAAAAAAGGGTAAAAACGACAAAAATAACCAAAACACGACAAAAACGACATAAAATCGGTAAAAACGACAAAAAAAAACCAAAATGCGGCAAAAACGACAAAAAAAAAATCGGTTAAAAAACGACAAAAAATGACAAAAAAATCGGTTAAACAAATAATCGATAAAACGACAAAAAAGAACACAAAATCGGTTAAAACGACAAAAAAATCGGTTAAAACGACAAAAAATAACCAAAAAGCGACAAAAACGACAAAAAACGGTAAAAGCGACAAAAATGATAAAAAAACGACATAAAATAAGTAAAAATGACCAAAAGCGAAAAAAAACGACAAAAACGACTAAAAATCGGTAAAAACAGCAAAAAAAACTACAAAAACGACAAAAAATCGCTTAAAATGACAAAAAAGCGACAAAAAGGACAAAAGTTGGATAAAAACGACAAAAAATAATCAAAAAGTGACAAAAAAAGACAAAAAAGGGTAAAAACGACAAAAAATTGCTTAAAACGACAAAAAATGACAAAAAAAGCGATAAAAATGAAAAAAAATAATCAAAAAGTGACAAAAAATGAGTAAAAACGACAAAAAATTGCTTAAAACGAAAAAAAAAATCGCTTAAAACGACAAAAAAAATTGGTAAAAACGACAAAAAATGACAAAAAAAACGATAAAAACGACAAAAAATAATCAAAAAATGACAAAAAAAGACAAAAAATTGCCTAAAACGACAAAAAATTGCTTAAAAACGACAAAAAATTGGTAAAAAAACGAAAAAAAAATGACAAAAAACTGATAAAAACGACAAAAAATAATCAAAAAGTGACAAAAAAAGACAAAAAATGGGTAAAAACGATAAAAAATCGCTTAAAATGACAAAAAAATGGTAAAAACGACAAAAAAAAAATAACAAAAAGCGATAAAAAAACGACAAAAAAAAAAATCAAAAAGTGACAAAAATGACAAAAAATTGGTAAAAAACGACAAAAAATGACAAAAAAACGATAAAAACGACAAAAAAGAAAAAAAATGTTCAAAACTAATCAAAATTGATCAAAAAAGAAGAAAAAAATTTTAAAAAAAAAATTTTGCCCGGGCAAAAAAAAAATACCCACCTATTCTCAAGGGATAGAATTTCCATGTTTTGTGGGTAAACTATTTACCCGGGTATTTATAATTCCCGGGAATAAATTTTTTTTAAGCCAAACAAACGTGGTAATAGATTCCCATCTTAAATTTTTCCGGGAATAAAAAAAAATACCGCGTACCAAACGCCCCCTTATAGGCTTATAGCAGAAAAGGCCATTTGCTTGGTGGAAATTCATATGCTTTGCCATGTAATATCCATCCTTAATAAATCACCTGCCCCAAGTTTAGTGACAGAACCAAGCTACCACAATTTCTATTTAAATTTGAACAACGTTTTAAGAATTATGATACAAAAGATATATATATATATATATATATATATATATATATATATATATAAAATATATATATATATATATATATATATATATATATATATATATATATAAGGATCCATAGTAAATTGCCGATAACATTACCTGATAAAATTTTCGGTATTTCCATGGATGCATTTTTGAGAGAGAATTCACAGGCATCCTGTAGGAAGACAATAATTAATCTTGTTCAGAGATAGGTGACTTTCAGACTTTCAGTATATTTGAAAATTTTCCTATTTGCAGCCTGTATATAAATAAATATCTGCATTTACACAGATTCGCTTAGATGATGATTGTTTAACATTGAAGGCATCTCGCTGTATATAGTAGGGATGTTTGTTGTAGACAGTACACAGATATATTGATCAGATACATATTTTAAGGTTCAAGCTACCCTGTTTACATACAAGTCCGAGAGCACTGGAGTCACCATATGTGCATACTGCATACTCTATTACATTAAGCAAAAATTCAGGAATTAAAACAATAACAAAGTAGAAAATCCAGAAAAACGCAAGTTACAATCAAGCCTTTTGTAAACTAGAATATAATCCCTAGGATCATAGGTAATTTGTGTTTGAGTTGTGAAAGAAGTACCATGCTATATTTTTGTGTTTGTGCATTGAGACTCTCTAGATAATTGGACCTCGCCCATACATTAGCTTAGGAAAATTTCACCATAAAAGTATCCGTATTGATGGAGTAGACTGCATAGACACGGAAACAAATTCAGATAAAGACACGATATAGATACAAAATTAGACATAATTTAGAAATTATAGGACATGGGTACATCAGGAGTACGGTTATACACACATAGGGGTGAGCATTTCTCGGTTTATAACCGAAAACTGAACGGAACCGAAATATGACAATCGGTTCGGTTTGAAAATTAGAGAACCGGAAATTTTCGGTTCGGTTTTCGGTCTGCAAATCCGAAACGCTTCGGTTTTCGGTTTTCGGTCAGCAAATCCGAACCGAACCGTAAACCGATTTATATTTATTAAGTTACAAAAGTGTCCTCAGCCTATATATATCAATGTTATGCCCTAACCCAACTGAGCACTCCCTTTTTCTCCCAATCCTCTCAACTTTGGGCACTGTCGGCGCCTCCTTTAGCTCGCTCTCTCTCTCTTTCTAGATCGATTGGCTCTCTCTTTCTAGATCGACTAAGAGATGTTTTTGTTGATAGAGAGCGAATAGGTGGACGATGCAGCCGTAGACAGGGTCGCGGAGGCGGGCTTGGGCCTCATAGATGGTGACAACTGTGTCGAGGCTTTGTGGGCAGGGATGTGCATCGCCGCAAGGTGGCTCGCGCCCTGCTCGGAGTCGAAGTAGGGGGCAAATTTGCACCCGCTTACGCACTTCCTCCTCATGAACTTGTAGGCGCCTTCTTGATTAGTTTGGTCAAGGATTTTAGAGGCGGTGAAAGGAAACCTGGCTAGCTAATGTTGAGTATTGTAAAGAGGTCAAGATATTGAGTGTGTTTCTAATGGGAGGTTGGTTTTCGGTGGGTTAGTGTTGGGTGATATTGTTTTGGTTCTTTGTGTTGATGAGTCTTTAAAGTCATGACAGCCAGTCCAAGCCTACCCTTCTCTTTCTCTCTCCCACGATAGTCGCTTGCGTGAAGCAAACAAAAAACCTCACTCTTACTCTCTGTCCTCAGTAGCTTCCAATTTTCTTTTTAGAGGGAAGGTCCGGTCCAGTAAACCGAACCGACCAAAAACCAAATTTTTTTAATTTGGTTCGGTTTTTTCGGTTTATGTAAAAACGGTTCGGTTTTCGGTTTTACAATATACGGTTTACGGTTTATTCGGTTTTCACATATTCGGTTTGGTTTGAACCGAACCGAACCGTTGCTCACGCTCCCCCCCCCCCCCCCCCCCCCCCACCACCACACACACACACACACACACACACACACACACACACACACACATATATATATATATATATATATTGTAATATAATTTTGCATGCTTTGGGTAGTAACTGGTTATACAAAGTTATATAAATCCATTGGAAAGAAATGTTACACGGCATTGTTGGGATCGTGATGAGACTTGAGAGGGAGTTGATACATGAGCTATGATATTGGATTTGACCTATATGACTTGAAAGGAAAATCCTTTTCTATTTTCACCAAACTTGAATGATCAACACGGTGTAAGATACAACCCAGCAATCTCCACCTTAGCTCGTTTTTTGATGAGCTCGAACAACCATGAGATCCAACATATTGTGATCTCGATCCATTTGAACAACATAGCTAGGCACGTCATTAGACCACACTACTATTGGGAGTCAAACTAGACATCTAGATCCATCTTGGACCCGATGGCTAGACCCATCTTTGAAGCCAATCCATATAGTTCCTCCAACCTTAGGTCTCGTATCCCGACCACCTTATGGAGATGTTCTACATTAGGAGTGAACTTGTATAATCCCTCCAGGTCGAATGCCGATTTTGTGTTGGTGAGGGTTAAAGATTAAATATTAATATTATTTTGTCCTCTCAAGTCGAATGTCGATTTTGTGTGCCGGGAGCTGGATTCATGTAGTGTATAATTTATTTTCTTAATCCGCTTAAAATGCAAGCTATAGAAATTTAAACATGTTAAATCTTCTAGAGTGTTAGTGAGGGTTATTTTCTTAATCCTCTCATATCTCATGTTAAACTCTCTGTTACTTGCACCAAAACTCTAAGAGCGTTAGTGAGAAATAATGGTTAAATGTTAATATGATTCAACACAACCCAACAACCATGCCAATTACTCTAAACCATATTTTTGCTCCTTTTGGAGAGTAGATATATGCGATCCATATCTGACATGAGTTTTTGAGAAAGTATCATGTTACATATATGTTAGATATGGCAGCCCTCTAGAGGGGTATCCTTGCAACCTAGATTATATGATATGTGAAATGCTAGAACCATACCTTCTAGTTTTGAGATGAAATGGCTGGAATAAATTTTCCTCGGCTCCAGCCTTAATTATGTGCTGAACAATGGTTTAATGGATCAACATATTTCATTTCAGGCTTTACACTGTAAAATTTCTCATCGTGCCAACTGATGATCTTGGAGTTTTTTTTTTTTAACAGGAAGAAACTCCAAAGAACCGTGGCAACCGTCGGATGCAGCGATGGTACTTCAGGTCCACCTCCACAATGATCGTCCGAATATGGTCCTCTTGGCTCGTCCACCAGGACGGTGAACCCGTCGACTTCGCACCAGGGGGGTTCACCAAGGTCCACCTGGATATCCCCGATGAAACCTTCATGGAATTCCTTCCTTCGTTCGATGTGGTCGTCCTCTCCTCGGGCCACTGGTTCGCCAAGAAGTCGGCCTACGTTCTCAACAACAAAGTCGTCGGTGGGCAGCTATGGTGGCCAAAAAATGCTGGCAATATGAAAGTCAACAACGTCGACGCATTTGGCATCTCTGTAGAGACGAGCATGGCGGCAATCGCCAACAACCCGAACTTCACGGGGATCGCAATCGTACGATCCTACTCCCCCGACCACTACGAGGGCGGGGCGTGGAACACGGGCGGATCGTGCACGGGGAAGATCAAGCCGCTGGGTGAAGTAGTGAGGAACGGATTTACGGACGTGATGCACGAGAAACAGGTCACAGGGTTCCGGCAGGCTGTGGCGAAGTCCGGGAGCGGTGCTTCTAAGCTGAAGCTGATGGACGTGACGGACGTGTTCGGATACCGAGCCGACGGGCACCCGGGCCCTTACAGGAGCCCTGACCCGAACAAAAAGACGAAGCGAGGGCCGCACGGGGAGCCGCCGCCGCAGGACTGTCTGCACTGGTGCATGCCGGGGCCGGTCGATACTTGGAACGAGATGCTGCTGGAGATAATTAGAAGAGAGTACGAGAAGAGCTAGCTGCGGATTCTGTAGATGAACTAGGTACATTAATCTGGTAGAAGCTATAGCTTCTTCTTTTGTATGGTATACGTATTCATGAAAGAGGGTTCACAGGTGCAGAAATTATATGCAAAATGTACACGGATATATATTAATTCTTTTGTTCGAGCATTCCTTACGGCGCTGGTGACGTCGAAGACCTTAATTCTCGAAGAAGGCGGAAAAAAAAAAAGGTCGAAATGCTGAAAGAATTGTACAGAGCGGTGAGGTCTTACTCTCTTTCAATAGCAGCATGACGTATCACATGAAGAACAAGCAGCATGACACTATAAGAATGGTGTGTTATGTTGTTATTGGAGGAGAGAAAAGTTTCACCACTGTCATGCGGTGAGACCGGACCACTGAATGATTTCTCGTAATTTTGTTTTTGATTTGATTTGGAGAGAGGAATGATTGCAAACTCGGTTAGAAAAACCTTCCAGAATGACTGCAGGAACGTGCATGTCTGCTAAGTTCCACATTCATTTTGAATGCATCTATTCTAGTAGTTGGATGGGTTGTGATGCTCAGAAAGTCCATGCCTTGTGCCTCTCTATTTCATCACGTTATTTGGAGTCGGCTTGGTGAACACTAACTTGCAAGTTATTTTTTTTTTTTTTATCGAACCCATTAAGGCCTCGTTTGGTTCATGGAAAGGAAATGAATTTCCTTGTATCTGTCACATTTTATTTCCGATGTTTGGTAAAACAAAAAAATTACTTAGGAAAGAAAAGCAAAATATAACAATGTTCCAATAATATCCTTACCTTTTAAAATAAAAATAATATTATAGAAAATAACATTAACGGTAAAATAAGCAATGACACATGGTTACTTTTGTGATAACTTTTGTAATAAATGTTAGAAAAGGAGGAGGAAAAATCAATCCCAGGGGCCTTGAGTGGAACCATATTCTCACCAATTTTCTCCCTTGTCAGAAAATTGATTTCCAAGTTTGTGGCTACCAAACAAAGGAAATGAACAATTTTTCTTTCTTGGTTCCTTAAATCCGTGAAACAAACGAGGCCTCAGTTATGATGCGCTCCTGTTAACCACTAAAGCTAAAAAAAACTTTGAAACTAGAAAACTTCAATGGAGTTGACTGTTACTGTACAAATACATATTTTCCTTGTATATTCATCTCTAGTTTTTATCGGAAAAATATATTTTGTCTGCAGGCGGACTGGCCCGTCCGTCTGTGTGGCCGAACTTGGCATGGGTCCCATGCCGTTGACCTGTCATTGGAGCGACGCCACGTGACGGACGAACTGGCCGCCTGCGGGCTAAATAGCAGGGCTCATTTTTATCCATAAACAGTAGGTTGGAATATCACTTTTTCGGTTTAAATATGCAATGTTGTAAAAACCGGACCGGACCGGCGGTCGGACCGGATCCGACCGTTTTATACCAAAAAATCGGTCCGGTTCGATTAAAATCGGGTCTTTTAAAGAACCGTCGATTTTTTATGAAAACCGGTTTCAACCGGTAAATCGGCCGGACCGGTTCACAATTGAACCGACCAATTTTAGTTTTTTTTTAAGAAAAAAAATTATAAAAAAATTATCATGAAAAATTTGGACCATTTAATTCTTGGTTTGATTTTGATCGACCTTATAGTTGTAAGAGTAAACCAAACCAACATACTTATAACCAAACAAAACTAAACCAAGAAGTAAATATGGATATCTTACATATTTAAACCAAACTAAACCAAGTCTATTTGAACCCCGGTTAGATTGAACCCGGTTGAACCCCGGTCCGACCTACACCAAAAAATTTCGGTTCAATCATCGGTCCGATTTTTAAAACATTGTAAATATGTCTTCTGTTGTCCATAAAAGATTTTCGTCAAAAAATATTAGAATTAGTCATCGCCATGACCTCTATTCAATTCAGTATATCTCCCAATATTAGCAACCGGTATAAAAGTTTTGAAAGAAAAATCGATAAGATTTGCCTAGTCACATTCACCAAATAGATAATTGAGCTATATTAGCGAATATATATGTTATATTGTACTTATTGAGCAATATTATATTATACATTTCTCAGTAAACACTTAATATGTACATGGTTGTTACATGTTAATACTAACAGAAATGTTATTCAAATCGAGGGGGAAAAAAAAACTAATACTAACAGAAATGCAGTGGATATATGTGTTATATTATCCAAAAAAAATTTGTAAAAATCTTGATGGACAACAAATGACATATTTAAATTGATATAATATATTTCAATCGAAAAAAAAACACCTACAAGAAAGATATCAAATAACTTTAAAATCTTAGCCGTTAAAATCTTAATTATGTTAGGTGTCACGCCATGGAACTGTTGGAAAATGTGAATGTATATTTGTTATAATAATAATATCATTTTTTTTTTCTATCAACTAATCTATGAAAAGGTGTACGAATCTTTTCATTGAAAAAGGTGTACGAATCTATTTATTGGAAAGGTGTCCCATTTCCATCGTGTCTCTTTATTTCTATAAATACAAATATGTTTGGAGCATTCAAGCATTCATTTTAATTCATACATATTGCATTAGTTAGTCTAAGAGAGAGAGACAACCAACATTGCTTCGACGAGTTCCTTCGGTGTGAAGTGCTGCTACCGAAGGAAAGAACCGTTGTATCCTGGGAGACTAATCGCCATTAAACCGTAAGCACCAGTGCAGGACGAATATTGTCTTAAGGACATTGAACCAAGTTCAAGCCTCGGTATCATTTATTTATTTATATTTATATTTTAATTTCAGAGTCTAAATACAAAGTTTGAGAATTTTTACTAACATGAACATTATATCAACCAAAAAACTTGGTGATGAACAACATTTTTGTAAACAGAAATTTTCGTACAACATGATTAATTTAATAGTATTTGTAGGAGAGGGGAGAAGTTTGGCAAAATTCCAGAAAACGGGACATCGCGCCAGTAAGGTGGCGGTGGTGACGACGTGGCGAATGGAAATGGAGGATGGAGGGGGACCGCCAAGTAGAGGGGCGGTGTGGGGGGGGGGGCCGCCACCCCACTTGGCGCGGGGGGGTTGACTCAGTGAGAGAGAAGTGAGAGAGAGAAGAGAGGAGAGAGAAGTGAGAGAGAGAGAAGGGAGAGAGGAGAAGAGCGGGAGAGAGAGAAGAGAGAAGGGAGAGAGAGAAGAGAGGAGAGAGAAGAGAGAAGGGAGAGAGAGAAGAGCGGGAGAGGAGAGAGAGAGGGGAGCGCCAATTAGGGTGGCGATGGGGGGGGCGCCACCCCACTTGGCGCGGGTGGGGGTGCACAGTGAGTGGGAAGAGAGAGAGAGAGAGAGAGGGGGGGTGCACAGTGAGTGGGAAGAGAGATAGATGGGGGGGGCGCGGGTGGGGGTGCACAGTGAGTGGGAAGAGAGAGAGAGAGAGGGGGGGGGGCGGGTGTTTGGATTTCAGGAGAGAGAGGGGAGAGAGGGAGGAGGGGGGATGGCTAGGTTGGGAGGGAGAGAGAGAGAGAGAGAGAGGAGAGAGGTTAGACCCATAGGAATTTGTCAGATAGGCTAGTAGGAGGAGAGTTAATAGTTGGTGGTGGATACGGAGAAAAAGAGTGAAATAGGGAGAGGTGGGAGACCGTGTTTTGAAAATGTGTTGGGAGACCGTGTTGTTCGTAGACTGTGCACATTTTTGGAGACCGTTCCATCTCCCTAATGAAATGCAAGTTTCTTCTTCTTCCTTCTCCTCACTTCACTCCAGCAAGCACATCCTAGAGTTTCTTCCCTCCCAAATATTTCTCCTCCTCCTCCTCTGTGTAACCAACCTTCTCTTTGTAAGCAGGACCTCATTTTCTTTGTGTAAGCAAACATCTTCTCCTCTTAGATTCTAAAACCATACTCCTCAAGACTAGCATATGTCTCTATGTAACTACCATTTATTTCAGCTAATGCCATCTCTCTAGCTCTCCAAGCTTTGGAATAAGTAATATGCACACGATGTTCCCTATATATATCTTTAACAATTTGTGATGCACTATAAGATTGATTGTCTCTGATTATATCAATTACACATGTTTTCACCCATGCAGCGGTAGCTAGTCGATGACGTCAGGTTGTAAGTCCACCTAAACAAGAGTGTCGACTGTCTAATTTAGCAATCTTAACTATTTCACCAGATCCAATCGGTTTGGCATATACTCTCCAATTACAATTCGGTTGATCACAATTATATATAATTCCACGAGCATTATTCATAACATTGGCTGAACAACTAAAATTGTGTCGAATTGCTACATTACTTATGAAACTTCTAAATTTAGAACGACTAGAAAATTCTTTTCCAATAAATAATTCAGAAGTAATTGCATTATCAATATCATCTACCTCATGATCTACATTTTCAATTAAATCATCACTATTCCCATCGTCATCGTCATCTTCAGTATCATCATCATCATTATGGTCATATTCATCAGATGACTGATTTTCTTGTAAAATGGGAAGAGTTGGTTGGGAAGAACTAGCACCCTGACTAACATGCTGGAAATTAAAAAAATATTCACTATTTCTATTATCAAATGCTTGTGATACTTGAATGACAAATATATTTATATATCGTGATTGTGAATTAATTTCAACAAAAAAATTCCATGCTTCGTCGCCATCTATTAAAAAATATCTAGAACCAAAAACAAATTTCAAAATAAATTCATAATTAATAGAACAACGTTCGATAATAAGATTACGTAAATTTTCAAAAATAATACTCGGATAAGTAGAAAAAATTTGGGTTTCTCCACCTTCGTAAACCGTTTACATTACCTCCATGCGAGCATATTATTCTTAGACTGCGATCCATCAAGAACAAACTATGGCTGACGGAGGAGAAAAATCTTGCTGGAGTGGGAGAATTTGTTACTGGAGAGAAGTTGATGGTACTGGAGTGGGAGAATTTGTTAGACTTCTGGAGAGATGATATTATTTAAGTGTTGGAGAGAAGTTGATGGTGCTGGAGTGGGGGAATTTGTTGGACTAGTGGAGAGTATGAGTGAATGAGTTGATGTTGCTGGAGTGGGAGAATTTGTTAGACTATTGGAGAGTGAGTGAATGAGTGAATGGAGAGTGAGTGAATGAGTGACTGCAATTGTTAAGATGTATATATTTTTATAGGGATAAATGGGTAACGTAACTAATACCGCCACCCTACTTGGCGGTGAAGTTAACGTTACGAGGACAGTTAACGTTGCTCTGACAAATCTCGCTCTCTCCTCTTCACAAATTCTTCCTCCAGACTCTCTGACAAATTCTCCCTCTCTCTATAGCCTCTCTCTCTCTCCCTCTCTCTAGCCTCTCTCCTCTCTCTCTCTATCCCTCTCACTCTGTTAATCCCCCCACCACCCCTTAGCCTCTCGGGAAACACCCCCCCTTTCCGCGCCAAGTGGGGTGGCGGCCCCCCCCCCCCCCACCGCCACCCTACTTGCGCTCCCTCTCTCTCTCTCCTCTCCCGCTCTTCTCTCTCTCCCTTCTCTCTCTTCTCTCTCTCACTTCTCTCTCCTCTCTTCTCTCTCTGACTTCTCTCTCACTGAGTCATCCCCCCCGCGCCAAGTGGGGTGCCCCCCCCCCCCCCCACACCGCCACCCTACTTGGCGGTCCCCCTCCATCCTCCATTTTCATTCGCCACGTCGTCACCACCGCCACCTTACTTGGCGCGATGTCCCGTTTTCTGAAATTTTGCCAAACTTCTCCCTTCTCCCACAAATACTATTAAGTTAATCCCGTTGTACGAAAATTTCTGTTTTGTAAATCCTGTGATATGAGAGGGTAATTGAATGTTGGTTTTCCTATCTATTAAACTGTACTAAAATAGAGGTATGTACAAGCGTATGAGTGAGAAACAAATTAATATTATTGATCAGATCTAAAAAACAAAAATATTGAAGAAGATTGTCCGACATCAGACATTAAAAAAAAGTAAAAGGAAAAAACAATTCAATCGAATATAGTACATACATAATTATACATACTAGAAGATGTGCACATGTTATTGTATATGTTTTTTCCCTCACTTTTTAAATGTATACACAAATCCATGTTGAAATGATATATAATATTCTAAAGTAAATTTATTTTTTAGACAGATGAACATTTGTTGTAGTTCGAAATGTGTAGTTATTAGTGGTTACCAATTATGTTAGTGAGAACCTGTGTAATTTAGGTTTTATCCCCAGTTAACTTAAGCATATTTTGATATAATAAGGTTGGAGAAAGATATTTTTGGAACATGAAAGTTCTACGGTGAAATATACAACTTCTCATATTATATATAAGAAAAATGCTATTTGTCTCTTCAAAAAATTCTTCCAAAGTATTTTTCCTTATGTGGTAGCTTACGTGTCGTCTGATATAACAGATGACATAGCAACTGACAAGACAATTCTTAAAATTTAAATTTAAATTTAAATTAATATCAATATTAAAATTAATATTAACTTAATATTAAATATTAAAATTAACATTAAATGCTGTTCGTACATCCAAAATGTCTTCCAAACCATTCCTGCTTATGTGACAATTGACGTGGTATATTAAATAATATTATTTGGCATCTAATATGACAACTGTAATGTCAAATTTTATTCAAAAAAATTAATTACCCAAAAAATTTATTGTTAATATTAATGTTAATATTAATTATAATATTAATTTTAATGTTAGATTTAATTTTAAATTTTGCTATGGCATCTGTTACATTAACCGTCATGTCAGCTGCCACATGACCTTCTTTGGTTCGCGGAAAAGAATGGAAAGGAAAATAATTCCTTGGCATTTCCATTCCTTTGGAAAATCATAATTTTCATTTATTTTTCTTTTCGATGTTTGGAAATGCCAAAAAATTTGGAAAGGAAGGTGAATACTTCACGGTGCGAAAATAATTCTTTAATAGGATGGATGTAAGCATTTTTTTTCCTAATTTTTTTCATTAAAAATTATTTTTCTTTTCTTCTCAATTACTTTGGCATCCAAAAAAGTAATCAATTTTTTTCTTCCAAACCAATGATTCCGCGAATCAAACGAAACCATAAAGATGAATGGTTTGGAGTGACATTTTAGATGTACACGTAGCATAATTTATAAGGAACGACATAAATTTATTTTTAAAATGGTAATAAATTAAGAAGGGTTTGGTAATCTATCTTAAAAATTTGAAACAATGTAAAAAGTTTCTTGTCAATTGTAATTTCCTTTTTTTTTTTTTCTTTCTTATTCATACAATTTGACTAATGTAAATATCTTTTTATTGATAGATCACAGCAATGGAAATTATAGAATTGGCCATCGCCATCACCATTCACAAACACCGTACGAACGGGAACTTACGTGCGGTGTATGCACATCCCCTCCCTCTCTGCCTTGTCAACGTCTCCACTTTCTGGTCAACAATGGTCGCTCAGAAAAAATAATTTACATGGGCCCCACCCAATCATCTAGATTGGCCGTTAGATTTGGATTGGACGGTCCTGATGGCGTGTGGGATCGAGAATAGCGCCTCCACCACTCCACTGGTGAAGAATCTGAATCGGAAGCAGAAGTCAATACAACAGACTTCACACACGGGTTTTATACTTTGGATTTTTTTGCGTATAAGTACTTTAAACCTACATAATTTTTAAATAAGCCCCATGATTTATTATTTATGCTTGATACATAAAAAGCAAGTTATAAATCCAAAAAACTTACAAAAACACAAAAAAGTGGGGTTAAATTGTCTAACAATCTATTTTTCGTTCAGGTTAGAAAATATTCTTATTTGTTATGAATTAACGTAGGACAAACTGGCTTCCATTTTAAATGATAAGCGTTAAATGGTACTCTCATAAATGATAGACTTTTGTCTTATTTTAACCATTTTGTAGAAAAAATAACAAACATAAGAACCAAACATGAATTTGTTTGCCATTTTGAAATAAATGTCAACATAAAAAAATAATTTTTTTTTCTTCTTCAAACGGAAACCAAACTATTCTTTAACAAAAAACTCCCCAATTGATCAATTATTAGTAATTTATGGTCTTCTAATACATAATTTTGTACATCTTACCATAACTTTTTAAAAAGAAACAACTTTGTTTAGTAATAATAATTTTATTTTATTTTATAGACTTTGAAAAAGATACGCTGATGTTGGTTTTAAAAGATGAATGTTTTTTTGAGATGTCATTTTCTACGGCTTGACAACCAACGTCAAGGGAGAATTCGAACCTACCCCTTTCACGCCAAAGCTCCCGTTGCTACCATTACGGTTTTAAAAGATGAATGTTGGTTTCAAAAGTTGATATGTTTTGTTTCTCCGAAAATGACTACAATACCACACCAAGGCCAAGCCAAGCCTAAACAAATTAACAACTTTTAGGGGACTAATGTGAAAAATAAGCGAGATATAATCATAGAATTCCTCCTTTCATGCAAACCCCCATTATTTCTCACTGCGGAAATTCGCAGTCTTTATTGACAAGAGTTGGGGATCGGCGAAAAGAGAGCAATTTTTTTTTTAAATTTTTTTGGTTTGTCGGCGTAAAGATCGGAGCAAATCTAGGTTTAGGGCTTCGATCGCTGAAAATTTCTCAAACTCCACATGCAAAACGCGAGCACATAGATTGGGGAAGAAGAAGAAGAATTCGCAGAGAACTAGGGTTTCTGGACCGGCCGTGGCTTCTTGAGAGAAAGGGAGGCAGGGATGGCGCTGAAGGTTCCGCCGCTGGAAGCGGCCGAGATCGCGATCGGCTCGATCGGGCTGGGGTTCGACGTCGCGGCCGACGTCCGTCTCAAGTACTGCAAGCGGGAGTCGCCAGACCCGTGTCTGATCGAGCTCGACACCGGCGGCGGCCAGGCGGGGAGGCAGACCGTCCACCTCCCAGGCGGCATCTCCGTCGACAACGTCCCCAAGTCGATCAAGTGCGACAAGGGGGAGCGGACGCGGTTCCGGTCCGACGTCCTCTCGTTCCAGCAGGTGAAAAAATGCCGAGCTTTTGAACTTTTTCTTTTAGGCTGTGTTTGGTAGGAAGGATGGAAAAGTGGAAGGAAGGAAAAAGATAAGAATACATTTTTCTTCCATGTGGAAAGGAAAGATCATTTCCTTCCTTTATGTTTGGTAGCGAGTATGGAAAAGATAAGAGATACATTTTTCTTGTTTGGTACGAAAGAAAAAGTGGAAGGAAAGAAAGTAAAAAATATAGAGTTTATCAATTCTACCCTCAACTAAAAATACTTATTTACCATTTGATTCATAAATAATTTTTAAATAATACATTCATATGGGGTATAATTGTTAATTAATACAAGCCTCCACTTTTCCTTCCACTTTTCCTTCCTTCATATTTTCCTTCAATACCAAACAAGAGAAAATGAATCTTTCCCTTCACTTTTCCCTCCTCTAGTTTCCTTCCTCCCACTTTTTCCTCCTACCAAACACACCCGGTCTGCTTGGATTGAGGGGAAAAAAAAGAGGCAGAGTTAAGTGGTGTTAATGAGTGGGAGTTAAGTGTGGGGAGTAGAGTCAATACATAGAACTAGGGCTGGCGATGGGTAGGGTAGGGTAGGGTAAGGGCAGGAAGAGGGCAGGGCAGGGTAGGGTATTGACATTTTTTTGATATCCTAGGAGAGTCATGAGGGTAGGGTAGGGTAACCCTCTTCCAAAAAACCAATACCCATTACCCGTCCTTGCCCTTTACCCTCACAGGGTAGCTGAGGGTCAGGGTAGGGAGGGTAAGGGTATTACCCTTGCCATTTCATTTTTTTAACTTTGAAAATCAATTTTTTTGCTAGTAAACATGGGGGGAATATTTTTTTTTTCCATTTCATTTTTTTCAGATTTTGACAGCATTCAAAAATCATAACAACTTAACAAGAAATAACAGGGGGAATATTTTTTTTTTTACTAAAGGCGCTGAACCCAGTTATATAGTAGAACATGGGCTGCCTACATACCCAAGGAGGGGGCTAGACCTGACTCCTTAGGATCAAGCATCATGTAGTTCTCCTAATCCTAAGTACTAATTACAAAAAACTACAAGTAGTAGTAATACTATGGCAGTGGGACTATACAAAATTACAAAGCACAGATTTACAGGAGGGGGCTAGAGCCTAGACGGCTAGACGCCTAGACCTGACTCCTTCATTCTTCAGTCTTCACTCTTCAGTATTCGCTCAACAAAAGAGTAGTCCACAGACCCCATACCTGCAAAATAAAAGAGAATACATAAGATTTGTAAAAATCAATAGAAATTATATCATTAAAACTTAAAAAGATAAAGAAGTAAACACACCACAAAGGGTCAGGGTTGGGAGAAGGGTAGGGTCGAGGGTTTTAAAGGGTTAGGGTTAACGGGTAGTGGGTAGGGTAGTGATTCAGGGTAGGGTAGGGTTCAGGGTAGAGTTACAGGGCAGAGGGTAGGGCGGGTACCCGGGTAATTGCACTAGGGTAACAGAATAAAACCCTTACCCTACCCTACTTCCAAGAGGGTAAGGGTAGGGCTTGCCCTCAAAGGGTAGAGGGTACCCGTGGGCACCTGAGGGTGCAGGGTACCCGCCTAGGGTAGAGGGTATGAGGGCAAAATCGCCACCCCTACATAGAACCTTGTTTGGATTGGAGGGAGAGTTAAGTGGGGAGTGTTTAATATCTCTTGCTTGGATCAGAGGTTTTGAGTGATGAGAGAATTAATAAAAAAAATATAATATTTATTAAAATATTCTTATTGCATATGTCATAAAATTAAATTTGATTGAAATTTTAATTAGAAGTTGTCAAAATATCTTCACAAATGAGGAATCTACGGAACATCACGTTGAAAGCAAAAAAAAAAAAAAAGAGAAAAAAGTCATGATATTTTACATGACAAATAAGGGGCATCAATGACTTTTTAAACAAAACTCCTCAATCCCCCCTCATTAATCCTCCGATTTGGGGGTTGGAAAAAATAAACAAAAGAGGGTTAAACAAACCCCTCACTTAATCCTTTATAACCCTCCTCCTAATCCTCCACCCTCAAACCAAGCATGATTTTTATTTCTCTCACTTAACTTTCCCTAACTTATTAACTCTCTTAACCCTCAATCCAAGTAGACCCTTAAGAGTTGCATTTTGCTACCACGGACTATTATAATTAACAACTTAATATCCTGCACTTTACCCGATTTGTAACTTGCTAAACAACGCCTGTAAGGTAGGAGATGTCATTAAAATATGAAAATACGGAATCATATACAAGACGGGATTTGTTAAAGAATGATAATTTTGTGTTGTTTTATATTTCAACTGGTTGGTGGAACTTATGATACTATACAGAGTTTGTGTTACGTATTAGTATAAATGATTACCTATGGCTAGCCTCTGAAAAAAAAATATAGGCTTTTGTCTAGTAAGAAATGATTGTATTCGTGGAAAGTTGGAGGCGGCGGTAATTGAGGACTAGATGAGAGAAAATCATTCAAGGCGGTTTGGGCATGTGGAAGCTAGATTACTTAATGTATCGGTTGGTTAGGAGCGATTAGTTATTAGCTAAAAGGAGCTGATAGGGCTAAGGATAGGCCAGGTAGGACTAAATGAACTTATATTGAGGTATTAAGAAAATGATGTCTTTTTTTTGTTAATGTTAAAGAGGACATGACCCTTAATCGAGCCGAATGGAAGAAACAGATACAAATAGCCGACCCAAAAACTTTGGGTAAAAGGCTTCGTTGTTGACTCATTTTTGTTGTCTAGTACTCACGCTAGTGTGTAGGCCTAAATGAACTTATATTGAGGTATTATAAAAGGATCTTTTTGTTAATATTAAAGCAGATATGACCCTTAATTGAGCCGAATGGAAGAACCCCAAAGGTAACAGGCTTGCGTTGACTTGGTTTTTGTTTTCTAATACTCACGCTATTGTGGATCACATTTGAGTAAAAAAAACCTTCCCCTTGAAAGCTAAACTCACCCTCATGATTATTAGTGTTGGTTCTATGATTCCAAACCCACAAAGTATTTTTATTAAAGTAGTGAAGGTTTTAAATATATCATGATTGGTCAATTAGGAAAAGTAAACTCATTTGATTATATGTTTATCATTATAGTTTTAGATAATATTGGGGCTGAATTGTTTGCACTTTTTTCTCGAAACAACCTCAGACTAAGTGGACGTTTGATTTATATGATCAGGCTATAAAGGCATGCTTAAGCTGCTTGGTTAGTTTTCTAGTTGACTTAGCTCAAGTCGATCTAAGAATATAATGTCATTTGAAACTTGTCAACCATGACTAACTTGGCTCCTTTAGGACCCTAATTGTACCAGAAGTTAATGAGTCTCTTTCTCTTGTACTTACGGTCATAGTGGTGCATGCACACATTTCTTCCAAATCTATAGAAATGTGGCTTTGTGTTACCCCATCATATATAATTGTTAAGATGGTTGTACTTTTTACTATAACAAGTCTATCAAAATGCCCAATATTGACGCGTTGCTTGGTTCCAAAAGGTTTTACACATACCCCTCCGGAACTGGTTTAGAAAATCTGTACTGGTTGATAACATTGATTATCGACTCCACTTCATCTGACCCAAACTGGCTGAAAGGGAAGATTTGGGGAAGGGGGAAAAGACAAGGAAAACAGTCAAAACCATATAGAGAGAGAGAAAGGAGAAGAGATACTTGCCTGTTGTGGCTCAAAGATGCTATAGATGCGGGCCAGAGATATGTAGGGGAATCATTGGTGGTAAGGTAGGTTGAAGAGGCATTGAATAGTGTTGTCAATGGCACATCGAGGCGCGTCCACTGGCGCGAGGTGCATCATGGTGCACTGAGACATCTCGCCATGACGCGAGGCGTTGCGCTTCATTGAGGTGCACATCTCAGTTGGGCCGTGGCGTATTAAGGCGCCGCCTCATGAACCTAACATAAATTTTAGGTTTTACTTTTTGATCAATCATAACCCATAATATGCACCGTACTCTAACCTACTATCCCATTGACATGTGTTAACTTTCTACATTCAGAATTCCATCTTTACCCTCTTTTATCTTTCGATCCTATTTCAATTCTTCAACAATCGTTGTTAACTCCCATCTCTCGATTACCAACAACTTATTGTCTGCCAAAGGATTCAAGTTTTTTTTTAATTTGCAAGTTTCATTTTTTTTTCACGGTCTTTTTTTTTCTAACTTCAATTTAGTCTTTACTAATAATTTTCTTGCATATTTTTCTACCAAAGTCTACTTGCCTTCATCAAGTGGGCTCTTTAATTTGCAATTTATTTTTTGTGAATTATTTCATACTTTTTGTCTCTTACCACATCAAACAATTCATCGTTAGGCTAGCATCAATCTTCCTTCTTTATAGACTCCTGCCATTATCAAGTCGAGCAACCCCTCGGACGGGATTTTTAAAATCTACAATTTTCTAAACTATCTATACAATAAATGATTGATTATGATACTGAAATCACTTTTATTGTGTTTTTTTATAACTAAATTAAAAATGTGCACCTCACTTCAATGAGGCACACTCTGCGTCATGCACCTTGCACCTCAAACGTTAGGTGTACCTTGCGCCTTGCGTCGTGACTGACAACAAAGGTGGTGAAGAAGCCAAGTGAGGTCAAGCGCTCTGATCCCCTCCAAACTACCTAGTCTTTTGTGTTTTTAACCTGAATCTATCTCAAGCTATGTGGTTTTTAAATCGTAAGGCATCTTATGTATCTGATGGATAGATGATATCTATTTGCTTAAACGTATCCAAACCATCCACCTCAAGATGAAGTGTTATAGTTGTCAAAGTGTCGAGAGGTCACTTCGGTCAGTTACTACAAGATTTGTTCTTAGTATAAGATTAGTTGTTGTTAAGTAGTCTTAGTGATATTATCTCAATTAGGAACTTGTAGTGTTACTTGTGAGTTGTTATGTCGCATCATAGTCATTGTATAGTTACCTATTTTTATTCTTATCGTTGTGTACTCTCTCTATATAGCTTGGCCTAGAGGCTTAATGAAATTTTACTTTTCCAATTCTAAAATGGTGTTAAAGCGATACCCACAAAGTTTTTCTTCCTCGTTTTCTCTTCTAACCCTAAATCCTAAACCCAATCTTATTCCTAGCCCTAACCCAAACCTCTTCTGTCCCGTAACCAGCATCTGACCACCACGACTACTTGCTGAAAATCGTAAACTTGGCTTCACCGCCACCTACTGAAGTCCTCATCCTCCACTGCAAATCCTAGTCTCTAACCATGCTGGAGACATTTGAATTTTGATGACTGGAGAGGGAAATGACCATTTGCTGGGCGGTTATTATGGTTTTCTCTGATCCTAGGCAATGGGACCATTGTGTATCGCTTGTTAAAGAACAACAATAGATCTAGGGAAAATTAAGTAGATATTCTGCCAAGCCGATGGCAAATTACTAGTCAGTTTTTTCCTTGATAAATGATGTAGTGATCTGGACGTCTTTTATTTGAGCATATTGACTGAATGACTTTTAATCCATCAACATTGTCAGAAGAAAATGTCAAATCACTCATTTCATTGTTATAGTATTTTGTGATCGAAGCACAACAATATCCGTAGACAACAATCTTGATGCCTTTCATGCAAACCTGTTTTGCTTGTCTACACCTTTTTTTTCCCAGATTATCCTTAATAATAGGGCATTATCCTTAAAATCGGACTTCTATTCTTCGGTTGACTTATTTTTTGGTTCGGCTTCTGGGAGCAATGCAACCTACCCTTAATGATTATGTCTTCTTTTTGCTATCTTGGAAGATTTCACTTCTCAAACTCTGATATGATGACCAAGGTGGGTGGGAGGTAATGACCAATACAAACCTATAAATTTACAGCACTGCAGTGTTAAAAAAATAAGTGAAGAGAGAGGTAATCTGCGATCAACCAGCCTCTTAATCCGATTAATTGGCCGGCCAATTGATTGAGAAATTCAAGAGGTCACGTGATTGCGGTTGATCAGCTGAGTAATCTGATTAGTTGATAACCAGCCTTGGATTGGGTGCATAATGCAAAACGCCTAATATAACACAGCAATGCATAAAAACTCCTTTTGAATGGTAATGTGATCTTCACTTCTGTGATTAAATGATGTTACACCAGACAATTCCTGATATTTCTTTATGGACATTTGTGCAGATGTCTGAGCAATTCAATCAGGAGCTTTCTCTGTCTGGTAAAATCCCATCAGGCATGTTCAATAATATGTTTGAGTTTTCAAATTGCTGGCAGAAAGACGCAGCACACACCAAATCTCTTGCATTTGATGGATGGTTTATTACACTGTACACCGTTGCTCTAGCAAAATCCCAAATTGTTCTTCGGGATCATGTTAAGCGGGCTGTTCCATCATCATGGGATCCTGCTGCTTTAGCAAGGTCAGTCTACCACTTAAATAGAACAAATGACTTGCATTATGAGAGAATATAGGGCTCCAGATTTCCTTATTCAAAAGGATTATATCTGTCTGTATGTCGGCTTCTTAAGATATCAACTCTTTGCTTTGAAAGTAATATGATGATGTACCTCAAAACTTGTAAGATTTGTATGCCTTCTGTCCTACTAAACTTCAGACATATTCCTTGAATTTTCAGTTAAATAGATCATAAATTTAAAGACATGATGTGGGATCTTAATAAGATTTTCCTACATGCAGAGTTGACTCTTTATCATTAGTAATTGCCAATGAATGACCTTTTTTTTGCTGAGTTTAGAGCAATTTGATTTTAGCCGTGATGTTCTGACACTTCCAACATGTCATTACCCTTCATATCCTTCTACCTGCTTCCAGGTTTATTGAAAAATTTGGCACCCATGTTGTGGTTGGGGTGAAGATGGGAGGGAAGGATGTAATATATATAAGACAACAACACTCGTCAAATCTCCAACCGGCTGAAGTTCAGAAAAGGCTGAAGGACATGGCAGATAAGAGGTTCATAGATGTGAATGGACAATATGGTGTAAATTCTGAACAGAATTATGGGAAAGATAAGGTTCTGATTTATAGTCTCTTCATTGTTACTTTTGCTATTATTTTTAAATGGAAACCATGTCATCTTATTGTAATTGAGGAATACAGATAGATATGTAGGAACTTGAAGAATATAGATTTGTAGGAACTTGAAGAATAGATTTGCGTCACGTTCGTTCATGTTCACATGATACGTATCCAGTTAACTGTGACAATTTTTCGTTTAGTTGACTGATCACATTTTGAAAATCTTGAGTTACATATCTACCCGACAAATAAAAAGTTATTAACATTTCTTCTTTTTCAATTTCTTGGTCGAAAGCTTTCTTTCACAATAGTGAAAGCGAACTTGAGAAAACTAACTGATGACTTTTCTCATCGTTTGTAAGGGTAACAATTAAAAGTTCTTGCTATTAGGAACAACATTTTGTAATTGACTTTTAATGTTATTTTCTAGAAAATAATTTGGACGCATCCTAGAGCACGGTAGTTAGATGCATAGTTTGAAGGACATTTGGGGTTTAAAAATTAGTAATTTACTTCCACCTTATTGTTGGTTTCATAATAGCACATACTAAAAACCTGGCGAGAATGCTAATTGTGCAATAATTTCATCATTGTCATCATCCACAGTCTACTACCTTCTCCCATTATAATGTGGTCGATTATGGAGCATAACAAAGTTCCATAAAAGATTTGAGAATATTTTTATGACTGGCTGTCAACTTGAAGTCAATCATCTATGTTGGTGCCAAATTAAGCTCCATGAAAGATTTGAGTAAGTTTTTATGACTGACTGTCAACTTGACGTCAACAACATGAGAGGGTCATGCCATAGAACCTAGCTGGCCAGTTGACTGGTAGGTAGACCTAATTTTTTGCTATGTAATTTAAGCTCATGCAACCAAGGAGTACCCTCCATCTCCTAGACTATAGAGTCTAGACAAAGAGATAATATGATACGATTTGCTATTGGGAATTTCATTCATCTCTATGACACATTAACCCAAATAGTGAAGAAATGTGACAATAATTTCATCATACTTAATAATGGAGAGAAAGCAAAGTAATCCAAACATCAAGAAAAACCAAAACAACCCATGCTAAGTGAAAGTTGCTGCATATAGAGGGGCTATAATGTGGATTGTCGATTCCATGTTTTTTTTAACCCACTAGTTTGGGCCACATAAAACGGGTAAGTTAGATTCTGCAAATGGAATTGAGCACCTAGTCTGATTGATGTAGAAGATAGTGCGGGTAAGGATATCAGTTGAAGTGGATAGATGAATTGATTGATCAGTTTTAGGTCTGTTGAGCATGAAACTGATTGTAAATGGTGAGGTATAGTTACTTCCACCTTTCCTGAGATGAAGGAAGAATGGAAGGGTAGAACAATTAGTCATGAAGGGGAATGAAAGTGAAGAACAAAGTATGAAACTTCATTTCTTCTACAAGCTTCTCACTTACATGGCTGTCCGAAACACACGTTGTGGTGGGTATCACTATAGTGAAATGGTAAAGCCTCTATGTAAGTAAGGCAATATTCTGGGTTTGCCTACGTTACTATCTGCCCAATGGGCTGTTCTATATTAAAAATAAATCAAAAGTAAGTTAGTTTGTCGAGTGATTTGTAGCTTAATGTCCTTTAGCTCTTGTTCAAAGTGAATAGCTAGTAATGGAGTAGTTATGCTCATATGACTTATTTGATTTAAAAGATCCTTGCTGTGGAGGGATCAGAGCGGATGTTTTTTTGGTTTAAGGGAAACATCTATTTACCTTTTGATTATTTTGTACGACTATCACAAGTACCCTTTGACAACTTTTATATAAAGAATACACCTCCGTTAAATATATCCATACTAGCAACTAATTGAGATGTGTGCACGCTCTCCAAAATACTTAAACCATATCCTCCAATGTCACATGCTGGCCATTCTGAAGTTTTAACAAATGTCTCTTGCTACAATGTTCGCTGAAAATATCATCCCCTTTTTTCTGCTGCATGATTCGATGAATTAGTTGAGATTGCTATCTAACATTCTGGCTTATGAGTTCTCAAACAGTTTAAAGAATTGAACTTTGGGACCTTCTATGGCTCTGCTGACCCATGCTATAATTATGCTTGCAGTTTGATTTCAAAGAGCAGCGGCTAAGGTTCGCAGATTCTAGTCCTTCAAGTTCCTACTCAACAAAAGAGGTATTATTAATTCATAAATCTTGTTCCAGGAACATTTTCTCCACAAATGGAGGTGTGAGTTAAAGTTGTAACCTGCCTTCATTTACTTCTTTTGCTCATTTTCAGGACATCATGAGAATCTTCAAGAGAAGAGGGGGAAATGATCACAAAAACTTGTCACACACTGAGTGGTTGAACACTGTTCAGTCTGAACCTGATGTTATCTCAATGTCCTTTGTGCCAATTACTTCTCTCTTAAACGGAGTTCCAGGCAGTGGTTTCTTGAGCCATGCCATCAATTTATATCTGCGTTGTAAGTACGAGTTGTCCTCTGCCTGAACTTTTTTGAGTCTGTTTTAACTCAAAACTGCATTTCAGCTAATGTTTGCCATGTAGATCTTTAAATAGTGCAGCACTGCTGCACTGGTAGTAGACTGTAGACCAATTAAATGTTATCTGTAACTTAAGTACTAGGCTACTACCTGTTTCTTATCAAGGCAAGCTTGATACGTAAGTATAAAACAAATGCTTGATATCTCTCATCAGTATTATCCATTTTTAAGGAGGTTTTTGCTTCTTCTTTACGTGCGTTAGTTTGTGTGTGCCTTTTAGCATATAGAAACAATTTTTAGGCTAATATTGACTGCATAAATAGATTATTCACAACAAGTAGGTTGATCATATTCCCACCATGTGAGCAACAATTTGTCATTTACTCTCTTTTGGCAGCTGTTGTGTTTTGAATGTTTCAATATATTTTCAGCTCCACTTGTTCTATGTAGGTTATAGTGATTAATATTCACTTATAGTAGTCAGTATACACTCTGGTTAGTGTGCTTATCAATTCGTCATCTATGATAGTAGTCTTTCTTCTGTAGATTTCTCTTTCCAAAAATTATGAACTACGATCTTCTAGTCATCTTAATTGCCAATTTATTTAATACCATTTTATTTAGAATACTAATTTATTTAAAATGCCCTTTAAGGTTGTTTGGCTTCAATATACTCTCAATGCCACAAGAGTAAATAGGTTGGTGTGAGAAGGTGAAGGCTACCTCTAGATAGTGGATGTTTCATGAACCTGTTATGACTGTATCACTTGTGCGTGGATATGGCAGGTGGGACCATATCTGTATCCTGTACGAATCCAGTATGAGCCATAATGAATACACTTATATAGGGGTGATTTCTATTGGCTACGCCCTCTGCATATCCAATATGGAAAAACAGCAGAGATATTTATAAACATACAAACCTGGAATCAACTCTCAAGTGCCACGAGATCTTCCTGCTGCTGCTGCTCTGGTGCCGTGCAGCTTTTGTCTCCATCAGTGGATGTTGGGAAAAAGGCGCAGAGAACAGGAGAGGAGGTCAGACCTGGTTGGATTGATTTATTACCTGACCTCCTCTTTAAGTTAGAATAAGGAAACCCAGTTGTTTCTCCTTAGCTTAGCCACCTCTCCTGTCCCTTTCTCCACTCCTGCAAAATCTACTGGCTGTTGGAGGAAGCGGAAGCAAGCATTGGTTGCTGGGGCAACCAACAATATACAGGTGGCAACCTTTGCTCATGAAGGGACCTTGTTCCAAGTACCATGAATGATTTAGAGGCATAAACTGGGGTGTGCAGGGACCATAAGAGGTTGCTGGATGGCTGTAGATGATATTTCCTTCACTTGAAGGGTGCGAAGAAACTGAGAAACTAATTCTGGAAATTCGTTATATGCAACCAATCTTTCAGAATTCATTAATTAGACACTTTCGTTTTCATTTGCCAAGAAGTTGGATACCTGTACTTGTGTTTTCAACTCGTTTTTTCATCTTGGTGCTAACTGGATGTTCCAGAAGTTGCTAATAAAGATGATGTCATTATATTTTACTCTGACTTCACACTGCATCATGTTTCAATATTACAGATAAACCACCAACTGAAGAACTTCATCAGTTTTTGGAGTTTCAATTACCAAGACAATGGGCCCCATGTTTCAGTGACCTTCCCCTCGGCCCTCAGCGAAAACAACACAGCAATGCGTCTCTACAGTTCAGCTTCCTGGGTCCAAAGCTGTATGTCAACACCAGTGTGGTAATTGTTTATCCTTTTGTGCTTGGTATATTTTTCTATACTGGTATAATTACTGCTGGTTGCAAGATCATTTTTTTTCTTTTATTTCTGATATCTGTTACTGGTATTTCAGAATAAACTCCATATTGGCTTGTTGGAGTAAAGAGCAAGAATTATTTTCCCATTGTTCTTCTTACAATATGCAACATAATTTCTTAAATGGAAAGAAGTCCAGTTTGAAGTATTGTTTTGAAATTACTATTAATATAATAGTTGGAAAGAGAGAAATCTCATGTCCTGCTCTCCACAATGCTCATGGCCACATCTAACGGGTTGTAGGGTGGAAAAGTAAAACATGTGTAACAGTGGATAGTCATCGAAACAGTTCATTAGCAATTTGTGTAGTTATCAGTGCTGTAACTTGAGTTGATTACATTTCTAGTAGATGCCTCAGATTTTGCTTTTGATGTAGGTCGATGTCGGCAAGAGGCCAGTCACTGGCCTTCGGCTCTACCTAGAAGGGAAGCGAAGTAACAGGCTAGCAATCCACCTCCAGCATCTCTCCTCTCTTCCTCAGATCTTTGAGCTCCATGATGATCCGAGCAGTAGTTATTCCCGTGAATCCCACGACCGCAAATACTACGAACCCATTCAATGGAGACACTTCTCCCACGTTTGCACTGCTCCAATTGAGGCCGATGATGATAATTCCATTGTCACTGGTGCACAGCTACATGTTGGCCACTGTGGCCTCACAAAAGTTCTCTTTCTTCGCCTCCATTTTTCAACAGTCTCGAAGGTTGCTCTTGTTAGAAATGCAGAATGGGATGGGTCCCCTGGCCTCACCCACAAATCTGGCCTCATCTCAACGCTCATCAGTACTCATTTTACAGCTGTCGTCCAGAAGCCACCTCCAAGACCAGCCGATGTCAACATAAACTCAGCTGTGTACCCTGGCGGTCCGCCTGTCTCAGTACAGACCCCAAAACTGCTAAAGTTGATCGATACAACAGAGATGGTGCGGGGCCCCCAGGACCAACCGGGGTACTGGGTGGTGTCGGGGGCCAAACTTCATTTGGAGAGGGGCAAGATCTCGCTTCGGGTTAAGTATTCTCTTTTGACAGTCATCTTACCTGATGAGGATGAATTGTAGATATAGAAAGTATAAAAGAAAAGCTGGGCGAAAACTTGACCTTTTGCAAGAAAACAAGGATGTTGAGTTGTTCACCAGAAAGGGAAAACACGATGATCATTCCTAGTGTTGTACGGTTAAAAGATCGGCTTTGTACTATAGTCCACCTAATTCTTGAATTTCATTGTGTAATTTCGTGTAGATCTTGTTTTGGTACAATGTACAAATGCAGCTGACCATTTATTTTGTCATCGTGTGAATTTGTACACTATTCTGTAAGATGAACTACTTATCTTTTGGTAAATGAAAAGAGTTTGGGCAAATTGGTTCATTCAAATGTTTGTGTTGAGAATCAATAAGGGACTTTTAGTCCCACATCGGAATTTGTAGTATGTAGAGGAGCTAGACTCCCTATAAGTAGTGAAGTAGTCCATCAATAAAATTACACCAACTATTATTTTCTACATGGTATCAGAGCCATAACTCTCTCTCTCTCTCCACCAAAAAAAAAAAAAAAAAAATTTTAACTCTCTCCCCCCCCCCCCGGAGCAGCAGCACCCCCCCCCCCCCCCCTCCCGACCCCCCCCCCCCCCCGGAGCAGCAGCCCCCTCCCCCCCCAACCCCCCCTCCCGACCCCCACCCCGCCCGACCCCCCCTCCCGGCGCAGTACCCCCCCCCCCCCTACCTCCCTCTCCCACTCTCGACATGGAAACCCTAGCCCTAGCAGCCCCATCAAAACCCTAACCCTAACCCTAGCCGCCAAAAAAAAAGAAAAAAAAAAGAAAAAGAAAAATCAGTACCTTCTTTTTAGAAGATCTACTGCAGTTGCCTTCGAGAATCAGTACCTTCTTTTTAGAAGCTCTACTGTTGTTGCCTTCGAGACTCAGTATCTTCTCTTTAGAAGACCTACTGCTACGCATACGAAATCTCTTTAGATTTTCGTCTTGCTTCTGTTACGAAATCTCTTTAGATTTTCGTACACTCAGAATCCTTCTAGGATTTCTATTGCAGCGTGCTGCATACTTCGCCATGCAAGGAGGCACAACTAAGTTTGGGCTGTCCGAACACGTCATAATGACGCGGTTCTAGTTGGTCGCATACACTCCAACATATCAGTGAGGAAGCTAGTTTGTTGTTTTCCCCCCCTGATCTCTATCTCAACTGTCAGAATATACAGTTGACGAAGACGCTACCTGAGATCAGGATTCACAGCAGATTGCTGACTAAGACGAAGACGAAGCAAACGACGACGACTCAGGAAACAACAAAACCTCACTGATTACAGTTGCAGAAACTATGGATTCCATCTATGGGAAGTTGACAGCAGAAGAGATGAAGGCCCTAGTCGAGGATCTCCTGACCAAGAGATCACCGGAGGCAACCTCACGCGTGACCCATACTGATGTGGATCCGTCACCGTATAGAATGGGGAAGTTGGACAAACTGGAGACGAAGCTGGAAGGAACGACCAACTACTTAAAATGGTCGCGGCAGGCGATGCGGACGCTGAAGGGACGTGGCTTGGTTGGCTATGTAGATGGCCACACCAAGGCCCCTGTCGATCACTCCTCGAAGGAGTTTGCTGTATGGGAGATTGTCAACAATGTCGTGGCTGGTTGGTTGACAGCCTCTTTAACCGATCAAGTGTCGGGTAATGTTGAAGCAATGGAGGGAGCTGCTGATATCTGGAGAACATTGAAAGATATGTACTCCGGTTCAGGTAACCCAATGCGAGTCTTCCAACTGCAGGATGAACTCGAGCGGGTAGTCCAAGACGATCGTACCATATCTGAGTACGCCGCCTTGTTGAAGAAGTACTGGTCTGATCTTGACCATTATGATCCTCTTGGAATGGAGGATGCTCAGATTGAACCGTCCTTCGCAAAATATTTCCAGAAATTTCTGGATTATATCTCGCGGCAACGGATGATGAAGTTTTTGAAGGGGCTCAACCCTGCATTTGAGCAACGGAGGAATGTACTTCTTGCGCAACCGAAGCTGCCGACCTTAGAGGATGCCATAGCTGCCATGGCACAAGAAGAAGCACGGTTGAAGCTGATGCCCACCAGGGGCATCTCCCAGGGGGAGCAAGTCGGAGTTGCCACATCTGCTCTTGCTGCTTTCAACCAGCCTCCTTCTGCGGGAGGCGTTTGCCACAACTGTGGTGACACAGGGCATTACATCCGCTTTTGCCCAAAACCAGCACGGAGTTCCTCGCGTGGTCGGGGCCGTGGTCGGGGCCGTGGTCGGGGTGGACGACGAGGTGGTCGAGGCAGCTACACTGGTGGAAGGGGCACTTACTCTGGAGGCAACACGACGAATCTGGCGGATAAAGGCCGGGACAATCAGCTGGCGGACATAACTCCATTTGAGAGAGAAGTTCTTGAGAAACTGCGGGGCTCAAAGATTGGTTCTGGTGACCGACAAGTCAATTCTGAGGTGCCGCCCACCTCAGGAGATTACTGCACTTACTTTTCCCAAACCAGTGACGGTATACCTCCGCGTGCTCTTGCATCTGTCTCTCAGCCAGTCTGGATTATGGACTCTGGGGCATCCCGCCATGTCACGGGGTCCCGAGGTGAGTTTCGGGAATACTCTAACCTAACGCCGCCAGAAAGCATTCAGACTGCTGATGGTACCTCCAAGCCTGTTATGGGTAAAGGCACTATTGATTGCACTCCTTCCATCACTCTATCTAATGTCTTACATGCTCCTTCCTTTCCTGTCAATCTTATATCCATTAGCGCCATTATCCTTGATCTAAACTGTACTGTTTCCTTTGATATTCCTAAGGTAATCTTTCAGGAGAAGGGAACGGGGAGACGACTGGGCACTGGCACATGGCATAAGGGTCTATGGTACTTGGACAGGAACGGTCTGGACAGAGCACTGGCATCATTGGTTGCAGACACACAACCAGAAGTCCGAAGTCGAAGTGTCGAAGCCGAGCTACTCCTACACCATCAGCGTGTAGGACATTCTTCCTTTTCTGTTATTAGTCGCATGTTTCCATCCTTATATCAAAAAGCGAATAAAGAGTTGTTAGTTTGTGATGCTTGTGAGTTGGAAAAATATACCAGAAGCTCCTATGTGAGTTCTGGGTATCGATGTACTGCTGCTTTTGATATGATTCATTCAGATGTGTGGGGTCCTTGTCCTACAACCGATGTTAACGGTTATAGATGGTTTGTCACTTTTATTGACTGCTCTACCCGCGTAACGTGGGTCTACCTACTGAAGAATAAAAGTGACGTTTTTGAAGCATTTCAGAGCTTCCATCAACGCGTAAAGACATAATATAATGCTCGTGTTAAGTGTTTTCGGTCGGATAATGGGACGGAATATACCCATACGAGGTTTGCTGCATATTTATCCTCTCATGGCATACTGCATCAAACCTCTTGTGCATATACACCGGCTCAAAATGGTGTTGCAGAACGAAAGAACAGGCACCTGCTGGAAGTAGCTCGGACGATGATGCTAGCTATGAATGTGCCTAAATACTTGTGGGGGCAGGCTGTCTTGACAGCCTCTTATCTCATCAACATGATGCCCTCTCAATTGCTGGACTGGAAGACGCCGTTGGAAATGCTCACGGGGACAACTGCATACACCGTTCCTCCGAAAGTATTTGGATGTGTCTGCTTGGTCCATGATAACAGACCTGGAGTTGGTAAGCTGGATCCTAGAGCAGTTAAGTGTGTCTTTGTTGGGTACACCGGAACACAGAAGGGGTATGTATGCTGGAGCCCGGTGGAACGGAAGCTGTTTGTAAGCATGGACGTTACATTCAGAGAGGTGGAACCATATTATGGTTCAGATGAGGGCTCCGCGTTTTGAAACACACCTAACACAGCGGGTGTTAGCCGCGAGGGGGAGATAATACGTCCAAGCGTGGTCGTCGGATCGGTACCTTGTCCTGTTGTTGCAAATTGGAAGGAAAGAGGAGAAAGCATCAGTAATACCGATACGGAGGATGAAGAAGACGATACATATATTACGCAGGGGGAGAAGCAGACAAGGAAAAAAGAGCTCCAAGTGTACAGAAGACGACAGCAGAGGTCCAGTACTGTGCACTGCCCTGTGCCAAATGTGCCAAGTCCCTCGTCTACTCCTGCCCCAACTCCTGAAGATGTTACTCCCGTACCGGATCACTCGGATTCGGAAGCGGGTCTCTCCGACTCGGATGGTATGCTTTCCCCACCTCCCATTGCTCCCTTAAGGAGGTCTTCTCGCATTAATGCGGGAAATGCTCCTATTCGTTATCGAGATTATGAACATGATATCGCCAACTACTTGTCTTATCCTAATATCTCTCCGACTTATCAAGCCTTCCTCACTTCGTTAGACTCCACTTCTTTACCTAAGAATTGGCAGGAAGCAAAGAAGGACCCAAGATGGAAAGCTGCAATGATGGAAGAACTTGGGACACTGTCACTTCCCATTCCCAGAATACGTATTTCTAGAATGCATGTACTGTTTAAACGTATTTATTTAATATTTATCATGTATTATTCTGTATTTAAAATTTCATGTTAATTACTTTCCTGCAATTTTACTTTCTACTTTTATACTCTGCTTTAGCTTTGCTATGGGTTCGGCTCAAATTGGTTTAATTATGTTGGTTCATCATGAACCGAAATAAACCCCCACCTACCACCACCCCTTCCATTTAAAGCCCATCCCCTTTCTCTCTCTGTATTACTTTACCATTACTCTTCTTCTTCCTCATAACTCTCCCACCAACCTAGAAGAGATAGGCAAGTGCCAACTTGCTTCTTGATGGATCTCTATTTTTGTTGTTCCATTGTCTTCCTCTCAATATTCTAAGACACTTTAGTGCTTGACATTTTCAATTTCTATGGCTAAATTCTTCTAGATCTAAGTTTATAGTATTTTCGGATTTTTTGGGTTTTGATCTATTTAACATTGTTATTTCCAAGTTTTGATGGTTCCATGTTGTAGAGAATTTCGTTCTACCCCATTTTGACCTATGGAAGTCCAAATTTGGACTTACGATGAAGGTTTTATGGAGCTTGGAAGCCAAGGGTTCCATGACCATCCTTCTCAGATTTTCTGAGAAGATGGGTCCCTCATTTCTCAGCCGCATAGATTTATTTATTTTCCAATCTCATTTCTCAGCCGCATGGATTAATTATTTTTCAATCTCATTTCACAGCCGCATGGATTTATTATTTTCCAATCTCATTTCACAGTCGCATAGATTTATTTATTTCCCAATCTCATTTCTCAGTCGCATGGATTAATTATTTCCCAATCTCATTTCACAGCCGCATGGATTAATTATTTTCCAATCTCATTTCACAGCAGCATGAGAATCTCATTTCTCAGCCGCATGGATTATTTATTTTCCAAACTCATTTTACAGCCGCATGAGAATCTCATTTCTCAGCCGCATGGATTATTTATTTTCCAATCTTATTTCTCAGCCGCATGGATTATTTATTTTCCAATCTCATTTCACAGCCGCATGAGAATCTCATTTCTCAGCCGCATGGATTATTTATTTCCCAATCTCATTTCACAGCCGCATGAGAATATTATTTCTCAGCCGCATGGATTTATTATTTCTCAATCTTATTTCACAGCCGCATAGATTTATTTATTTCCCAATCTCATTTCACAGCCGCATGGATTAATTATTTTCCAATCTCATTTCACAGCCGCATGGATTAATTATTTCCCAATCTCATTCCTCATCCGCATGGATTATTTATTTTCCAATCTCATTTCACAGCCGCATGAGAATCTTATTTCTCAGCCGCATGGATTTATTATTTTCCAATCTCATTTCACAGCCGCATGGATTTATTATTTCCTAATCTCATTTCTCAGTCGCATGGATTATTTATTTTCCAATCTCATTTCACAGCCGCATGAGATTTTTATTTCCCAACCGCATGTGATGGATTTATTTTCCGAATTTGGCATTAATTAACATTGATTATTATCTTAATTTATAATTGACATGCGTTGCTAGATGGAACTAAGAGACTGGCTAGTCGTCTTATTGAATTAAATGGAATAAGACACGTTCATATTAACTATGAACTATTGCAATCGATTGGCCAATCCCGAATATTGACATATAGATACATGCAAGCTACAATTTATTTATTTATTTTACGAAAGCAGCATGTGTACTTTATGGTCAAGGCATAATTATTCCGTGGTTAGTTTTAATTGTTGCATTACGCTATGTAAGACCTACAACCTAACCGCACGGGTATCGTTGTAGAGTTGAGCATATCGTACTTTGTACGAAAGTACTCATTCTGAAATGACCATGATCCACGGCATGGAATTTCACTTAACATAGAGGCTACTAAGTTAAATAAAATAATGATTGCATGGAGAGAATGGATTTCCGAGTTCTTACATGGCAGTCCTCTTTGGTACTATTAGCGCCCAACAGGCCGGCTGGTTCCCACAGATACTGCAATTCTGCCACACGGGCAGGGAGCAGTATCTGCTTATATTATTGTATATTGTATATTGATGACGGGCGTCCCGCTGGGACTCGTCTAATTCATGATTGGCACAATTGATTGATTGGATAGACTAGCCTTGCTTGTCCATAGTAAGAACTGAGAAATCTTTATTGCATAATTCCAGGATAACTTGGAACTCACAGTAGCAAGCCGTAGTAGTTACATGGCCGTTTAAATTGATTTGTTTATGTGTTGTACCTACTCTGTTACCTAACTGAGATGATCAGAGCATCAGGACATGACGGGCCAACTTCTGTCCTTGTTTGGTTGGGAGGTTGGTTCGAAGTGTCGTGATGTTATGTGAATCCTAGTAGCAAGCAGAGGTATATATATATATATATTATATTCTCTTATTTACTGGTTTAATGTCTCATATCGTGCTTCCTTGCGGTACTTGCTATTAGAGGTCTAACCTCTCTGGTTTTGCATGGCCAGATTTAGAGCCAGTCCCCGAGGACTCAGCTTACTTCCACCTCCAAGATGGTCAATACTAGAGGAATGATCGCAGGAGGACTCGAGTGGGTTCCTTACTTCCCCGCTCGTTTTGTTAATTTCTTTACATTTTGTCGCTTGGCACCGACATGTTAGTCGGATAGTCTTGCACTTACTTTTACATAATTGTAATTAAGTCAGACTGCAGCTGATAACAATTGTGTATATGTTGCTATATCATCTGGCTTTGTTTTGTAAAGCCAGATCTCAAGAACATTTTGACTAAGCGTTTGGGATGCCTTATTGCTTTATCTTAAATGTTCTCTGTTATTGCTTTTTGTTTGAATGATTGAGACAATAGATGTGAAGTGACCATAGCGAGACTTTCATGTAGTATGCACCCCCTTGTCTTTTAGATAGCATTGATCGTATTATACGGTATTCATCTACCCGTAATACGTAACTGGCTGAGTCATTCCCCCGCTCTCCAGTATTCTGGTTCTGGGGCGTGACAAGGTTTTAGTGGTGGCCCATGCAGGTCTGATTTCAGACTTGTGGGGTGTTTTGATTTTAGGATGTCTCAATCACACATGTTCCCCCTTGATCTCATGATTCGTTGTTCTCAATCCTAGATTGACCTTCTCATATCCTTTGGCTTTATTGATCCTTCATGTCCGGTCGTTTGATTGTTCTCTTGTCCCTTTTCTTAGGGGCACCTCGTCCGTACCTGTCAGGGCTGGACAGCAGCAACAAGAGCAACATGGGCAACATGACCAGGTTGGTCAGCAACAAGGGTCAGAACTACTTCAAGAGACTATCCAAGAAGAAGTGATAGTGGAAGCAGCAGCTGGACCGTAGTATCCGGATGTTCCACCACCACCAACAGTTCCACCTACCCCTGTGGAAGTAGACACACCGGCTCTTCTGGAGATCATGAGAGGGATGATGGCTACTCAGCAACATCAGATGTTAGCCCAGCAGCGCATGCACGCTCAGTTACAAGAGGAGAACGTACTACTCAACCAAGGGTTGCAGACAGCTTTGGAAAGAGGGGCAAGGACAGATTCAAGAGCGTCAGCCAGGTTTTGCAAGTTCAACCCCCGTCGTTTCGAAGGAACGGAGGATGCCATTTCAGCAGATGCATGGCTTAAGGATATTGAGGCTATCTTGACAGCCGCTAAGGTGCCGACAGAAGAACGTGTGGATCAGGTGAGATTGTTACTTCAGGATCTCGCACGTGATTGGTGGGAATCAGAGGAGGTAGGCATCAGACGTCCTGTGGCTTGGGACGATTTTACAGCAAGATTCAAGACAAAGTACTATGGAGTTGTGGCGCAGTTTGAGCTACAACAGAAGTTTATCAACCTCAGACAGGCTGGCAAGACGGTAGATGCTTATGCAGCAGAGTTCTGCAGATTGAGTAGGTTCGCCCCAGAGATGGTAGCCACAGAGAGCCAGAGGGCTATGAGGTTTCAGCAAGGGTTTCATCTTGAACTCTTGCAATTGATAGAGGGGCACAATTACCAGACTTTTGATGAAGTATTGACGGCGACTCGAAGGCATGAGATAACCGTTCAGAGGATTGCAGCCAGGACTGGGGGTCAGAAGAGATCCCACAGTCAGATTGAAGGAGGAGAGGGAGCAGCGCCCCGAACAACAGCACCATCCCTTGGCATTCGCATTCACGATGTGGCAATGCGAGGGCCAGCACCACCACCCAGGCAGCAGCAGCAACAGAAGAAGAATCAGCAACCCCCAGCGGGCTGCACTTATTGTGGGAAGATGGGGCACACTAGAGATGTGTGTCGGGCATTGAACGGACTGTGTTTGATATGTGGAAATCCAGATCATCGGGTTACCACATGTCCCATGAATTCGAGGTCAGGAGGACCAGTGCAGCAGTTTCCTGCTCTGCCAGCACCAGGGGCAGGACAGTATCGAGGACCCGCAGTGGCAGTGAGACCATTGGCCCAGCGTCCGTTAATGCCACAGGCTCAGATGTTTCGGCAGCAGGGACCGCCGATGCAGCAGCACCAGCATAGACCACCCCAGCATCATCAAGGAAGGGGCCAGCGGCAGCACCAGGCTAGGCCGCAGCATGGGAACCAGCAAGGAGGTCGAGGACAGGCATTCACTCTGTCCTTGGAAGAGGCATTGGCATCGAAAGATGTTGTGGCAGGTAACATTCTCGTCGCCTCTTATCCCGCAGTAGCATTGTTTGATTCAGGAGCATCACACTCATTTATATCTGCACAATTTGCAACACGGCTAGGAATGGAATTCGAGGCATTGCTAGGGAGGTTGAATATACTCACTGGTAATGGGCTCGTAGGAGTTAGTAGAGTTATTCTAGCATGTAGCGTTGTAGTTTGCGGGCATTCCTTACCCGCCCGGTTGATAGAATTTCCTGTTGGAAATTTCGACGTTATCTTAGGCATGGACTGGCTGAAAGACAGTCATGCGACAATAGATTGTCGTAGAGGAAGTGTATCTTTTGATATTCCAGGCATGAAGCGGTTCACCTTAGTCAGATCAGTGGCAACTCAACAAGAGCAGGGAGTAGTGACGGCAATGGAAGAAGTTCAAGTTCCGAAGGTAGTTGAAGAATTTCTAGACGTATTTTCTGAAGAACTTCCAGGTCTACCACCGGTTAGAGATATCGAGTTCAGTATAGAATTGGCACCTGGAACTAAACCGATATCAGATCGAGTTTACAGAATGGCGGATTCAGAGCAGGCCAAGGTATACCAGCACATAGAGGAACTGAAGGAGAAAAAGTTTATCCAAGCTAGCATATCACCATGGGCAGCACCAGTAGTACTTGTGGGGAAGAAGGATGGATCATCCAGATTGTGCATCGATTACAGGAAGCTTAACGCGGCAACAGTAAAGAACAAGTACCCACTACCCAGGATCGATGACTTGTTTGATCAGTTGAGCAGAGCTAGAGTTTTCTCCAAGATAGATCTTCGTTCAGGGTATCACCAAGTGAGGGTTCGAAAGGAGGACATTCCCAAGACTGCATTCAGGTCGAAGTATGGGCATTATGAATTCTTAGTAATGCCATTTGGTTTGACCAATGCTCCAGCAATCTTTATGGATTTAATGAATCGCATCTTTATGCCGTACTTGGATCAATTTATCGTTGTGTTTCTCGACGACATTCTTGTATATTCAACTAGTGAAGAGGAGCATGAAGATCACCTCCGGAAAGTGTTGCAGGTTCTGAGAGAGAACCAGTTGTACGCCAAGCTCAGCAAGTGCGAGTTCTGGACGGATCGTATTTCTTTTTTGGGTCACATCATATCAGGAGCTGGAGTAGCAGTGGATCCCAAGAAGGTAGAAGCAGTAGAGAGTTGGCCAGTACCCAAGACCGTAGCTGATGTACGGAGTTTCTTGGGATTGGCAGGATATTACAGAAGGTTCGTATCAGACTTTGCAAGGCTTTCAGCACCCATGACCCGCTTGACACGGAAGGATGTACCATTCGTCTGGTCGACAGAATGCCAGACATCATTTGAGAATTTGAAGCAGAAATTGATATCAGCGCCTATTCTTACATTGCCAGTTGGACCCGGAGGTTTTATAGTTTATTGTGATGCGTCAGGTAAAGGACTTGGATGTGTCCTCATGCAACATGGGAAGGTGATAGCATACGCATCTAGACAGCTCCGAGACCACGAGAAGAATTACCCAACTCATGATTTGGAGTTGGCGGCAGTAGTATTTGCTTTGAAGCTATGGAGGCATTACTTATATGGTGATCGAGTGGACATATACACAGACCACAAAAGTCTGAAGTACATCTTTACTCAGAAGGAGCTGAACATGAGGCAGAGAAGATGGTTGGAGTTGATCAAGGATTACGACGTGGAGCTTCAGTATCATCCAGGCAAGGCTAATGTGGTAGCAGATGCTCTCAGCAGGAGAGGCGGTGCATTTATGTTAACAACACAGAGGCATATCTTAGAAGACCTTCAGGAGATGGGCATCGAGGTTATACTTCCTTGTGATGTAGGAGTTCTGGCGAGTCTACAAGTTCAATCCGACTTGGTAGACAGGATCAAGGCAGCTCAGGCACAAGACCCAAGGATTCAGAAGCTTAGAGCAGAATGTGAGTCAGGACTCAGAAAGGAGATGCAAATTCATGAAGATGGTACCCTTAGGTTTGGGTCACGTCTATGTGTGCCTAGTGGAGATATCAGACAGGGGGTTATGGCAGAAGCTCACAGCTCTCAGTATTCCATACACCCTGGAGGGACCAAGATGTACCAAGATATCAAGCAGCACTTCTGGTGGAACGGGATGAAGAGGGAGATAGCTAGATTTGTTTCCCGTTGCTTGGTATGTCAGCAAGTGAGGGCAGAACAGCAGAGGCCAGCTGGGTTATTGTAACCGCTTCCTATCCAAGAATGGAAGTGGGAACATATTACAATGGACTTTGTGACCGGTTTACCGAGATCACCAAGTGGTAAAAATGCTATTTGGGTGATAGTAGATCGGCTTACAAAGGTGGCGCACTTTCTTCCTTTCAGAGTAGGACAATCTACAAAAAAGTTGGCAGAATTGTATATGCAGCAGATAGTCAGGCAGCATGGGGTCCCAGTCAGTATTGTGTCAGACAGAGATACCCGTTTTACATCACATTTTTGGAAGAGCTTATATCATAGCCTGGGTACCAAGTTAAGATTTAGCACGGCTTACCATCCCCAGACAGACGGGCAATCAGAAAGAACAATTCAAACTTTGGAAGACATGTTGCGAGCTTGCACTCTGGATTTTGGAGGATCTTGGGAAAGCCACCTGCACTTAGTTGAGTTCTCATACAACAACAGTTATCAAGCCAGTATCCAGATGGCGCCATTTGAAGCACTATATAGTAAGAAGTGTAGGTCGCCACTAGCGTGGGACGATATTGGGGAGAGAAAGATGTTAGGCCCGGAGATGATTGTTCAGACAGTGGAAGTGATTAAAGGAATTAGAGAGCGACTTCGAGTTGTGCAGGATCGGCATCGTCATTGGGCGGACCAGCATCGTAGGCCGCTAGAGTTTTCTGTTGGGGACCACATATTCTTACGGATCTCACCTACTCGTGGGGTCATTAGGTTTGGTGTTCGCGGGAAGTTGAGTCCGCGGTACGTGGGCCCATTTGTTATTCTTGATAGGATAGGCGATGTTGCTTATCGTTTATCCCTTCCACCTTCGTTACGAGAGGTGCATGACGTATTTCATGTATCTCAGTTGCGAAGGTATGTATCGGACCCAAGCCATATCCTTGATCATTCTGAGCTGGTTGTTGGTACCAACCTGTCTTACGAGGAACAGCCTGTGTCTATTTTGGACCAAAGAGAGAAGATACTCAAGAACCGAACAATTAGCCTTGTCCGGGTTGCTTGGGGTCATCACTCTTTAGGGGAGTCAACGTGGGAACGTGAGGATGATATCCGATCACGGTATCCGCACCTGTTTGACTCACAAGGTATATATCTTTCTCTGTATACCTTGATTGTTTTAAACTCCTCGTGCTTGCCACCTTATAAGAAGAATTGATTGCTATCGTAGAATGTTCAACATAGATATGTTACTTACTATTGACATTGTAGAATGATTGCTTACTTAAATTGCTTATACATTGAGTAGTCCAGCTCTGATGTTTCTATCCTGCTTTGATTTGAAATTCCGAGGATGGAATTTTTCTAAGAAGGGTAGAGATGTCACTTTCCATTCCCAGAATACGTATTTCTAGAATGCATGTACTGTTTAAACGTATTTATTTAATATTTATCATGTATTATTCTGTATTTAAAATTTCATGTTAATTAATTTCCTGCAATTTTACTTTCTACTTTTATACTCTGCTTTAGCTTTGCTATGGGTTCGGCTCAAATTGGTTTAATTATGTTGGTTCATCATGAACCGAAATAAACCCCCACCTACCACCACCCCTTCCATTTAAAGCCCATCCCCTTTCTCTCTCTTCATTACTTTACCATTACTCTTCTTCTTCCTCATAACTCTCCCACCAACCTAGAAGAGATAGGAAAGTGCCAACTTGCTTCTTGATGGATCTCCATTTTTGTTGTTCCATTGTCTTCCTCTCAATATTCTAAGACACTTTAGTGCTTGACATTTTCAATTTCTATGGCTAAATTCTTCTAGATCTAAGTTTATAGTATTTTCGAATTTTTTGGGTTTTGATCTATTCAACATTGTTATTTCCAAGTTTTGATGGTTCCATGTTGTAGAGAATTTCGTTCTACCCCATTTTGACCTATGGAAGTCCAAATTTGGACTTACGATGAAGGTTTTATGGAGCTTGGAAGCCAAGGGTTCCATGACCATCCTTCTCAGATTTTCTGAGAAGATGGGTCCCTCATTTCTCAGCCGCATAGATTTATTTATTTTCCAATCTCATTTCTCAGCCGCATAGATTTATTTATTTTCCAATCTCATTTCTCAGCCGCATGGATTAATTATTTCCCAATCTCATTTCACAGCCGCATGGATTTATTATTTCCCAATCTCATTTCACAGCCTCATAGATTTATTTATTTCCCAATCTCATTTCACAGCCGCATAGATTTATTTATTTCCTAATCTCATTTCTCAGCCGCATGGATTAATTATTTCCTAATCTTATTTCACAGCCGCATGGATTAATTATTTTCCAATCTCATTTCACAGCAGCATGAGAATCTCATTTCTCAGCCGCATGGATTATTTATTTTCCAATCTCATTTCACAGCCGCATGAGAATCTCATTTCTCAGCCGCATGGATTATTTATTTTCCAATCTCATTTCTCAGCCGCATGGATTATTTATTTCCCAATCTCATTTCACAGCCGCATGAGAATCTCATTTCTCAGCCGCATGGATTATTTATTTTCCAATCTCATTTCACAGCCGCATGAGAATCTTATTTCTCAGCCGCATGGATTTATTATTTCCCAATCTCATTTCACAGCCGCATAGATTTATTTATTTTCCAATCTCATTTCACAGCCGCATGGATTAATTATTTTCCAATCTCATTTCACAGCCGCATGGATTAATTATTTTCCAATCTCATTCCTCATCCGCATGGATTATTTATTTTCCAATCTCATTTCACAGCCGCATGAGAATCTTATTTCTCAGCCGCATGGATTTATTATTTTTCAATCTCATTTCACAGCCGTATGGATTTATTATTTCCCAATCTCATTTCTCAGTCGCATGGATTATTTATTTTTCAATCTCATTTCACAGCCGCATGAGATTTTTATTTCCCAACCGCATGTGATGGATTTATTTTCCGAATTTGGCATTAATTAACATTGATTGTTATCTTAATTTATAATTGACATGCGTTCCTAGATGGAACTAAGAGACTGGCTAGTCGTCTTATTGAATTAAATGGAATAAGACACGTTCATATTAACTATGAACTATTGCAATCGATTGGCCAATCCCGAATATTGACATATAGATACATGCAAGCTACAATTTATTTATTTATTTTACGAAAGCAGCATGTGTACTTTATGGTCAAGGCATAATTATTCCGTGGTTAGTTTTAATTGTTGCATTACGCTATGTAAGACCTACAACCTAACCGCACGGGTATCGTTGTAGAGTTGAGCATATCGTACTTTGTACGGAAGTACTCATTCTGAAATGACCATGATCCACGGCATGGAATTTTACTTAACATAGAGGCTACTAAGTTAAATAAAATAATGATTGCATGGAGAGAATGGATTTCCGAGTTCTTACATGGCAGCCCTCTTTGGTACTATTAGCGCCCAACAGGCCGGCTGGTTCCCACAGATACTGTAATTCTGCCACACGGACAGGGAGCAGTATCTGCTTATATTATTGTATATTGTATATTGATGACGGGCGTCCCGCTGGGACTCGTCTAATTCATGATTGGCGCAATTGATTGATTGGATAGACTAGCCTTGCTTGTCCATAGTAAGAACTGAGAAATCTTTATTGCATAATTCCAGGATAACTTGGAACTCACAGTAGCAAGCCGTAGTAGTTGCATGGCCGTTTAAATTAGTTTGTTTATGTGTTGTACCTACTCTGTTACCTAACTGAGATGATCAGAGTATCAGGACATGACGGGCCAACTTCTGTCCTTGTTTGGTTGGGAGGTTGGTTCGAAGTGTCGTGATGTTATGTGAATCCTAGTAGCAAGCAGAGGTATATATATATATATTATATTCTCTTATTTACTGGTTTAATGTCTCATATCGTGCTTCCTTGCGGTACTTGCTATTAGAGGTCTAACCTCTCTGGTTTTGCATGGCCAGATTTAGAGCCAGTCCCCGAGGACTCAGCTTACTTTCACCTCCAAGATGGTCAATACTAGAGGAATGATCGCAGGAGGACTCGAGTGGGTTCCTTACTTCCCCGCTCGTTTTGTTAATTTCTTTACATTTTGCCGCTTGGCACCGACATGTTAGTCGGATAGTCTTGCACTTACTTTTACATAATTGTAATTAAGTCAGACTGCAGCTGATAACAATTGTGTATATGTTGCTATATCATCTGGCTATGTTTTGTAAAGCCAGATCTCAAGAACATTTTGACTAAGCGTTTGGGACGCCTTATTGCTTTATCTTAAATGTTCTCTGTTATTGCTTTTTGTTTGAATGATTGAGACAATAGATGTGAAGTGACCATAGCGAGACTTTCATGTAGTATGCACCCCCTTGTCTTTTAGACAGCATTGATCGTATTATACGGTATTCATCTACCCGTAATACGTAGCTGGCTGAGTCATTCCCCCGCTCTCCAGTATTCTGGTTCTGGGGCGTGACAGGCACTAGAGAAAAATAAGACATGGGAGCTGGTGCCATTACCTGAAGGGAAGAAAGCTGTGGGATGCAAATGGGTTTACACAGTGAAGGAGACACCAGAAGGAAAAGTTGAACGATACAAGGCGAGACTGGTTGCAAAAGGCTATACCCAGACATATGGTATCGACTATGATGAGACTTTTGCCCCAGTAGCGAAGATGAGTACCGTAAGAACGCTGGTCTCCATTGCAGAACTACTATGGGTGAAAGCACTGCTGACAGAGTTGAAGTTGGATAAGGGGACACCGTTGCATCTCTTCTGAGCGATAGTCAAGCCGCAATAAGTATAGCGAATAATCCGGTTCAGCACGACAGAACGAAGCACATCGAAATCGATCGATTCTTTATCAAGGAGAAGCTGGAGCAAGGGATACTGAAGATTGGCCATGTCCGCTCAGAAGAACAAGTGGCAGACTGTCTGACTAAGGGTCTTAGTTCATTAAGTCTGTCGAAGCTATGTAACAAGATGGGGATGATCAATATCTATCGTCCATCTTGAGGGGGAGTGTTGAGAATCAATAAGGGACTTTTAGTCCCACATCGAAATTTGTAGTATGTAGAGGAGCTAGACTCCCTATAAGTAGTGAAGTAGTCCATCAATAAAATTACACCAACTATTATTTCCTACCGTTTGTGAAGCTACTCTTATATTTTTGGGAGCTGCAATTGAATCAATCAGAACTGTAAGAGGAAACGTTGGATCTGTCTCTTTAGGTGTTTTACAATAATGAGGGTGTGGACTTATTCTTGATAATCTTGAATGTTGACGATATGGTGTCCTCTGTTTCTATATAATAGTTAAGAACTTGATGTGCTTTACAAAATTAACCCCAATGGCTTGCATCTTTTCTTTGATAAAATGCAGGCAAATGTTATGTACATGATAACGAAGTTAAGAGTGATTCCAGAAATTCGAGAACTAGGTGAGAACTTGAGAAAGAGTTTGTGGTTCCAGAAATGCGAGGACTAGATGAGAAGGGTTTTATGTGAAGTTGGAGGAGTTTTTGGTCCCAAATTCCACAACTTGCATTGAATTTTGTTTTTTGCCACATGATTGAGCAAATCATGCAGGGAAATTTGTATGACGGGTAGCAAAAATATTTTAATTAAGAATTGAAGAACATTATATATAAAACTATAAAATAGACAAAATGTATATAGGATTTGAACTCACACCTCAACTAATTTAACAATTAGGTCACCATTTAGTGTTTTTTGTGTGTGTTACAAACTCTATAAATGATAGGAAAGAATAGAATTATATGTAGCAAATCAAAATCTCAGGAGTAATAGGATGTGGATGTTTTTCATGAGAACTATCATGGAAATAATATGATGTTCAAGGATGCGAGTAACTTATCCTACCCACACCTGCTGTATGGGTCGGGCGGTCCCAAATCGGCTTCGTCCACGGTTTTGAGTGCTCAGGACAAAAACTAAAATAAAGCCCCTACCAAAAAAAATATAAATGAAATTTAAATTTTCTTTTTTTAAATAAAATATGATCACTAGACCTCAAACCCATGCCCTTATATATATATATATATATATATATATATATATATATATATATATATTTTATATATATATATATATATATATATATATATATATATATATATATAAAAAAATATATATATATATATATATATATATATATATGACAAATACCATTTCAAATTTTCTAGGACTGCCAATACTTTTGACAGTCCATCATCGTCCCTCATGACTGTGGACGAATTTTTGAAATTCGTAATCCTAAAATGGGTTCAAAACTTCGAAAATACATCTAGAATGAATAATAAATCAAATTTTAGTTACTAGAAGATAAAATTTAGGCATGAACATGGATCGAGAGAGATTTGGAAGAAAAAATGTTTAGGATTTTGGGAGGGAGAAAGGGAGAAGAAGAGAAATAAAATGACTTATATACCAACATTTGGACTAGCCATGAGTAATTTTTCTAGTGGCAAACTTGTAAATTAAAAAAAAAAAAGGCTAGGCTTGAGTAAGTATTGAAGTGCCTTTATAATTTGTCTACATATACCCTTGGGAGAGTTAAGTAGGGTGTGCTTAATAACTCTTGTTTGGATTGTAGGTTTTGAGTGAATGGATGATTAGTAAAAATACATTAGTTACCAAAATATCTTTATTACATGTGGCATAAAATTGTACAAAATATGTTGCCGTCAACTCTCTCTCCTCCAATTGTTTGACGCACCTGGATAGTTTTTTTTATGTATCAAATATATGTGGTCATTAACTCAACGAGTGAATAATAAGAGAAAGCGAGAAGAGACGATACGCCTGGACAACAACAGATTGAAAGTCAGAAAGACAGAACAGCATGTTGAAAGCAAAAAAATTGAAGAAAAGTATCACGGTATTTCATACAACAAATAAGGAGATATTCATGACTTTCTAAATAACAATCTCTCACTTCTCCGATTTGGAGAGTTAAAAAAATGGACAAAAAAAAGGTTAACAAATTACCACTTAATCCTCTATGACTATCCCTCTTACATTCTTACCCGTGCTCCCTTACAACAAGATTCAATGAATCCTCATCGAGGCGGTGGGTGACATCCTAGACTAGAGCTAGTACGGTTTGTGTGCTTGCTAAGATAATTAACCCTTGCATCCGACACTTAGGTACCCCTAAAATTAGGGACTTATATCACGATCTGCTCCCAAACAATTGGGTGCAAGCACACACAAACTCATAAAGAAAAAATAAGCATAAGCAGTATTACCAAACAAGATTAATGTGATACTATTACTTGGCACTGGATTTTTCAGTTTGGCTTTGCTTCTGCAACAATGAAGAGATGGTGCCAGTTATGCATGGAATGAAACAACTGTTGAGGTAGCAAAATATTATCACAAAGGCAGAATCCACCATCAAGAGTCTTCCTTGATGGTTGCGCCATTGTTACACGAAATCAGCAATGCTATGGGAATGTTATGCATATGACACAAGAAGGACACGGTCCTTTTTATTCACTATAAACAACCATCCTTGCCGAAAGCCAATGATATATGCCGCATATTTTACCATACACAGTTTACATTCTAAAGACGCCATACTTCGTTTCAACTGGAACATCCTTAGCGGCAGCCGACAGGCAGAGCCCCAGAACCTTCCTAGTGTCTGCCGGGTCTATGATGCCGTCATCCCACAGCCTTGCTGTTGAGTAGTAGGGGCTTCCTTCTCTGTCGTATGCCTCCACAACCTTGCTCTTAAATTTCTCTTCTTCCTCTTTCGTCCACTGCATAATACAAACACAAAGCAATCTTCATTATTCAAGATCGCCAAACTGTACAACAGAGCGATACAGATTAAAAAAAAAAAAAAAAACAGAGTGTTATAAGCTAAAGAGAAGTTGCAGATATGTGGGGCATATAAACTATTGAAGAAACTGCAGTAATTCGGACCTCAATCCCTTGTCTTTTCTTGTTGCTTCTTTCTATCTGGGCAAGGACTCCAGCAGCCTGAAATAGCAAAAGGAGATTCAATCATGAAGTCTCGAGGCAGTTACACTACAACTGAGGTTCAATTGAAGTAATTACACAACATAATTCAGATTTTAACAATTCTGCAATCATTAGAGTCAAAAGTTTTTCTACTTTGATGTAAAGCTTGGGTTATGAATTGTCCACAGTGACTAATTCAAGAAGAGAAGGTATTTGGTCAAAGATTCCAGACTTTGAACTGTTGGAATATCCTATTGGTATTTTTGGTATGTTGGAATATGTGTTGGAATATCCTATTAGTATATTTGGTATGTTGGAATATGTCATAGGATATTCCAATAAAGAGTTAATGTAATGAGAATATGCCATAGGATTTTCCTATAGAGAGTTAATGTAAAGAAGAGGTTGTACGGCTATAAATAGCCAAGAGATAATCAATAAAATATAAAAATTATTTTTTACATGGTATCAGAGCCACCTTTCCATAAACTCTAACTTTCTCCCTCTTCTCTATCTCTGCCACCAAACCCTAACCCGCGCACAGCAGCCCCCCCTTCTCGTGCCTGCTGCCGCCTGCTGCTGCTGCTGCTGCTGCCCGCTGCGGCTGATTCCGCTGTGGTACGCGCGCCGGTCGTCCCTCCCACGTGCGCCGTCCCCTCCTACCGTACGTAACGGCGCCGTTGTTGTCGTTGTTCAGATCATTCCGAAAGAGGACACAGATGCCTAGATCTGATGAAAATAGACATGTTCGGATCTAGGAGCGGACGACGAGGACGAGCGTGAGTCGTAGAGCGGAAGTGACGTGATCGGAGAGGAGAAGCATCGATGGAGGAGATCATCAAGAAGCTGGATCCTGCAGAGGTTGCGACGTTGATGAAGTTGATGAAGATGTCGGCTAGTGAGAGCACGACACGAACGTCGTCGAAGTTGGAGCTTCTCTCCATCGATCTGAAGCTTGATGGACCGACTACCTACCTGAGTTGGCCACGACGGGGAAGGAGAACCCTCGCAGAGAAGACAGAGCCGAATGAGGGCTCGACAGGACGAAGAGCACCGTCAGGACCTAAGGGAGAGCCCCGACAGTGCTACAACTGCAGGGAGGTAGGTCATCTGAGGTATGCTTGCACCAAACCACCCAAAGGAGATTTAGGCAGTAGACGTGGACAGTTTGGAGGATGTGACCATGGTTGTAGGGGTCGACGGGACGATCGAGGAGGTTGTCGGGAGAACCTGTTGGTAGCAGAAGACGAGGAGACAGCTGACGATGCCTATACTGAGGAGGATCGGGCACTGCAGGACATGTTGGAAGTACTCAAGAGGAGGCAGAGAGCGTCGAGCGATGGAGACAGGAGAAGTAGGACCGGGGAGGCGTCCACCTCATTCTTCGCCAGAGACAACGCTGTCATGTATGCCCATCCGTCGGCGGAAGACACTGACGACTCGCTCGCCCTTGCATCTATGTCTTCCCTCAGATCGTCGGATTGGATTATCGATTCGGGTGCATCTCGACACGTGACAGGGAATGCTAGTGAGTTTTCTTCCTACACTCACCTAGCATCGGCGAACAATATTCAAACAGCTGATGGTACTTTCTAGCCAATGGTCGGTAAGGGTACTGTCGATTGTACAGGTTCAGTAAAATTATCCAATGTTTTACATGCTCCTTCTTTTACAGTCAGTCTTGTAGCACACAGTTTCCCAAATGAGGGTAATTTTGAAATTTCGTGTTTATAATTATTTTAATAATGATATTTAATTCATGATATGATTTTTGGTGATTTTAAATCATTTTAAAATTATTTAAATCAATGACTTGTGGTTTTGACGTTTTGCTAGTGAAACCCTAGAGACTGTTTGACCTAGAGCCTAACCATGTGATTATGATATTTTAATGTCATTTTTGGCCTAAGGATATTTTTGCATTTGACCTCTTTGAATTATTTTGATGTTATTTTATTATTTATGATATTGTTTTGGGATTATTTGAGTCGGGTTCGAATTTCAACTCATTCCGACTTGTATCGGGGACCCGGGGTAGTTTTGACTCTAGCGGGCCCACACACTAGTTAGGCATGGCCCACATAATATTAATTTTAGTCCACATGATATTAATTTTAGTTAGTGACTAGACTAATTATTTTGGTTAGTATTAATACGGATTAGTGTTTTAGGATTGACCAAACTACCCCCGACTTAACCCCTTACCAATGTATTAGTAAATAGACTAGAAAAGGGGCTTTTGGACTTTTCCTAATAGGACAAAACCACCTTTATGGCCAGCCACAATAAGGATAGGGTTGAGCCTCCTATTTGTCATTATCCATCTATTTTTCTCTCTTGTTCTTTCCCAAATTCCTAGAGAGCAATCCCTAGCAATTTCTCTACCAAATCATTCCATTTCACCACCAAATCTTCTTCTTTCCTTCTTCATTCTAGCCAAGGAGGAAGCTACCCAAGTTTGGGAGGATTCGGAGCTCGTTCGTGTCCTTTTGGAATCTCTACGTGTCGGTGTCGCTCCGGGAAGGCTTTTCTACGATTCGATCTACCGGGAGGTATAAATCCCTTCTCCTTTTCATTTCCTCATGCATATAGGTCTATTTTGAACCCATAGGAATGACCCCCATGGTTGTATCTCCATTTGTGTCCATTTCGTGTCCATTTGGAGGTCATAGGAGTGTCCTTTGTGTTGTGGTTGTGTCCATGTGGAAAAATCCCAAATTTGGACACACTATGTGTTGTTGTTATGTATGAATGAATTATTACATGTTTAATCTCATATTTTTGTATTGGAGATGTGTTCTATAGTGTCTCATATATATATATTAGTGTAGAGAGTGAGTTCTTGATATATTATGTTATATATTTGTGTTCTTTTGTCTCAAACTACCCAAATCCGTCATAATTTTTATCCACGTTTTTAATTTCAGCCCTAACTTAGAAATGTCATAACTTCTAGCTCAAAGCTCGGTTTAATCTTCCGTTTTTTTTTAAAGAAGCGTATTGAAGTTAGCTTTCCAAAAACATGTATTATTAGGCCTAATTCTTTCTGTAACTTTCTGGAGAATTATTTGAGTGTCAGCTGTACGAAAGACAAACGCGTTCTCGGTGTTTTCGCGATTCCGGGAGTTTCCGGAAACGAAAACGCGATCCGTTTGAAGTTTCGGAAAGCTAACACATAGATCTATAACATACTTTAATCCTAGATTTTAATTCATGCTGAGATGGTACAATATTGATTATTAGTAGGAGTTACTATTCGGCATATGCATTTTGTGCACTCTTGTGTGTAATATAATGTTCTATTTGATTTTAACCCATGTTAATGTATATACATTATGTAATTAAATAGAGAATGCAAGCATGAGTAAATAGTTAAATAAATGATGTATGAGGTGTAAGTATCCTATCTAATGTAAGCATGTATAAGTATGGCTTGTAATGAATATGTAGGTTCTATAGTATGTAATGTATGGTGCATATAGTAGTGCAAGAGAATAAATAAATGATGAATGAATGCAAGCATGAATGTAATGTAATAATAGATGTAATGTATGCAATATACAAGTTAATGAGATGTAATGTTCTATGTTAACACAAATCCTATATTACCTCATGTACCCCCTTACACTATGTTGACACTATCACACTTGACACATTGTTCACTTACACTTTGACACTCTTTGATATGTATACACTATGTATGTCCATTTAACCCTCACTTGCCCCTTTGCCATGTTCACATACACACACATAGCCTCTTAAATAAGTATTTATGAATATAGTTAACTTAGCTATGTATGTATATTATATATATGTTAGCATATTGTGTTGTAATATATAAGTTTATATAACCATTTGAAATGCCATGATTATAGACCTAATGTTGAATACCAATATATGCATGTGTATATATGTGTAGACATATATAGCTTAAAGTAATAGATTACCTAGTGTATATCCAATGTGAATTCTTGCCTATTTGAGTATTGAGTAATTGCATGCTATATAGAGTTGGGTGTATGTTGGCTTGTATAGCCTTGTATTGATGTGTGCTTGCTAGGATAGTCTTGGTTAGGCCTAGTAAGACTTGCTGGGTTAGGACAAGACCTAGTATGACCTAGTTTGACTAGTGCAGTTGACCATAGTTGACCAAGGGTTGACTTTGGCCTAGTTTGACCTAGATTCATGTAGAATGCATTGTAGTACTTTATATTACCCTTCTGGACATGTTGTGACTTGTGCTGTTCTAATTAGGAGCCAGACACCTATCCTCGGACAGTATCTTTACCTTGGACATTCAGATAGCAGGCGAGTACATTCTCTGATCATTTCATAACTTGTTTAGAATTATATTCCTGCTCTAGTTTACCTTATTTGATGCTGTCACGATATTATCACGGATTGGTACTATATGGATCCCTACATTGAGATGTTATCCCCCTCGGGAGCATCGGATACATTATGTCATGTGTTTCGTGTACATCATGTATTCCTCGCTCTCATGTTATTCATGTTTCTCATGTGCTTCATGCTCGTTCATGCATGCTCGTGTACTCTCATGTGCTCTCATGAATCGGTCATGTTTCCCATGTATCTCATGTATAACCTATATTGCATGTGCACTCATTTATGAGCCTTCATGTGAATTTTATGTGCACCCATTTTTAGGCCCTCCATGTGAACTTCATGTGCACTCATGTATGAGCTCTCATGTATACTTCATGTGCACCCATTTATGGGCTTCATGTGAAAACCATGTACGTAACATAACTTGTTTGGATCCTTGTGTATTGATTGGGGTATGGGGGAGTATAAATAGCCATGTAAACAATTCCAAAGTAGTATAGCCATGTGCGCCTCTTTAGTATAGCCATGTACAATCAAGCCGTTCACATGTCGACTTTGTGCTCTAAATCACTAGTCACTGGTAGCTCTTTACTTATAGTAGATATTTCTATTACAGCTTTCTCTCTCTGTTTACATACTGCACTTCTTTCAGTACTTGTATCTTACTTTACTGCATGAATATATTTTCTAACCTGCTATGAACTGTTGAGATGTATTGTGCGTCCTGACTGGACCTGTTGATAAATTTTACAGATGGCCTGGAATTGCCTGCTAGCCTAGAGGAGACACAGTAGAGGTTGTTTAGATAGTTATTTCATTTTATCTGGAGTTTTATTTACTTGTGGATTACTGTATTTGAGTTTTGAGATGTATTTCTGGGATTATGTATCTTAGACACTTAGACTTCTATCTCCTGTATCTCTTTTGGATTTCATGTTTATCTATCTTTATCATTCTACCTTAGATTGTGATTGAGTTGTACCTCTGTGTTGGCCTCCTTATGGAGAGTATTCATATTATGCTAGTTATAGTTCATGACCTAGAACAGCGTTCTACCGCCGACACTGCGGCGTAGGCTGGGCGTTGTTACGTATTCGTACCCTCACGGTGGGTGCGGGTCGTGACACGTTTTTAGTGGTGGCCCATGCAGGTCGAGTTTATGTAGTGGTATTCGAACTTGAGTACCACTACAGCCTGTAGTAGGATTAGGATATATTTTGAAGGTACTCAATCACAGTTAGGAACCCTTGAGAGATTTCTGGGACGACCCTTGAGAATCTTATTTTAACTTCGATTTGAAAACTCTCTTTTTCCTTGATTGTTTTATCTTTATTTTTTTTGTTGTTGAATTTGATGGATTATTGTTGAATTTGGGTTTGTATTTATTGATTTTGATGGAAGATTGTTGAATTTTGAATCTTGACGATTAGCTATAGCATCCGAGTTTGTATTTATATGATTGAAGGATTTTGTTCATTTTTGAGTTTGATGTTCGTTGATAAGTTTGATTTGATTTTTGGGTATTCATCGTTGATTTAATTTAATTTTTGGCAAGATGAAATTATATGGGCTAGGTCATCTATGTTATGGAAATCTAGTCATCTACAATCACATTAGTCAGCATGGTGAGGACATATAGTCTGACTTTGGATATATTTCTCGGGTGTGGAAATTTAAGGTTTTCACAGCCAAGCTAGCGGCATCGCGAAAATGTTAAATACCATGATTCTAGGGGTATGTGCATACGTCGAGGACTCTATGATTATCGTAGCCTTGCTTACTGGTATGACGAGGATTTAGAGTACCATGATTTTGGATAGACGCATATGATTATCAGATTGTACTTTAAATGTTTTTGAACATGTTTTCTCTACTTTTATTGCAGTCCTTCAAATTTTTTTAATTATTATTTGATCTATTTTGTTTTGCTTCTCATTTTAACTTAGGAGTAGGTTAGCTGTTTTTATAAACCTTGTGTAACTTCTTGCTATGAGTTTCTTCTTAATACAATGAATCGATAATTTTGCTAGACTTATCTTGGATTTGATAATTTAGCTCTGGGTTTCAAAATGGTTCTTCTTTAAACAGATAAGCAAAACAGATTTTTATCGTTATTTCTTTCTTGCTATTATTCTTGTATTAGATAATAATAAAACTGTCTTGATTACGTCAATCACCTGCTTTGCAACCTTGGTAGGAATCTAATTGTTGGTCTTAACGTAGAATTAAAATTTTATATTGGGACATGAGAATATATATGAATATATATAGTGGACACTTTCCTGACACTTATGCATGCTACACTTGATTTCCACCTATCTGAATACATATTAATATGTCGTTAATGTTTAAATTTTCAAAACTCCAATATTTTCGATTCTCTGCTTTTCCTAGCTTAACTCGTAATTTAAATATAAAATTTCATGATAATAGTTTTATTTATATCACTACACATGTATGTTATACGTAGGGTTTCAATTCAAAAAAAAATTTGGTTGAGTTTTGTGTTTAAATTTGTCAAATCTGAGACTGTGTGCATATTAACCTTTAATACGGGATTTTAAATGTTAGTTCAAATTGATTGTTTTAAATGTAATATTTAGAGCTGTGTACATTGTTGTTGTAGGGATATAAATTTAGGTTGCATATTCTTACATGTTAGGTTGTGATAAACATTGAGTTGGTTTTTGATGTGCAAATTCTCCAAAATCCTGAAAACTGAATACATGTTAACATTTTTACATTGATTTCCATGTTTAGTTCAATTTCTGATTTAACATGTAATATTGAACTGTATGCGTAGATAAATGTATTGATAGTATATTAGGGTTTCATTTCTATCAAGTTAGGATGTATTGGGAGCATTGAGATTAGTTGTGATGTTTCAAACTCCTAAATTTTGAAATTGTATTATGTTAATTTTGCACTGGTTTAAATGTTAGCTTATTTTCAGATTTTGTATGTAAATGCTGAACTAAAACTGGGTTTAACCTTTCAATACTAAGTTATAACCCTATACAAGGACACACACACACACTCTAACATAGTATACACTGTCATGTAACCTAACCCTCCTCTCTATGTTATGATCATATACCTGTATAGATATATATAGAGTTTATGCATACATGTTATAATGTACATAGATACATAAATAAGTCCCTACCTTTTATATATATGGGTAGCCATGCAAGTTATGATTAAATAGGTTGTATATTGTAGATTGTTAAACCATATGCCATGAGTAGTGTAACTAGATAGCTATTGTTTGAAACCCAAATCCTTACACTTTCATGTATATTCACGTACATACACGCCTACTATCTAACCATATGAACATGTCCCCATACACATAATGCTAGCTTTTTCCTCTCTAACGCTCTCTCTATATATATATTGTGATTGGATTTCAATGCAAGTGATTTTCAATTCCTTAATTTTTTTTTTTTGAATTTGATTTTTCTGTACCCTTTTATAGATAATTGGTAGTTGCCTTTATTTTATTTTGACAAGTACCAGTTTTCATATAGGATGGTAGACTGCCTTACAGTTTTGATGGTTGTTGTTTCTGTAACTTCTCTAGTTAGCACCCTAGATTGTTTGTGTGTTGATACCATATTACTGTTTTGACCTAGAATGACCAGTGCACCTAGGTGAGACTTCCAACTGCTACGGTATGCCCTGACCTTGTATACTATTCCTTCAAATTGTATGATTTAGATAAAAAAAAATTTAGACCTTGATTGTTGGGAAATAGGGACGTCACCCCATTAGTATCAGTTGTAGAAATATATAGGTTAGTCCTTGATGTGGGGATGTGTGTCTATAAACATGTAGCTTAGGAGATTTATGAGAGATTATAATATCAGCCTTGATAGGATGTACTAGTCTTTTGGTGAGTATAAATGTGTTATGAGAGATAGGGGTCTATATGTCTTAGTAATGCATCGTTCCTATGGTAATAGAATGTATTAATAGATGGTTAATAGGAAGATAATAGTTTGAGCATACCTATAGCCTATGATCAGTTCCCTTTCATCCTTAGTTAAGACCACTTTAAAATAGGTCCAGTCCCTTGGATATAGGTTCCAGTCCATATTTTATTGAAGTTCCATTACCGCCGTACAGCAGAGCAGTATTGGAGGTATTCCTAGATTGACACTTTTTAGATGTCCGTTTATTATTCCAGTGTTAGGAAGTGTTACCTTAGATATTGGGTAGGTTAGAGGCTCTAGAAGGAGTACTATCGATCTTAAATTTCGAGAACGAAATTTTTCTAAGGTGGATAGAGTTGTAGCACCCAGTTTCCCAAATGAGGGTAATTTTGAAATTTCGTGTTTATAATTATTTTAATAATGATATTTAATTCATGATATGATTTTTGGTGATTTTAAATCATTTTAAAATTATTTAAATCAATGACTTGTGGTTTTGACGTTTTGCTAGTGAAACCCTAGAGACTGTTTGACCTAGAGCCTAACCATGTGATTATGATATTTTAATGTCATTTTTGGCCTAAGGATATTTTTACATTTGACCTCTTTGAATTATTTTGATGTTATTTTATTATTTATGATATTGTTTTGGGATTATTTGAGTCGGGTTCGAATTTCAACTCATTCCGACTTGTATCGGGGACCCGGGGTAGTTTTGACTCTAGCGGGCCCACACACTAGTTAGGCATGGCCCACATAATATTAATTTTAGTCCACATGATATTAATTTTAGTTAGTGACTAGACAAATTATTTTGGTTAGTATTAATATGGATTAGTGTTTTAGGATTGACCAAACTACCCCCGACTTAACCCCTTACCAATGTATTAGTAAATAGACTAGAAAAGGGGCTTTTGGACTTTTCCTAATAGGACAAAACCACCTTTATGGCTAGCCACAATAAGGATAGGGTTGAGCCTCCTATTTGTCATTATCCATCTATTTTTCTCTCTCTTGTTCTTCCCCAAATTCCTAGAGAGCAATCCCTAGCAATTTCTCCACCAAATCATTCCATTTCACCACCAAATCTTCTTCTTTCCTTCTTCATTCTAGCCAAGGAGGAAGCTACCCAAGTTTGGGAGGATTCGGAGCTCGTTCGTGTCCTTTTGGAATCTCTACGTGTCGGTGTCGCTCCGGGAAGGCTTTTCTTCGATTCGATCTACCGGGAGGTATAAATCCCTTCTCCTTTTCATTTCCTCATGCATATAGGTCTATTTTGAACCCATAGGAATGACCCCCATGGTTGTATCTCCATTTGTGTCCATTTCGTGTCCATTTGGAGGTCATAAGAGTGTCCTTTGTGTTGTGGTTGTGTCCATGTGGAAAAATCCCAAATTTGGACACACTATGTGTTGTTGTTATGTATGAATGAATTATTACATGTTTAATCTTATATTTTTGTATTGGAGATGTGTTCTATAGTGTCTCATATATATATATTAGTGTAGAGAGTGAGTTCTTGATATATTATGTTATACATTTGTGTTCTTTTGTCTCAAACTACCCAAATCCGTCATAATTTTTATCCACGTTTTTAATTTCAGCCCTAACTTAGAAATGTCATAACTTCTAGCTCAAAGCTCGGTTTAATCTCCCGTTTTTTTTAAAAGAAGCGTATTGAAGTTAGCTTTCCAAAAACATGTATTATTAGGCCTAATTCTTTCTGTAACTTTCTGGAGAATTATTTGAGTGTCAGCTGTACGAAAGACAAACGCGTTCTCGGTGTTTTCGCGATTCCGGGAGTTTCCGGAAACAAAAACGCGATCCGTTTGAAGTTTCGGAAAGCTAACACATAGATCTATAACATACTTTAATCCTAGATTTTAATTCATGCTGAGATGGTACAGTATTGATTATTAGTAGGAGTTACTATTCGGCATATGCATTTTGTGCACTCTTGTGTGTAATATAATGTTCTATTTGATTTTAACCCATGTTAATGTATATACATTATGTAATTAAATAGAGAATGCAAGCATGAGTAAATAGTTAAATAAATGATGTATGAGGTGTAAGTATCCTATCTAATGTAAGCATGTATAAGTATGGCTTGTAATGAATATGTAAGTTCTATAGTATGTAATGTATGGTGCATATAGTAGTGCAAGAGAATAAATAAATGATGAATGAATGCAAGCATGAATGTAATGTAATAATAGATGTAATGTATGCAATATACAAGTTAATGAGATGTAATGTTCTATGTTAACACAAATCCTATATTACCTCATGTACCCCCTTACACTATGTTGACACTATCACACTTGACACATTGTTCACTTACACTTTGACACTCTTTGATATGTATACACTATGTATGCCCATTTAACCCTCACTTGCCCCTTTGCCATGTTCACATACACACACATAGCCTCTTAAATAAGTATTTATGAATATAGTTAACTTAGCTATGTATGTATATTATATATATGTTAGCATATTGTGTTGTAATATATAAGTTTATATAACCATTTGAAATGCCATGATTATAGACCTAATGTTGAATACCAATATATGCATGTGTATATATGTGTAGACATATATAGCTTAAAGTAATAGATTACCTAGTGTATATCCAATGTGAATTCTTGCCTATTTGAGTATTGAATAATTGCATGCTATATAGAGTTGGGTGTATGTTGGCTTGTATAGCCTTGTATTGATGTGTGCTTGCTAGGATAGTCTTGGTTAGGCCTAGTAAGACTTGCTGAGTTAGGACAAGACCTAGTATGACCTAGTTTGACTAGTGCAGTTGACCAGAGTTGACCAAGGGTTGACTTTGGCCTAATTTGACCTAGATTCATGTAGAATACATTGTAGTACTTTATATTACCCTTCTGGACATGTTGTGACTTGTGCTGTTCTAATTAGGAGCCAGACACCTCTCCTCGGACAGTATCTTTACCTTGGACATTCAGATAGCAGGCGAGTACATTCTCTGATCATTTCATAACTTGTTTAGAATTATATTCCTGCTCTAGTTTACCTTATTTGATGCTGTCACGATATTATCACGGATTGGTACTATATGGATCCCTACATTGAGATGTTATCCCCCTCGGGAGCATCGGATACATTATGTCATGTGTTTCGTGTACATCATGTATTCCTCGCTCTCATATTATTCATGTTTCTCATGTGCTTCATGCTCGTTCATGCATGCTCGTGTACTCTCATGTGCTCTCATGAATCGGTCATGTTTCCCATGTATCTCATGTATAACCTATATTGCATGTGCACTCATTTATGAGCCTTCATGTGAATTTTATGTGCACCCATTTTTGGGCCCTCCATGTGAACTTCATGTGCACTCATGTATGAGCTCTCATGTATACTTCATGTGCACCCATTTATGGGCTTCGTGTGAAAACCATGTACGTAACATAACTTGTTTGGATCCTTGTGTATTGATTGGGGTATGGGGGAGTATAAATAGCCATGTGAACAATTCCAAAGTAGTATAGCCATGTGCGCCTCTTTAGTATAGCCATGTACAATCAAGCCGTTCACATGTCGACTTTGTGCTCTAAATCACTAGTCACTGGTACCTCTTTACTTATAGTAGATATTTCTATTACAGCTTTATCTCTTTGTTTACATACTGCACTTCTTTCAGTACTTGTATCTTACTTTACTGCATGAATATATTTTCTAACCTGCTATGAACTGTTGAGATGTATTGTGCTCGCTCCTGTCCTGACTGGACCTGTTGATAAATTTTACAGATGGCCTGGGATTGCCTGCTAGCCTAGAGGAGACACAGTAGAGGTTGTTTAGATAGTTATTTCATTTTGTCTGGAGTTGTATTTACTTGTGGATTACTGTATTTGAGTTTTGAGATGTATTTCTGGGATTATGTATCTTAGACACTTAGACTTCTATCTCATGTATCTCTTTTGGATTTCATGTTTATCTATCTTTATCATTCTACCTTAGATTGTGATTGAGTTGTACCTCTGTGTTGGCCTCCTTATGGAGAGTATTCATATTATGCTAGTTATAGTTCATGACCTAGAACAGCGTTCTACCGCCGACACTGCGGCGTAGGCTGGGCGTTGTTACGTATTCGTACCCTCACGGTGGGTGCGGGTCGTGACAAGTCTTTTGTACATTAGTTCTATAATCCTCCAATTAAAATGCACTGTCTGCTTTGATATTCCTAAGGTGATCTTTCAGGAGATGGAGACGGGACGAAGGCTTGGGACTGGCACTTGGCATGATGAACTGTGGTACCTGGATCGAGAAGGGCTGGATTCAGCATTAGTATCTATGGCGGAAAAGATAGGGATGGAAGGACTGAAGAAGATGAGTGCGGATGATACATTGCGACTCCACCACAGGAGGTTGGGACACTCTTCATTTGGTATTTTAAGCAAATTATACCCTGCAATTTATGAAGAAGTTAATAAAGAGAAACTAGTTTGTGATGCTTGTGAGTTAGGCAAACTTACTAGGAGTTCATATGTGAGTAGCGGTCATAGGAGCTCGTCTGTTTTTGATGTGGTACACTCTGATGTCTGGGGGCCTTGTACTACTCCTATGAATGGTTACAAATATTTTGTTACCTTTATAGATTGTTTTTCTCATACTACTTGGCTGTATTTGATAAAAAATAAGAGTGAGATCCGCTCTTGTTTTCGAAACTTTCACAAACATGTCCAGACTCAGTACAAGGCAGTGGTGAAGGTACTGAGGTCTGACAATGGAACGGAGTATACCCACAAGACACTTGCGGAATACTTGTCCGCCCAAGGAATACGGCATCAGACCACCTGTGCATATACACCAGCACAGAACGGAGTAGCGGAAAGGAAGAACAGACACCTCCTGGAAGTGGCAAGAAATATGATGATAGACATGAATGTACCACAGAATCTGTGGGGATATGCAGTGTTGACAGCAGCTCAACTGATCAACAGGATGCCTTCAAAGGTGTTGGGATGGAGGTCTCCATACGAGATGCTGCAGGAAAATAATAGTGGGATGCTCCCACTAAAGGTGTTTGGCTGCGTATGCTTCGTGAAGGACAACAGACCGTCGGTAGGGAAGCTTGATCCTCGAGCAATCAAGTGTATCTTTGTGGGCTACTCGGGAACTCAGAAGGACAACGTATGCTGGAGTCCAGTGGAATTTTTTTTTTGTAAGTATGGATGTTCACTTCAGGGAACATGAGCCATACTACAGTCACGAGGGAAACCCAAATATCTCACCTGATACTGCAAATATGAGGCAAGAGGAGGAGTTGTTGGGAAGCATTTCGACTGATCTCGGAGTATGGCTTGGAGGAACAAATAGGGTACAAGAAGGTGAAAAGGGACAGGGGGAGGAAATAAGAGGTGTTAGGCCCACAGCTCAGGGGAAGATACTTACCTACAGCAGATGAGAGAAGCAACTTGCAGGACCAGTTCCTACAGTGCCAGTGCTAAGTCCCTTACCTGCGCCCGTCTCGACTCCTGAGACACCTACACCACCACCTTTCCCTTCAGGTGATATCCTTTCTTCTCCTCCTCCCCAACCATCATCAGTATGGAGCTCCACTCGCAGCAATGCGGAAAAACCTCCTGATAGATATGGTTGAGACCTTGCTAAATTTGTCTCATATGATCATATCTCTTCTTCTCATGGAGCTTTTATTGCATCATTGGATAGTGTTATTGTACCTAACAATTGGCAAGTAGCCAAGAACGATCCAAAGTGGAAAGCAGCGATGCACGAGGAGTTGGGAGCTCTGGAGAAGAACCGAACTTGGGAGCTGGTGAGACTGCCAGAAGGGAAGAGAGCAGTCAGATGCAAGTGGATTTTCACTGTGAAGCAGAACCCATATGGACAGGTTGAGCGCTACAAAGCTTGACTGGTGGCAAAAGGATACAGTCAGACGTACGGCATCGACTATGACAAGACCTTTGCACCAATGGCGAAGATGAGTATTGTCAGGACCTTGATCTCTCTGGCAGCCAATGGAGGATGGAAGCTACACCAACTGGATGTGAAGAAAGCATTTCTTCATGGGGATCTAGTGGAGGTGTACATGGAGATACCACCAGAATTCGGCACCAATCAGACAGAAGACAAGGTCTGCAGGCTGAAGAAGTCCCTCTATGGACTGAAGCTAGGGGTGCAACTTGGGCGGGCTAAACCCGAGCACGATCGGGTAAACCCGTAAATGGGTTGGGTTAGGGTTGAAGATAATTGGGTTCGGGCTCGGGTTTGAGTTCAAATATTTGAACCCGATCATAAATTGGGTTGGGCTCGGGTTCATATGTCGGGTTACCCGAGGAACCCGAAACCCGACTTCATATATATATATATATATATATATATATATATATATATATATATATATATATATATACTCTTCAACTCTTTATCCAAAATCTTATTTCAGTCTGTATTTTGTAATGATCAAGACTTGATTGCTATTTAATCATGTGTTTATTATTAGTTTTGTTTAAAATTATTTCAGTTAGTATATTAGAGCTCGATAAACCCGATGGACCCGACCCAACCCGAGTTCAACCCGAGCCAAACCCGATCCTCCGGGCTTGGTCTTGGGCTTCATATGTTGAACTCGAGGTCGGGCCGGGCTTGGGCTCGGGCTAGGCTTATGATTCATCGGGTCGGACTCGGGTTGACCTCAAGCCCGACCCAACCCGCCCGAGTTGCACCCCTAACTGAAGCAGTCTCCTCGAGCGTGGTTTGACAGGTTCAGGAGAGCAATAATAGGGATGGGATATCAGCAGATCAATACTGATCATATTGTGTTCTTCAGACGAAGTGGAGGCCACATCACCATGCTTGCGGTGTATGTGGATGATATGATTATCACAGACGATGATGAGCAGGAGATCGCCCAACTCAAGGGGAAGCTTGGCAAGGAGTTCGAGGTGAAAGATCTTGGCCCTCTTCGATACTTCCTTGGGATTGAGATTGCTCGAGATACAGAGAGAATTGTTTTCTCAGAGGAAGTACGCACCGGACCTGCTTACGAAAACAGGGATGATGGGATACAAACCAGCTACGACACCGATAGACAAGAAGTTCAAGCTGCATGCTGAAGCCGGAGAACCAGTTGACCGGAATAGATATCAGAGATTGGTGGACAAGTTGATCTACTTGGGCCACACCCGACCTGATATCAGCTTTGCGGTCAGCGTAGTGAGCCGCTACATGCATGACCCCCGTAAGGGTCATATGGACGCAGTGTACCAGATTCTGAGGTACTTGAAAGGAGGCCCCGGGAAGGGACTGATTTTCAGAAGGAATAATCATGTGAGCATCGAAGGTTATTGTGATTTTGACTGGGCTAGCTGTGCTGACGACAGGAGATCCACCTCGGGATACTGCATATTTGTAGAAGACAACTTGATCTCTTGGAGGAGTAAGAAGTAGTCAGTGGTGGCCAGATCAACAGCTGAAGCAGAATATAGAGCTATGGCCTTGCGAGTCACAGAGCTATTGTAGTTAAAGAATATGCTGATGGAGCTGAAGCTGGACCAGGGAGCCAAGATGAATCTATGGTGTGACAACAAGTCAGCTATTAGTATATTTGGTATGTTGGAATATACCGTAGGATATTCCTATAGAGAGTTTAATGAGAATATGTCATAGGATATTCCTATAGAAAGTTAATGTAATGAGGAGGTTGTAAGGCTATAAATAGCCAAGAGATTATCAATAAAATATAACAACTATTTTCTACATGAACTAACGGAGAAGATATTACTCCCTGATTCTCGAGTAGTAATTGATTCTTATTAGTGCCTGTGGTCTCAATAATGGGAGTAGGTAAAGAAAATTCAAAAGAACTTGTACATGCTTTAAGTGGAAAACCAAACACCACAAACAAAATGCAGAAAAAGAGGGGTTAAAAAAATCTCAAAAAGGCGCAGCAGCTAAACTACTGGACTCCCATGCCAATAGTGGGCAAGTCCATCTTGTCAACATAAAATGTAAGTTGCCATCTTCTCAACATAAGATGTAAGTTGACTTTGGAGAGCCCAACTCAATCCTTAATGAAGCCAGAAGAATCCAGACAAATCCATGCCAACCAGATCCGACCAGCTGCTAACGATACACTCATATATCCTCTCTTTTTTATATAGGCATTAAAATTACTTGTATTCAGATTACTCCTTGTAAATTTCCTTTCCCCATTACATGAGTTTATATACTCTAATTCGGGAAAAGCAATTCTCATAGATAACAACCAACCAGAAAATATTACCGAGACAAGGGATCATATCTTATGTTGTTTTCCTTCTACAACCTCTTGCCAACCAAAGAATACTCTACGTGCTTCTGCATACTTCCTGCCCTATGAACTAAAAAAGCTAAGTCCTTAGTGTTTGTCCAAAAAAAATCCCCTTAGGGCCGTGTTTGTCAATTTTTTCCCCTTTAGGGCCTTAGTGTTTGTCAATATAGAGTACTAAAAGTAACCTTATGTGCTAGGTAGCTCGGATTGAGGGATTTGCACAATACAACTAGGGTATGATACAAGGCAATGTAATTCCAGAAAGGCAGCAGTTCAAAATCAGTTTTGCTTGAGATGATCAATTTTATGGGAATAAATTTTGAACCCAAGGGAGGTACCTAAGTGATTAAGAAGCATTAGAAAAATATGGATCTAAGTGAGATGCATTCAACATCTGATGTTTTAGCTGTAATTATTGCAGATCCCAGCAATATGGAATTAGATATTATCGTTGTATTCAAATGTTGTTAGATCCTATAATTCTTCATTTGTATCTTAAAACCGATCATAAAGGCATATTAGATATGAATTGAACAAGGAATCAGGATCCAGAAGAATTCTTGTGATCCAATGGATGAATCCAATAAAATCACTCCATCGAAAAGCAAGTTTGGCAACTCAAATATATCCAAACTAAAGTCATGACATGTCCAACCAAAATTATTAGTAAATTTCTTAATTCAATGTCAATTTTGTTTAAGAAAAGTATGCTTGTATTATATAAATATGTAATTCTCTAAGCATATATTGTGAACTGTATATATTTAATGGTTAGAGAAATTAACAATGAAAGAGATTTGAAACAATCTCACAACATAAGATGGTATCTATCAAAAACATGTTTGCTAAAAGCATTAGGTAAATTTGTATTGTGTGAGAAGCTTTAAATTTGGATTGTGTGAGAAGCTTTCACTAGTAAGGACTGAGGCCAGGTACAGTGCGGACAGTGATTTTCTTATTCTTCTTTTTCTTGGGTTGGGGGTGCGAAAATACTTTAAACTAAAATTTAAGGGGACATTGAGGATTGAAGTTGAGACATCTTGGTGAAAACCATGTACACTTACCAAATGGACTATCACTTAATTGTTAATTCATAATACATTAAGTATAGAATAGAATACATATATATCTATTTAGTAGGTGAGCCCGTCCCTGGACGGGTATCTATATATTTTATTTTATTTTTGGGACGGGTATCTATATAATAGTAAAGTTGCATATAGTAATAAATAAGAGAGGATATGGACTCGCGTTTTGCAGGAAATATTTGAATGTGATCAATTTTGAGATAAAGATTAAGATCTTGATTTGTAATATGGATTATGTATAACCATTAGCTGGCTTGTGGATTTAAAATATTTGAATTATTATATAAGCTCTGACGAAGTGATAATGGTCCAATAGTCTAGCAGGAATGTATTTGATGCTTTCTCATAATCAAATTGGTTACAGTGGTCATGATTCTCCGTATCATACGCATCTAGGGTCTCGCAAAGGTTTCCATCTTGAGCATGAAACATGGTTTCCAGTTGATCCGGAAGCTGAAGGCATCATCATTCAGGCTCTCCTATTAGAAAGGGGATCCGGTAGATCCGGAAGCTGAAGGCATCATCATTCAGGCTCTCCTATTAGAAAGGGGATCCGGTACCATAAAAGCCCAAGTAGAATCTATAAATATTTACTGTTAACCCAAATGGAAATTACTTGGTTAACCTCCCAAACAGGTCGGGAACCACTAGTTTTGACCGTAACTCAATTGCAGACTTGTTTTGGCATTTTGGAACAACTTCAGTTGAAACTTCAAGCCCCCTTATGGGCAAATCAGATAAAGTTGCATGTTCTAGAACAAAACAGGAGAATGAGAAGCGATCACAATGACAACTAAACAAAATGGTACAGTAAGAAACACAAGTTGGAGCATGTTTTGGTTCTCGTATGAAGCTGTCTCAGAAATGGGATAATCCACACAACATGTACAATAATATTAGTCGATACTCCAACTCGTCAAAGGAAACCAAATAAAATGTTGATGGACTATTCTCTTATGCTTGAAGCTTAATCTGTTAACTACTGGCAAAGAGGATGGACAAATCTCCTTGACAAACTTCATAAACAAAAGTATTAAGCTAAAGTCTCAGAAATGGGATAATCCACACAACATGTACAATAATATTAGTCGATACTCCATCAACTCGTCAAAGGAAACCATATAAAATGTTGATGGACTATTCTCTTATGCTTGAAGCTTAATCTGTTAACTACTGGCAAAGAGGATGGACAAATCTCCTTGACAAACTTCATAAACAAAAGTATTAAGCTAAATTCCACATGTATTATTAATTTATTACAGAGATTTTCTACGTATACAGCCTTTCAATAAAGTTCGCTATTTTACCTCACAAAGCAGTTATGAGTTATTAGGGGAAAGGTATTAAACTAGCAATTTATACAGTATTCTACCTTAACTGAAGAAAGGTGGTAACTATAAAAGTCAACTGGTCAATGTGCAAGGCATTTAATTAATAGCATGAAAATTCAGAGGGCCAAGTACAAAAAATCAACTGTCACACTCGGTTAAGATAATCAGAGGACCAAAAACATTGAACGGAAGAAGAGGATTCAAACAGCCGGCCCCACAAATTTGGGCTAAAGGCTTTGTTGTCGTTGTGCAAGTACGCTAAGTTAAATTAACTAAAGTATGGATTATTATATTTTTAAAAATTGCTTAATAGAAGAAGAACATTACAACCTAGACTAAGCTGTTAAACAATTACCTGATTGCCACCCATCACAGATATTTTTGCAGTCGGCCAGAGGAACAAGAAATTTGGACTGTAAGCACGTCCACACATTCCATAGTTTCCAGCACCGAAACTGCCCCCAACAATTAATGTTATCTTTGGAACCTGCATAAGACAGTAATGACAACATTCAGTAAGCAGTCTGATGTGGGTGGACCACACACAGGACGAGCAGGCGTGAGGGCGGACCCGGGGGCGGGCACGGACAGTGATGGAGGCGTCATCACGTACACACGTCGCAAGAGACGTGGAGGAGCTAATTGAGCCTATGTTCTATTTTTAGTCATTTTCCTATTTTAGTAAGGAAGGATTATTCACCAATAATAACCCTTCCTTAATAGTCATTTTCCTTAATAGTCATTTTCCTATTTTAGTCAGGAAGGATTATTTTTGGTCTTTCACCAATAATAACCCTTCCTTAATTAAGCCAAGGATTATTTTGGTCTTTCACCAATAATAACCCTTCCTTAATTAAGCCTTTGTTTTTTCCTATATAAACTAGGGTTAGCCATCTTTTATTTTCCATGCTTGAATTGAGAAGAAACTCTCAAGTATCAATAAGAAGGATTTAGACTTTATCCGTCCACCAAAGTTGGGAGTTTGTTCTTTTCTCACAAAAAGATCATTATCTTTCTCTGTTTCTCTTTTCTACAAATCTTTTGTGAATCGAATAGGTCGATTCACATCAATTGGTATCAGAGCTCTCTACGATCCATGGCGTCCGGTACAAGGAACACGATCGAGGAGAAGATCCAGGGGCTTCGGAAGGATTTCAACATCGAGATCGAAAGTTTGAAGGCCGCAATCAAAGATCAAGCGTCCACACAGGAGGATCTCCAGACCGAGGTACGAAGCATGCGGGAGGAGATGACGTCGATTTCGGCAATGATGAAGTTGTTGCAAGACAACTCAAAGAAGGTGACCGGTGCCGGGTCGACAAGCCAAACGGGGGCGGCAGCGACACAAAACCAAGGCGGGCCGGCCATTGGTGCGGCATCGTCAGGGGTGGGGCCAGCCGGCGGACTGGCCGAGGGAGGTCGCGGGTCAGGCGGGCCAGGCGGACCAGGCGGGCCGGTGGGACCGGGCGGGTGCCCGCGCGGACCGGGCGGACCGGTCGAGCCGGGCGGGTTCGGCGGACCAGGCGGGTCCGGCGGCTGGGGCGGGTTCAGCGGGCTGAATCCGGGAGGGAGCCAGGGCCAATGGCCGTTGGCTATTGATCGCGGGCCGGGGCCGGCCGACCGACAGGGCCAGTGGCCGGGGGCCGTCGAACCCCAGGGTCACTGGTCGATCGGCGCCGACTACATAGGCCATGGCGGGGCTCCGTCACAGACAGGGAGGGGATTAGCGCCAGCCGTCAACGAATGGGGAGAGCATGACAACCCAACAACCCCTCCTTGGGGAGCGCTACGACCGCCCATCCTCCAAGGGGGGCGGACAGGAGGGACAGGGACCGGGGGAGGCGCCCCCGGGGGTAGCAATTTCTTTGGAGAAACGGCTCATGCTCAGGGCCAGGAGCGGTGTGGAGGAGATGGGGCACCCTACGAGGCCCACCGACGAGACGCAGGTCGGTGGGGAGGAGGTCGAGTCAGAGACGACGGACATCAGGGAGATCTCAGCGCGGACCGACGGTTGAAGAAGCTGAAGCTACCCACGTTTGAGGGTACGGGTCCGGACGAGTGGATCTTTCGAGCGGAACGCTACTTCGAAGTCATGGAGTTGACAGAGGCGGAGGTACTCAGGTGCATCGGTATCTACTTCGAGGGCCCGGCCCTGGCGTGGTATCGGTGGAGATCGGCGAGGACCCCGTTCCGTAGCTGGGAGGAGCTGACTGCATATCTCTTAGACCGATTCCAGGAGACAGCCGGGGGAGACTTCTACGAGCAGTGGTCTTCTCTGCGACAGGAGGGATCGGTCCGGGACTTTGTAGCAAAGTTCGAGATGTTGTCCGGACGTGTCAGAGGCGTGTCGGATGAGTTGCAGATTAGGATGTTTATGAAGGGTTTGAAACCCTCCATACGAGCAGAGCTCCGGTTGCAGAGTCCGCAGTGCTTAGAAGATCTCCTCCGCCTGGCTCACAAGGCGGAAGAGAAATTGACGGAGGAGAAGCGTCTTAAAGGCGCTTGGGGAGCATCGGGACAGCGCAGTCATACTGGCTCCATACCCCCACGACCAACAGCGGGGGCGCAGACACCAGTACCACCGAGGACTGCAGGCGGGGCGGGAGCCACCATAGTACCGGGGAGACGTCTGTCAGATGCGGATATGAAGGCACGAAGAGCAGCTGGATTGTGCTTCAGATGTGACGAGAGATTCACTCCCGGTCATCGGTGCGCGAGCAAGTTGTTGCAGATCGTGATCTTGCCCGATGAGGAGGAGGACCCGACGGAGGGGGAACCCACCATAGCTGCTGAGACAGAGGAGGAGCCAGATCAGGTACACATGGATGTCGCGGAAGTGACCCTCAACTCCGTGGTGGGGTTCACCCCGAACCACACCATGAAGTTGGTAGGGACACTGGGGGAGCAGGGAGTGACGGTACTGATCGACAGTGGGGCCACCCACAACTTCATCTCTCAGCGATTGGTCGAGCAGCTGGGGTTAGAGCTGAGCACGGCGGAGAAGTTCACAGTATTGCTGGGCACCGGAAAGACGGAAGAGAGCAAGGGTCTATGCAAGGGGGTGTCGCTCACACTACAGGGTTATCAGCTGGCGGAGGACTTCTTACCCTTAGAGCTGGGCAGCGTCGATATCATATTGGGGGTCCAGTGGCTGAAGAAGCTCGGGGAGATGAAGGTGAACTGGAAGCTGCTACGGATGGAGTTCCGGGAGGACGGTCAGACGGTGGTGTTGAGGGGGGATCCGACTCTCTGTTGTTCCCTAGTGGCCTTCAAGGCCATTACGCGTGCTTTGCGGACAGGAGGAGAGGGGTACTTAGTGGAGTTCCAGGGGGTGTCCGTCGAGGGCACGGTACAGGGTGAGACATCCGTGGAGATAGAGGCAGTGTTGGAGCAGTATTCAGAGGTCTTCCAGAGTCCGCAGGGGTTACCGCCGAGCCGAGGACATGAGCACGCGATAGTACTACGAGGAGAGGGGGCACCGGTGAGCGTGCGCCCCTACAGGTACCCGCATCTGCAGAAGGACGAGATAGAGCGGATGGTGCAGGAGATGCTACAGGCCGGGGTGATCCAGCCCAGTGTGAGCCCTTTTTCATCACCAGTACTTTTGGTGAAGAAGAAGGACGGGAGTTGGAGATTCTGCGTCGATTACCGGGCGCTGAATAAGGAGACGGTGGCTGACAAATTTCCCATTCCTGTAATCGACGAGCTGCTAGATGAGCTACATGGAGCGACAGTCTTCTCGAAGATTGACCTCAGAGCAGGCTACCATCAGATTCGGATGCGGCCAGAGGACGTACCGAAGACCGCCTTCAGGACACATGAGGGGCACTACGAGTTCTTGGTCATGCCTTTTGGCTTGACCAACGCGCCATCGACCTTCCAGGCTCTGATGAACAAGGTATTTCAGCCTTACCTTCGGAGGTTCATCTTGGTCTTTTTCGACGATATCCTGGTGTACAGCAGGAGCAGGGAGGAGCACGTGGGCCACCTGGAGGTGGTATTTAGGGAGCTGTTGAAGCATCAGCTATATGCCAACCAAAAGAAGTGCAGTTTCGGTTTGGCACAGGTGGAGTATCTGGGGCACGTGGTATCCGCAGAGGGGGTGTCGGCAGACAGGACGAAGATAGCAGCAATGCTGGATTGGCCGGTGCCCACTACACTACGAGCACTGCGAGGCTTCTTGGGGTTGACGGGCTACTACAGGAAGTTCGTCAGAGGATACGGCACTATCGCACGGGCCCTCACGGAGCAGTTAAAGAAGGAAGGTTTTCACTGGGGGGAGGAAGCCACCAAAGCCTTCGAGGCCTTGAAGGTGGCTATGACGACGGCGCCAGTACTTGCTTTACCAGATTTCAGCAAGGCGTTTGTGGTGGAAACGGACGCCTCAGGATATGGTCTAGGGGCAGTACTCATACAGGAGGGGCGACCCATTGCTTACTTTAGTCAGGTGCTTTCTGCTAGAGCCCGGCTAAAGTCAGTCTACGAGAGGGAGTTGATGGCCATCGTACTAGCAGTGCTGAAGTGGAGGCCTTATCTAATGGGGCGGGAGTTTGTGGTCCGGACCGATCAGAAGAGCCTCAAGTACCTACTCGAGCAGCGACACGTGACAGAGGAGCACCAGCGTTGGTTGTCCAAGTTGGTTGGCTACCAGTTCACGATCGAGTACCGACCGGGGATGGAGAACAAGGCTGCTGATGCTTTGTCGCGACGGGAGGAGATGGTGGATTTGAGGGCTCTATCCCGACCCAGAGGACATGATTGGGAGCCGATGCTACAGGAGGCTGAGCGTGACGCGGGGTTACAGCACATCAGGCAGCAGATAGAGAGCGGCGAGAACGGTCCTGCGGAATATACGGTAGTGGGACGACGACTGCTTTATCAGGGGAGGATGGTGATACCGAGGACTTCGGCCTTCATTCCGGCATTGTTTCAGGAGTTTCATAGCTCGGTGATGGGAGGGCACTCGGGCGTTCAGCAGACCTATCAGAGGATGGCCAGGGAGGTGTTTTGGCCAGGGATGCAGAGGTGTATCGCCCGACTGGTCGCTGCTTGTGACGTTTGCCAGCGTCACAAGTACATGGCTATGGCACCTGCAGGGCTATTGCAGCCACTGACTCTGCCCGAGAGAGTGTGGGAGGACGTCACCATGGACTTCATCGACGGGCTACCACGTTCAGAGGGATACACGGTGATCATGGTGGTGGTGGACAGGCTGAGTAAATATGCTCATTTTATTCCTTTGAAGCATCCTTACACAGCTATGTCTGTAGCGACGACTTTCATGAGGGAGGTGGTACGACTGCATGGGATACCAGCTTCCATAGTCTCTGATAGGGACAAGGTGTTCATGAGTATCTTTTGGAGGGAGTTGTTTAGGGTGCAGGGTACGGCCCTGAAGAGGAGCACCGCTTACCATCCTCAGACGGACGGCCAGACGGAGGTCGTCAACCGCAGCGTGGAGACTTATTTGCAGTGCTTCGCCTCTGATTCTCCCCGGCAGTGGCACCGATGGTTGGCATGGGCAGAGTATTGGTACAATACGTCTTATCATTCGAGAGCGGGAACAACCCCTTTCAGGGTATTGTACGGGCGAGATCCCCCGCCTTTGGTCCGGTTTGGCGATACTCAGACTCCGGTGGGACAGGTGGAGGATTACATGGAGGCGAGGGATGGGATTCTAGAGGAGTTGCGGAGGCATTTACTACGAGCTCAGCAGGTGATGCGAGCGCAGGCGGACAGACATCGACGAGACGTAAGCTTCCAGGTGGGAGATATGGTTTATCTCAAGCTACATCCCTACAGGCAGAGATCGATGGCGAGGAGGCAGAATGAGAAACTGGCGGCTCGTTACTTTGGTCCATATCAAATCGAGGCCCGGATTGGGCAGGTGGCATATAGGTTGAGGCTACCGGATACGTCGGCGATTCACCCCGTTTTTCACGTTTCTCAGCTGAGGAGGGCGATCGGGGATCATGCAGTATCACACACTCTTCCTCCCACACTCACGGAGGATATGGAGGTACAGTTAGAGCCTTTGGAGGTACGGGCAGTTCGGCAGGGACCGGGACAGACGAGGGAGGTTCTGATTCACTGGGTCGGACTACCTGATTGTGACGCGACTTGGGAGGACTATGCGGGGTTCCAGGCGCAGTTTCCAGATTTCCACCTTGAGGACAAGGTGGCTCTTTTAGGAGGGGGTATTGATGTGGGCGGACCACACACAGGACGAGCAGACGTGAGGGCGGACCCGGGGGCGGGCACGGGCAGTGATGGAGGCGTCATCACGTACACACGTCGCAAGAGACGTGGAGGAGCTAATTGAGCCTATGTTCTATTTTTAGTCATTTTCCTATTTTAGTAAGGAAGGATTATTCACCAATAATAACCCTTCCTTAATAGTCATTTTCCTTAATAGTCATTTTCCTATTTTAGTCAGGAAGGATTATTTTTGGTCTTTCACCAATAATAACCCTTCCTTAATTAAGCCAAGGATTATTTTGGTCTTTCACCAATAATAACCCTTCCTTAATTAAGCCTTTGTTTTTCCCTATATAAACTAGGGTTAGCCATCTTTTATTTTCCATGCTTGAATTGAGAAGAAACTCTCAAGTATCAATAAGAAGGATTTAGACTTTGTCCGTCCACCAAAGTTGGGAGTTTGTTCTTTTCTCACAAAAAGATCATTATCTTTCTATGTTTCTCTTTTCTACAAATCTTTTGTGAATCGAATAGGTCGATTCACATCACAGTCACTTAAAAGGGCATCATAGCACAAGCTGTTAACTGGATGATAAATGTTAGCTAGAGTGGTTATTCGTGTGTGTCCATACTTGGTATTTCTTTCTACTCCTGTAGTCCCACATAGGAAGGAACTAAAGAGGGAGCCTCACTTCCTAGAATTATATGTAGTCACACCACATAGGAAATTAGCCCATTGAGTTGTCTCTCATTTTAACATAGATCAACTCCATCTTGTCTCTCATCATAAAATACTAAATATTATGTCCTCAACTGCATTATTAGCTTGTTCAAGCCCTGCTATTTGCTACAAAATACAGTTAATGCTCTTAAGTTAAGACTCCAGCCCAATTTTCATAAGAACAACGTCAAAATTATTACAATCAAGCATACAGTGAAAATGATGTTGTAGGTTTTGTTCAGTAGCATTGAAGATGTGATCCAAAAGTTCACACCTTCCAATCCATTGTCAAATTTTAGGCATCTGGATTTATGTAATCCCATCTACTGTATGAAACTTGGATGTACACTTGCTGTCCACTATAAGAAGTATCTTCTTATGACAAATATTCTATAATCAGTTATAAAGTTTAGAGAGACCATATTCGAACTTTCAGGTTCATGCGATCCATGTCCCTATTCTGGTTGAGGGCGCCCAGATATAATTTGCTGTCTTCGTGAAACAGGTTGATTGTACGTTCAGATTTAGAGTTTGGAAAAGTTAGCAGGTAAAACAGTAAGAGAGAATATTATAAATAATATTATCCATACAGTTCCCAGCAACCCCTATCTGTAAATACTAGCTATTCAATTAACTTGTCATTACTTGTGTCAGCTGGACATGCAAAAGCAGTTTCAGCAGAAAAGAATCACCTTTGCACAAGAAACCGCCATAACCATCTTTGCCCCCGCTTTGGCAATGCCACTTGCCTCAGATTTAGATCCGACCTGGAGACCAAATTCAATAAGAAATTCATTAAAACGAACAACATCATAGTTGATTGAATGTTAAGCACAGACATAATGATGTCATGAGATATGCCTAAACCATGAAAACTCAATAACCGAAAAACTTGAGATTCTTGTGACATTAGTGTGAAAGGCAGCAAACAATAAGTCCTCATGAATCCATGATCATCATCCACAACTCCCACTGGAATGGGGACCGTCATTGTTCAAGGTTCATATTAGAGAAATCCTAACAAAAAATTGATCAAATTTTAAAGCCAGTTGTTAATCTCGGGAAAGGGCAAGTTCTGAAGAAAAACTGTTTTCTTCAGTAGAAAAATAATAATTTTGGATCAAATCTTGTTTAATTTTAAAATAAAAAACAAAAAGGAAGTCATACCTCGTTGTTCGCCTAATCCCCAAAACTGTTAGCAAATCAAACAAATTGCCTATGATTTGTGCACACGAGGTCTCACCAAAAGAGTCTCTCCTCTCTCTTGGCCTCTCCTCTCTTACTCTTCTTATGAAAGAAGATTTAATTGGAATGTTTACAACCAACCTCTTAGGATAATTACCGGAGAGCTAACCAATAGAGGAATAAATAAGATTCCATTCCATAAAGGTAAATCTAATAAAATAAAATAAATGGCGCCCCATTGATGTTAGGCTCGTGTCATTGTTTATTTCATTCTTAATTTATTTATTTGCCAGATCCTATTTTCCAGATGCTCCTTTTACTAGATCTCTTTCGTACATAACTCGTCAAATTTAATTAATCAACAAAGATACAATGCAGGTTAATGAGTTATGACCGTAACCTAGCATTATATCATAACTACCTTAATTAATTTGAAATACATTGCAATCTTACGAGAACTTGAAGTTATTAGATCAAGTACAATCCACTCCTCCCACCATAACTAATGTCCCATAGCAAATTCTATATTGAGTTGACTTACTCGAGTATAGTAGATTGCTCGACTCATGAAACCAAATTTTTTTCATACTATTTATTTAAGTCTCAAATCAATTATTTGCATACTATTTATTCAAGTCTCAAATTTAAAAGAGATTTTTTTTTTTTCCATCCTTCCTTGGCCAAGGAACTTTTGACTTAGATAAATTGGTAGAAGTAATCACAAACATTATCTCCTCTCTTTACTTGATAGGTCCTTTACTGGCCACTCACATGTCTTCGTATTTCATGTACATGTCACTATATCCAATAACTATCTATTAATGATCCCAGAAAAATAATATTAAATAGTATAAAAATATGATGAGCTGCACATAAGACAACTATTGTGCCTCAAGTCAAAGAAATATATGGCACCGCTACAATACTAGAAACCTAGATATTAAAGACCCGTTAGATTTATAGAATGAGTATACTCAGTGAACTCTTTCTCCAATAAACACCATACATTTGACATATATCATATGACAGCTTATAATTAGATGTTTCTACGACTAGGAATTGTTTTTGTAGTTTAATTACATACATGTATAAGTAGCTGAAAATGGTATGGTGCAAACAAAGTTACACTTGAACAGCATAACCTACTATTTTGACTTTTACAATTTGATGATGAACATAATATGATAATTTTCTTCATATCCAATTAATCAATTCTGATAATATAAAAAAAGACAAGTTATAGTAATCCATTCACATAAGTAAATTGGCTTGAGGGCATACTAGTAGTAATGCCCTTGTTTTCCAATGGAAGTCGCAAAGGAAATCTTGTATTGAAAAAATAGCGGAGACAAGTTACACCTTTTCAACAAGAGCTTTACAAAGAAATATCTACAAATATTTACAGATATATGAGAAAGGGTTCCAGTGGACTCTTGATCAACACTCGATCATTTTTTTTTCCATTGACGATCCATTTCCAAGATTGGAGCTTCTTTTCGACGGCAACGAGCTATTCTCAAATGCTTTGAAACTAGGACCTCGAAAGTTCGCAAGCAAACTAGGGGCAACAAAGGTTGCTTTTGTGCTTAAGAAGCAGAGGAAAACTCTCTCCTCTTGTTCTCCAAGTGTAATTGCTCAATAGTCTAGGCTTCGTCGGAGGCACATAGGACTGACTTTCTCCAAATAAGTCGAAAGGCTGGTGGAGTTGATTTTCGAGAAAAGTACGCGAAGGAAAATTTCTATTAAAAAGGTATTGTATACGAGTTACAACTCTTCAACGCGAGCTTTACAAAAGATCTCTACAATTTTTTACAGATTCTGGAAAAAAGTGGCAAAATATCTTCATCAGCACGCGATCAGAATACTCCGTTAACGATCCAAACCAAGATTGCTTGGCGAAGTTCTTCTCATATGCTTTCGAACTCCTCAATGTGAATCACAAAGCACCGGAAAACACTCACTTATTCTCTCCTCAAAGTTCACTCGTATGAAAGTTTTAAGGTGTTCTCTCAAGATTGCTCGCTAGGTTGCTAGGTCGCTAGGTACTCAGGTCCTACATTCAGCCCCTGGATGGGCTATTTATAGATTACCTAGAGGAAAAGCCCTAAAAACAGTTTCACAACCTTCTACAGAGCTACAACAAAGGCTCCACGAGGCTATGTAGCAGTTAAACCGTTACGTTCTCTTCCACTCTCTACTAGAAACAAGGCCACAAAGGCCTATTTGACTTTTCCACTTCACGGGAAACAAAACCGCAATAGGCTAGTGACAGTCATCCACTAAGAACGTGGGTTGTTACACCCAATATGCAACCCTGAGTCGGATGTAGGAAGCGTCCAGCAGTGTAGAGGTATAGCGACACAGACAGTTGTGTAAAGGCTCGAAAAATTCCAGCAACATAGTCATGAAAAAGTCCAACAATGTAGATACAAAACTGAAGCAACACTTTGTCGGTTCGGCGAAACTAGTCTTTTAGACTAATGAACTTGTCTCAATTACCAAGTTAATTTGTTTTAGTGACTTGGAGATGGCTTAAATAACAATCTTGTCTTCATATGCCTCTCTGGACTTCAGTTGTCTGCAGACCAACTGTTTTTAGGTATCAACAAGACCCCTTTCAAAGTTTTTGATAATCTGTCCAGGTACTATTTTGAGTATTTTTGAAATACTTTAAATAGCTTCGAAAATAGAATCTGTCTCTGGATTTTTATTTGCACCAGAAGAAATGTTCATCATGCAACTCACACAATTGTTATGCTCATCTATATCCTACATAGTGTATTTGCCCAACCGACAAGTCCCCCATAACGAGTAGTACATGGGCCACATGTGCATGTCACTTCGAACTTGCCAAAATGGCTAACCCAACATGAGACCTAAACAGTCCAATATAAACCAATCAAACTCCATATCCAAACCAATGTGGGATAAATATCGGGATTCTACACTTCCTGTCTCCAGTCTTAATGTCATGAAGTATTAGGTAGAAGGGAGTAGGTTATTCTCTATGTGGTAAAAAAGGAAAATTCTATACTATGAAAAATGTACAAGTGATGACAAGCTTATGGTTGCAGAAAGTTCAAGTAACAAGAATCAAACGTTGGTTATTAAAAGAGCATAAAAATAGATTAGGAAGATTTGTTCATGTTCCCAAGTCAAATGCATAAAATCATGTATTTTAAGAACTCACTAATATTGGCGATTAGAGCTTGTGCGGACCATATGTTAGTGTCACCTTAAAATTGGCACTTTGACTTTTAGCTTAGAAGTTAGAAGTGACAACTTATAGTGAATGCACTTTGGCTTATTAATTACCTTAGAACTGACAACTTCTTATGGCAAATACCATCATCTTCTTCCTCGTTTTTTTTTTAACTATCACCATTAAATAGGAGTAATACGCTTTACCGTGGGATCGAACCCACCCAGCCAACCCAGCCAGGATGCTTATAGCTAGGAGGCTTTGACAATCTTCTTCTTCCTCTTCCTCGTTTAACTCTTTTTTAATCTAGTAGAATTTCAAAAGATTTCTGCTTAATTACATGAGCTTAAATAACTTGGTTGGTATAGGTTCATCATGTGTCACCTTATACCATTAAAAGACCTCTCCTTAGCACATAATCTTACTAGAGCAAAAAATGAACTAAAAGTAAAGAGGGTTTTAAAATAAGCTGCCAAAGTTCTAATATTGAAGCACAATGTATACTTGTCATAGATAAATACTCAACTTCAAAGCAACAAGAATTTTGCAAAAAAATGGCTAAGTCTACATATTGTATGCATGCTTCTAGTATAAACTTATTTTCACAAAATTAAGGAAATATTTCTGAAACTTGCAACCATCAGAACCTAATTATTAAGAAGCTTAGGAGTAGAAGTGCCAATTAACTATAACTACATAATCAATATCAATTGCATAGATCTTATAAATAAAACATTAGCAACCAATAACCAACTATTTATTAGCAGCAACGTAAAATTGTAAACTGTGCAAGATTGTCCAAATATTTGTGTTCCCTTGTTAATTACCTGCAGAGAACTTTTACCTGCAGAGAACTTTTACAGAAATGTCAGTTATGGAAGGCAAACCTTATCCCTATCTATATTATACTCCGCAATAACTTTGACAAGTGGCTACAATCTTAACTTTGACATCAATAACTGAAAAGATAGAAATTATGGCATTGTAAAATGTGGAAATGATAGTGATTGCGTACCATAAACCCAGTGATATTTTGAAGAAATATCAAAGGAATGTTGCGCTGTGCACATAGCTCAATGAAGTGAGACCCTTTTAAAGCAGATTCAGTGAACAATATGCCATTGTTTCCTATTATTCCAACTGGCTGTCCAAAAATCCTTGCAAAGCCTGTCACAAGGGTCTACAATATTTAAAAATATGATGTTAGGATTCAATAAATAACCCCTAAACCAAATGAATATCAAGTGTGAACTTGTAGGAAGCTCTTACAGTTCCATATAACTTTTTGAATTCATCAAATTCACTACCATCCACAATTCGAGCAATCACAGATCGAATGTCAAATGGCTGTTTCTGATCTGTAGGTGCAATTAAACGAAGTTCTTCTGCATCATATAGAGGATCTTTATGATCCAAAGTAATAGTAGATTCTTTGAACCCTTTCCCAGCCATGTGTAAGTTCTTAACAACATTTCTCCCTATTGCCAGTCCATCAAGTTCATCTAGATCAAATTATAATGACATCAAGAATCAAGCATATATGAAAAACGAAAAGCAAAAGGCAGAATAGAAAGAACAATAAGTTTTGAGGTAGTACAACAAAAAGATCATCCTATTTGGTTTCCATTCAGCTGAGGTGAAAAAATAGTATAATTACCGACCTATGAGTAATTGCCTTGTAACAAGAACAAAAGGAGAATATGAAACACAAGAAGGAAACTTGAAATAATATAAACTATGTTGTCAAATCATGATACATATAGTCCATTGGTTTGCTTGATTCTCGTCTTGTGTATTGTTCTACTGTGTATCGTAAGGTTCACTGTTCATAGGCAAATAGATTGGAAAATTAATATACCACATAAGAATAAATTGAACATTTAATGAAATTATATAGTTTCGGATACATCTTGAAATGTTCTAAAACTTTGGTTCCTAATGTTTTTTGCAGCTTATTTTGTTTACCGCATTAAATCTAACATGGAAAATAATCAGGCTAAATGTAGACAGATTCTGGAATATTGTGGTAATATGGACATAGTGACTAATCCGAAACCGGATTTGGGTAAATAAAACATTTGATTGAAAGATAGGTGATGAGATAAAGTATTTTTATCCATTTATAATACTTGCAACATGGATTTAGTCGGTTTGTGGTCATGGACAATTTGTGCACAATGGGGTGTTGTTCTATGCATAGACAACGGCCCGAATTCCTTGAAACGGCTTTCGAGGTACTAAAATCGCGTCGCCCACAAAGGAATTCTATTCGCAGCTCTTGCTTCGAGAAGTATGTGAGCCCTGTTAAAGGGTGAGGTTATTTCTTGTTGCTCTTGTCTACTTTCTATTTAAACTTGTCCAACCAAATATTACCCCTCTATCCAACCTGAACCCAGTCAAAATTCTAGTCTGATTCTCGTCTAATACAACTTTGGATACCAACCTACATTTTCCCACTAGTTAGGTGATGAACATTCTCACACTCCTGATAAGATGGAACATAATTGCAATCAAAGTCAAACAACAAACTGATAAAAGATGAGAAGTATACCATCAGCAAAATAATCTGACACTCCTGATACTTTGCAATGTAGTGATGCACCACCCAAATCCTCAGCAGAAACCTCTTCTCCTGTAGCAGCCTATTAAAATTCCGCCTTCAGAATCAACCTAGATTATAACAGATAAATCTTTTTGGAGTATCAATGTAGAAGTTACTTAATGGAAGACGAAGAGGTGGTCTCAGATAGGCACAAAAATCAACACTAACCTTCACAAGAGGAGGTCCAGCTAAAAATATTGTGCCATTGCCTTTGACTATAACACTTTCATCCGCCATTGCAGGTATATAAGCACCACCAGCAGTGCATGAACCTAAAACCAAAGCAATCTGAGGAATACCCTCAGCAGACATCTTTGCCTGGTTATAAAAAATTCTACCAAAATTATCTCGATCAGGAAAGACATCAGCCTGCCTTGGAAGATTGGCGCCTCCACTATCAACAATATATATACAAGGCAAATTACACTCAGCAGCAATTTCTTGAGCCCTGAGATGCTTTTTGACAGTAATGGGATAATATGTACCGCCCTTTACTGTTGGGTCATTAGCCACAAACATGCACAGCCGCCCATGCACTGGCCCTATTCCTGTAATAATTCCACCAGATGGCAAAGGTTCTTCATATAGATCATAGCCTGCAAGCTTCATTTAGACATATAGTACTCAGGGCATGCAAGAAGTACATCTAACATTAAAAGAACAATGTTAGCAATTTCATAATAACTGTTAAATTTATTTTCTTTGAGACCTATATAAGGAAAAGAAGTGCAAAAAAATGAAAAAAAGGATTGGTAGTAAAAAGATTGGTAGGCTGTGCTCCCGTCCGCAGCTTGACCTGCTGTAATGTTTGATAAAGACCAACCAAAATGACATTATCTGAGAAGGAAGATACTTATACCTCCAATAATTCTTTTTGCACGACACCCTTTCACATCCTCATACTGAATTTAGGAACTAACGAAATAAAGTCTTGCGAGATGCCCTTCAATTTTTTTGCATATACACCAATACAGTTTAACCCTTTTAGAAAGTTTTGTGTACTATTCTGCATGCATACTCCCTAATTCATCACAACTTGAATATACCTTATGAAGTTGGAATGTATATTCTTTAGTCTATTATGCTTCTATCCTCATGTTGAGAGTACCATTGTATACGCTTCTATCCTCATATTCTTTAGTCGATTATGCTTCTTGTAGTCCCACACTGGCTAGAGTAGCTAGCCTCATATGTATTTCTCTCTATATATGTAGAATGAAACCAATCTAATCATTTCCAGATTGTAGCCTCCATCACAGTATTAGAACTAGGGCAACCATAACGCCAACCATAGTCTCCGCCCTCCTTTTTCCTTCCAAAACCATAGCCACCAAAGTATCTAAATCTCCCTAACATACTTCTCCGAAAGCCCCTAGCTCCATTTTCTTCACCGCATCAGCAATCCTCTACATAAACCCATATATCCCACATTTGTAGCTTCTTATCCGTCCAAACCTAACCCTAACCCCTTCTTCTCCAACCCATCAAGTACACGCCCCTTCTCTTCTATAGTTCTATCAAATCCATTCACAAAATCCTACACCAAAAACCAAAGCACTCAACAATCCATAATTTCTTTCTCCTCTCACACCCAAATTCCAACCAACAACCCCCCAAAAAGAAACGTCTTTCCTTGAATCCTTTTGTTATTCTTCTCCCTTCACCGACCAAACCTACATAAAAAACCAATAGCCCGGTTTTACACAACATTTTCTCTTCACCGCATTTTTACATCAAAATATACCACCACATCAACTTCATTGTTTCTTCACCAACATCTCCACCAAATCTTAACTTGACCATTGCCACAATCCACCATTCGTTGTTGCCTTCCCTAGGATCACGATACGAAAAATCGATGCATTGCACTACCCTACTTCGAACTCGTCGTCAAAAACCCAAACTCGCCACCAAACCGAGCAAAAGATGTATGAGTTTCGTCTCCCCAACATTACCGGTCGCCACTTTTATCGGGTATTGTCACATCTTCCTTGTCTCCTTCGACACAGCCGACCTCCAAACCACCGCTCCACCATATGTGGGTCTTCTTCAATCAAACATCCATAATCATCCGTGATACGCGTCACTTCATCGACTTCGACTTCGATTACGACAACATGTCCCAACCCCAACTATTGCATAGTCCTCATCAAATTGAGAAGCCACCATTTAGTTTGCCATCAATTACGCTAAGCCGGTCGTCTAGCCACGTGGCTCTTCGGCCTTGTCTCTGTCCGCCTCAGGAACCATGACTCCTCCCACGCCTAGCACAATTGCCTACCCTTGATTGATTCTTGGTCCAGTTGTCGTCCATCCACAATTTTTTAATCAACAATGCCACATCGACTCCTTCGTATTTCCCAAGTACTGATGCTTCACCCTGCAACACGACTGCTTAACTACTCTCCATCGCAAATAAATTTTCTAACAGTTGTTCAGATTGAATAACAAAGTTGCCACTCCTCTCATGGTTGCCTCCAGATCACCTCTCTCTTGGCATGTATGTCCACCTACTTATATGACATCTAAGCCCACTATCGTGGTTTTTAGTCCACCTCCCCAGTGGCATGTAAGCCCACATCTTCTTGTTCCAAGAGATTCCTCCCTCGAGCTTTGTGCTAAGAATGACACTAAGCTCCCAAAATACGACTATTTTTTACTTAGCAAAATAATTATGGTAGAACCATTGTGTGTTTGACGTGTCAAGAATAGTGTCATAACATAGGTTTCTATCTCATTGTTAAGAATAGTTTGAGAAGGCTGGAAATTGCTATTAAAAGTTTTTTTGTTGCCGCTTTTTGAAAAGCAGCAATAATCTCGAACACAAGCCTTAAAGGATTTATATAGGATAAATAACATTTTATAAGCTAGTCCATTATTGAAAGGTTATGAAAGAAGAACAGTTGTTTTTTAAAGCTATGTTTATTTTTTTTGAAAATCAACAGCAATATCAAACCTAGCATAAAAGAAAGAGAAACGTGTCATTTGCCTAACCCCAAATAATAGGGTGCATTTGGAGCTACTCCAGTTGCCATAAAACACATCCACATCTGACATTCTCATGGAGGGCAGTAGTACAGATCCAATGTCCGGTCCAAAATAGATATTTCTAGATCCCACCAATGCATGTTTCGTATCAAACTAATCCTTCCAGAAACAACCAAAACATAATGTATACTCAACTCTCCTGGTAGGATCTAGTACCCTCTCCCCTTCCACTTTCGTCGGATCACCAGACCACTTCCCACTCAACTCTCCTGTAGGGTCTAGTTTGAGGTCCATCTTACATGGACACAAATATGACACAAAACAATAAAGACATGATAACATGAACATGGATCAGGTTTGGAGTATCCTTGTTTATCTTCTGAATGCCCATACGACACGGCGTGGAGACGGCCAATTTAAGTGTGTGCTTCTTTTGTTTGTGATTGTGTTAAAGTCTTCGCAAGGGCCAAGTGTTTCTCTTGCAGAGTTTGCAAGAGATCCACAGGTTGAATTCCTTCCAAGGAAGCACAGGCATTCCGGAAACCGGTGCCCACGACTATCCATGTCGTGTCCCGACACAGACACCCCAAAATACGCTAGGGCACAGCAGACGCAATGCCGTGTCCATGCCACGGTGTCTGTATTCTGCCGGTCCGTATCCGTGCCTGTGCGACAATGGTCTCCTTGAAATACGCCCGAATTGGGCCTCCATGAGTCAATTGGCGTGGCAGTCTATATATGTTCGACAAAATGCAAACAAGAACCGGTAGCAGGAAACCAACCTGGGAGAGCTCGAAGAAGGAGGAGCCGTCGTCGACGATCCGATCGATCCGCTCGCGCGGTAGGAGCTTGTTCCTCCCCCTGTGCCTCCGCAGCGCCTCGGCGCCCCCGCCACCAAGAACCTACAGTTGGATCATATAATGCTTGAAGAAAGAAAAACAATGGTATTGTCATAAAGAAGAAGAAGGAGGAGAAGGAGGAGGACCCTGTGGATGTGAGAATGGAGGTCGGAAAGGAGCTCCCGAGCGGCCGCAGAGTTGCGGACGAACGCGTCGGAGCCGCGGTCGACGCCGTCGGCGAGGACGCCGGAGGAGAACGGAGTTGCGAAGAAGAGAGGGAGCTCTCTGCTGCTTCCTCTTCTCCATGGTTGTCCCCTTGCCAACAATCTTAACATTTTCTTGTTCTCCTTCTTTCTGTTGGGATAGGAAGGAAGGAGCGACTTATTATAGAAAGGAATTCTACTGGCATAATCAGTGAGCTGGATTTATTTGGTGAGGTGTTAGTACTTATCTTCCCTGCTTTAGTATTGGTCAAAAAAGCAACTTTAATACTTTATTCAACTGAAATTTTATTGAGAGCATAAAAATATTACAGAATTCTATGTATACATAAACTTTTATAAAATTTCAAATACAGGATAGAAACGCCCTTCGAAAGGACGTTCTTCTAAAAATTGAATAAAAAATAATTTATGTTAACGGACAACGTTAATACTGTTAGAGAAAAAAAGGAAAACGTCAACATTCTTTCCTGACAAAACGTCCATCATATGGATGTTTTTGCCTTCGTGGCATCCTCTTACTCTGCCACGCTGCGGACACGTTGCTCTTCCGCGGTGTAGGAAGTACGTGATGCTCCCAGCAGCTTTTGAACCCTTTGGCGGTAGCGTCAGCCTTTGACCCCTTTCTTCCACTCATCCTCAAGAAGCAGCCTTTGAACCCCTTTGGGAAGTGTGAAGGCACATGTATTTATGCTGGCATGGGATTACATAAAAGAAGAAGAGAAGCACAAGGAGAAAAAAGTTATCAGAAGAAGAAAAGGAGGAGGACAAGGAAAGAAAAGCTATCAAAAGAAAAGGAGATGATTTTGGAAGAAGAAGAAGCCGAGGAAGGAAAGCACAAGGAGGGAGCTAACGTTAGAAAAAAAAAATTAAGGGAGAATTATATGTAAAAGGGAAACGCCTTTCCTAAAGGCATTTTCTTCTTATATTTATATATATATATATTTTCGTTAACGTCCGTTAACAGAAATTATTTTTTATTCAAAATTTTGAAGAACGCCCTTTCGAAGGACATTCCTATGCTGTATTTGAAATTTTATGAAAGAAGTTTATGCTATATGTAGAATTCTGTAATATTTTTATGCTGTCAGTAAAAATTTCCGTTTATTCAATGAATCCGTTGTGTTCACCCATCCAAATTAAGGTAAATGTTCACCCTTCCATTTAAACATTGTCGCGTATCAAATTAGTGGTTAAAATTAGCATTGATATTCACAAAATCTAAAACTTTCAAAATATCACACTGATTTTAATTACTAACATGTGACGACCCTTAAGTGCATCGACACTAGTTTTGGTAGATGAAACAAAAATACTTTTACTCTATCACTAGTAGCTTAATCATTTCTATTCGGCTAAATTGTCACCAATGATATTTTTTAAAGCTATTGTCACCGATAATATGATTGAACATCTTTATTTAATGTATTATTATTTGCTCACTTTATTTATGGTATTATTAAAAGCGTCCATGTTTTTATTTTTACCTCCTTTTTAATTTTTAGAAGCTTTAAGCATGTTTACAATGTTTCCAAAAAATAAACTATCATTTTACAACTATATTTAAAAGAAAATTTAATCGATATTAGAAAGAAAAAAAGAAGTTACTTTTGATTAAATATCTAATCGAGTTTCTCTTTTTAAGTTTTTTTTTGTATCGAAATCGAGAGACAATTTTGTGAGTGGGTTCAAAAACGAAAAGAGCAGGCTTACACATTTGCACATCGTTCATTCTATCTTTACTTTTATTTCAGGGTTTTGCTGTAAACCCTAATCGTTTATTCGTTTCTTTGCTCGTTCTCCTTTTTTATCTGTTTTCCAAATATAGGTTAATTTGATAATAAAACTATTTAATTGTTTTAAGTTACTAGAGTAAAAAGAGGGAGAAGGTAAATTGGAAGAAATTACAAGGTAAACTTAAAAAAACCAACAAATGAGATAGAATGGTCACAAGTAGATGTGCATTTAATAATTGTCATTTATTTATGTGATGCAACTCAAGCTTTATGGACTAAGTGAAGTATTTCTCAAAAATTAAACACTAAAGGTTTCCCAATATCACAATTTGATATTTTGAGGTACAAAGTTTACGAGAAAACGCTAAAATGCTCTTAGGAGCACCATTTCGCTTTTTTTTTTTTAATTTAATTTTTTTTTCTGTCATTTCTTGTCGTCGACTCTGCCAAAATGGCAATTGTAATATGTTTGGTTTCCATGTTTTATCATCTTTACCGTTCAATTATAAAATTGTCCAAAAATGACAAAAATGTTGTACAGTCGTGAGAGCGTCATTAGGCACTTCTCGTTTCAAATAGAATGTTATTTATTTTTCAGATGTTAAGCAAACTAGCCCTTACAAACAACACAAAGCAATAATAATGAAAAAAAAAAAAGTAGAAGATGAGGAATGTGACAATCGATCCATCATCATGGATGATGATCTACGTGCAACTCCGATGTCTTCAAGGAGCACCTTGAAAATAGTTCTTCCCCATCCACCGTCTCCTAGGTCTCGTTTGGTTCGCGGAATGGAAAGGAAAGGAAACTGATTCCTTGGTATTTTCTTTCCTTTAGGAAATTATAATTCCTATAAACTTTTCTTTCCGGTGTTTGGAAAGATCGGGATTATAGCCGGAATATATCTTTAATTTTCATTATAGTGTTTGGTGTTTATAAGAAAAGAAAACAAAATCAAGTCAATTTTTCAAAAATATCCTCGTGCTAATAAAAATAATTATTACTTAGAAATATTTTTGTCTATAAGATATTATGGATAAAAATGGTAAATAATATTATGAACATTGATATTTTGGTTAAAATTTTTTGTAATAAATGCGAAAAAGTTGGAGGAAAAGTGATTCCTTAGATAAATGGGAGGAACCATTTCTCCCCTATTTTTCTACCTCTTGGTAATCATTTTTTCTTTCCAACAACTTTTCTTTGGCTCCCAAATATAGAAAATGAATCACTTTCTTTCCCAAGCTCAAATTTCGGTAACCAAACGAGGCCTAAAAGATTATTGTTCTTCCATATAGGATGGTTCTGATTAGATAGTTGTTAACTTTGCCAGAAAAATCGTCATGGGCGTCAATTTGATGTGCATCCTTGCTAGGTGAGACTTCTAGTTAGGGTTGCAGTCTTTGTGATCTTATTATAAATCTTTTTTTTCGCAAACTTGAGAAGTTGTAAGGGACCAGTTATTGGACAAAGGGAACTGAAGATAGTTGTTATTAATCTTTTTTACTGTACAGAAGTTAGGAGGGGTCGACTCTCAATATCTTATAAGGGTAGATAGCAAGGACGAATGTTATCAGTGTAATGGAAGGGATCAATACAAACAAGGGTGCAAAAGGCTCAAGAAGAAGAAGGCGAATTAGGCAACACGAACGATTAGGAGGAACTCACGGCCACGGAAGATCTCATCATCGCATCGACTATGACATTAGACTCTTGTAGCGCGTATCATGACCACGACTAAGTATTGGACATGGCGGCGTGTCATGTCATGCTCCCAAAATACTAGAGAATACAACTATGGACTATGACAGCTATGTCGTACAAGGTACTATTGAATGTGATACGATGATCACAACCGTCTAATACAAACGAGTATGAGGACTCTAGCATACCACTACTGACTCCTAAGATCATAAAATATATATCTCAATTCATCAAATACAAGAAAGCAGTAAAGAATAAATCATATATTCGATTGGTAAGATTTTTCAAACACAAATACATACATTATCATAAAAGTTGATATACCAAAGTGATACATCAGTTGAATATACAAAATATACATAAATGTCTATAAAATATACAACTAAGTCGTCCAAAGATGAAGGGAACATGATCCCGGAAACAAAGGCTAACACTTGTCGTTGGCCAAATGCCACAAAACTAATGTACATAATAGAGTGGGAGATAAAGAAGAACCCACTTGCTATCATGTGTCGCAATTCTCCGAGTGCGGACCATCCGATGAAAGTGACGGTGGATACTTGGGCTTAACTATGGATCTTGGCCATGCAAACTCAGTGGGGTCAACCAAATATCGTAAGGGAACTCAAAGTAAACTCCAAAAAAACACATGACGTGAATAGTGGATAGGACTGACTCCTACCCTTACGTCAAATAAGGACAAGAAGTAGGAACCAACCCAATGGTCATTCGCATGTCCAAGACAACAAACAATGACAACAAAAAATAACAATACCAATAAACTAAAGGATTTTAGAGACTAACGCGATACCAATGCACTATCCAGAAAATGAAAAGTGAATATAAGCAGTAGTACATATACATGCAAAGATAACAAAAGAACATAAAAGGGGTCGACAAACGACATATGTGTGCGTGAACTACTTTAGAGCATGATCAAACCCTTAAACCCAACATTGACCGGGGTTACGGGACCACTAACGAGCAATTATACACACTAAGCCACCTATCAACGAAAAGCATATAACATGAATAGACTAAAGAGCATATCAACATTTTACGACCTAGCATCAACTACAACTTGCTATTCATTAACTAGCCAAGGTTATCATAGACTTAATTACTAATAAATGCAAATTGGAAATCCGACCATTACACGCGCTGCAGACATCTAGACCGTCAGGGTTCTTATCTTGTGATACTTGTATGCATATACATATACATATACTTGTGATTGCACAGACTTGTAAAATAACTTAAAGCTTGTAGTATATATGATCACGAGCCCTTGCCAGTCAGGTCGCTATGTCCCACCACCCTATAGCTAGCGGGGACTGCATGTAACAAGGAATCCTCCCTCACCCAATGCACTAATGAGTAAAATTAGTTTATTACCTTGACAAGTTAGTTTTGATTCTCAAGTAGCGTAGATAATCTACCTAAAATGACGTACGTTAGGAGCAAGAATAATCACAGTCAGCACTGACGAATATTCTTATGTCTCGTGACATGCGCTACGTTGAATAGGTCATCGTGTTGGGATGTACCAACACTTCGAGTTATTCAGACCAAAGATGCAAGCGAGTTGGCATACAACCAAACAAAGACCTAGTCCACATCGGCTATGAAAATCAACTACGAGTAGGGGAGATTAGCTTGAACTTGAACATGGGAGACAATGTATCACAATTCAAACTTATGTCGAATGATAGAACTTATATAGATATGCGGGGATTCTTTAGATAAAAAATGTACTAAGATATCAGCCAAGAAATTTATTTATAATTGCATAATTATAAGTTTAAAAGTCATGAAGAATCATAACAAAATATATAGAAAGGGCCAAGTGAATTCAGCTCGAAAAATTACCAAAAATGTGTTATATTTCGCAGTGGTATACTGGGCGGTACTCAACAGTATACTACCAGACTAACAAAACCGAAATTAAGTTATTAAAAAATTGTTTTGGCCATAAAATCTTCGTTTTAACTTTTATATTTTAAGAATTCAAATTTTCTTCAATTGTTGTGACCTTTAAACACCGGAAAAAAAAAAAGTTGATGGGAATTATAATTTCATGAAAAAAGAAAATAAAAAAATTGATTTCCTTTCTTTACCGTGAACCAAAGGAGGCCAAAAAGTGACATAATTAAGAATATTAAAATTAGGATTATTTTAGTAATAGGGTCCCTAGTATTCAATATTAGAGTTTGGGTCTCCATAATGTTCAATATAGAGTTTTGGTTTCCATATGTCTCCAAATTGGTAACATATTTTGATGTTAAGTTAATAGTAAATATGAGACCCAAATTCTAATATTGGATATTATGGAGATCAGAATCATAATATATGTTATATGGGATAATTATAAGGGCACTTCACTTCCTACTCAGGCCTAGCCAGCCCAACTCAGAGGAGAAATTACTCAGGACGTTCCATTTTTACTTAGGGCTGCCCCCAACCCAACCCACCCCAACCCATTTTTTTACCTTCATTTCAACCTTTCACTCTCTCTCTCTTCCCAAAACCTCTCAATTAAGCCCCTACTTCTTCTTCTCCACAACTTTCATCTTATCCTTCTCCAGCAAAACCCTAGGTTCCTTCCCAATCTTGTTCCCAATTTCAAAGATGGCATCCAAAGGCTCCTCACAAATAAGGTACAAACCCTATTGCTTATTGTATTTGGCTGATATTATTATTTATGGAATTTTTTTTGGAAAAAAATATTTCTAATACTAGGACTATTAAAATAATTTGGAAGATGGAGAAGATGGAGTTTAGGATTATGAAAAAATATTGTATACAAAACAAAAAATTCTCTGATTTTGGAAGAAATTATTCATAACGTAGCCCGTGACATAAAAATTACCTAGGACTGCCAATTTTTTTGGCAGTCTTAGCAGCATGTAGGAACTGGACTTGCTGCAGTTTAGGACTGCCAAAAATGTTGGCAGTCCTAAAATAGACTGACCGTACAGCAAGTCCATTTTAGGACTACCAAAATATTTGGCAGTCCTGATAGTTTCTAAAATTTGATTATTTGTTAATTAAATTTCAATCTTTGTTAATTAAAATTTAATATTTATAGTCGTGACCCGAAGAAGAAGGATGTTGACGCCAGTCCTAAAAGAAAATGCCATACTACATCGGAGTGCAAGACACGTCAAGCTGGGAGAGTTATTAAGAAACCAATAACTATCAGATAACCAAAGTCAACCTCTCAAGTTAGACGACGTGGAAGCTAGGAGAGTTCAAAATTTCAATAAAGACCGACATCTCAATCGTTTGGTGTTGTAAAACTTTGATTTATCAAATTGTAATATGCTAAATTATCAAATTGTTGTAATACTTTTGTACAAAATGCATGTAATATGCTAAATTTTGTATTAATTGCATCTAGGCAATATGATTGTAATCATTTGTCAATATTAGTTGTTTCTTTCCTTAAACACATACTAGTATTATCTTATGATTATATTGGGTTCTTATGGTCCTAAATAAATATTTGAGATTATCTTGAAATGTGATGTTATTAAACTCTACTTGTGTGATTGTTGAATCTATTGTGGTGTTGAAATGGACGAGTGTCATGCGTATCATATTGTTGTTTCATATTGCGTATCATATTATTGTATCTATAAATGTGGTGTTCATTTTTGGCTCATTTTTGCCGTAACATATTGCATGTCATATTGGGTATCTAGAATTTTGACAGTACTTAGAGGAACTTGCTTCACAACAAGTTTCTCTCAGGACTGTCAATTTTTTTTAACAGTCATGAAAACGGTTAGGACTCTAAAATAAATTTAAAATTGAGAGACTTATCTCTAAAATAGATTTATAGACCATATATAGATGAATATTTATTTTGAAATTAACAAAATTGAGATATTTATCTCTAAAATAAATTTAATTTTTTTAAATGAGTAGATAATTGAGATACTCTAAAATAGATTTAGAAATGAGAAACTTATCTCTATAATAGATCCATAGATCGTATATAGATGAAAGTTTATTCTGAAATGAACAAAATTGAGAGACTTATCTCTAAAATAGATTTAAAAATTTTAAGTTTTTTTTTAAAACCGACTACATGATTTATTTACTTTTAAATCGAGTATATAATTTATTTATCTCTAAAATAGATTTACAAGTATTTATAAGGTGACCTAATGATTATATAAAAAATATAATTCTTCTAATTAAGTGAAAAAATATTTCATAAGTTGCGCACTCCGTTATTGAAAACAATTTCTTTCAGGACTGCCAAAATTTTTGATAGTCCTTCCAAGTGACTGTCAAATTTTTTGATAGTCCTAAAAGAAATTTGTTGTTACAGCAAGTTCATTTTAGGACTGTCAAAATTTTTGATAGTCCTACCGATTGGAAGGACTGCCAAAGTTTTTGACAGTCCTAAAAAAATGTTGTTTAATATTTTTATGTAGGACTATCAAAATTATTGACAGTCCTCCCAATTGATAGAACTGTCATTGACAGTCCATCGTCGTTCCCTCGCGACCGTGGACGAATTTTTGAAGTTCGTAACCCTAAAATGGGTTCAAAACTTCGAAAATTCGTCTATAATGATATTAAATTAAATTTTAGTTAATAGAAGATAAAATTTAGGCATGAACATGGATTGCAACAATATTTAGAATTTAGGTGTTGAGATATGGAAGAGAAAACGTTTAGGCTTTTGGAAAGGATAAGTGAAAAAGAAGGGGAAAATAAAAATAAAATTGACTTATATACCAATATTTGGACTAATCCTGAATAAATTTTCAAGCGACAAATTTGTAAAGAAATTAAAAAAAGGCTAGTCTTGAGTAAGAAATGAAGTGCCTTTATAATTTGCCATTATATATGAGACACTATTACTAAATAACCCTTACATGGTCGTCTCCCTCTATTTATTTTTGGCTATTTATAAAGGCACATCATAATTTGATCAGGACTAGCCCAAATATAACTTTGATTTATTTACAAGTTTGTCATTGGAAAAATTATTCAGGGCTATCCCATTTATCGGTATAAAAGTCACGAATGGCCCAAATATTTACAAGGTCTTTTATTTTTTTCTCTTGTTTTCTTCCTCAACTCCAAGTCTCTCCAACCTTTCTCCAAACCCTAGTAATATTCTTCTTGTCCCCACTTGTGGTCCCCAACTTCCCTCAACGCCACTTTCTCCAATCCCTAGCAAATTCTTCTCGTCTCCAAATCCTATAATATTCCTTAAGGAATATTCGTAGTATATTCGGTACGTTTTTTACAACTAAATGACAAAGTTTGTTAAATAATTGGTTCTCCCCAAATAATTGAATATTTTGTCACAATGTTGGAATTATGGAATAAATTGGGACATCCAATCTATTAATCGATCAGTCTGGTCCTTCCGAATAACACAACATTCCCTCCGAAGAACTCTCGGTAAGTCCCCGACCGACCAAATACCAAGTCAACATTAGGACTGCCACATTTTCTTGCAGTCCTCTATACTTGGAGGACTGCCAGAAAATGTGGTAGTCCTTTGTATTAATAGGACTGTCAGGATTTTAACGGTCCTGAAATGGATATTGTTTTTGGTTTTGTCATTGAATTTGTCATTTTTTTGGGAAATTTATTGTAGGGCATATCATCTCTTATTTCCATTAATTTGAGGAATTTATTCTCGACGGATATTGTCTTTGATCTTACGATAAAGCATTAGAATGGTGCAGACAAGTTGGAAGGCAATCAAACACAGTCATTGTCATTTCAAGGTCATTACGTTCCCGACCAAGTCGTAAAATTGTAGATCTTGGATGTAAAAGTGGTGGGACGTTTCGAGTTCATCGTAAAAAAGTTGAACCCAAAGAAAAATCCCGGAGAAGATGGTAGGGACAAAAAAATGTGGTTGTCCATTTAAGGTAGTGCTTGTATGCAAAAATGATGGAAAGTGGATAGTTGAAGTCAGGAATGGGATGCACAATCATACTATGTCGGAGACACTTACTGGTCATCCATATGCCGAAAGATTGAATGACGATGGAAAAAAGTTAGTTAAAGAATTGTCCACTTCCGGAGTTGGCCCTAAACAAATTTATTTCGTGGTGCGTCAGAAGAATGAAAAGAACAAGTCTACTATGAAGACAATCTACAATGCACTATCGAGATCGAGAACAAATACTCTAAGTGGAAGAATGGCGATGCAGTAAGTATTGAAGTTACTTGCCGATAATCACTATGTGGAGTACCATAAAAGACATCCGAAATGAAGTCACTTCTATGTTTTGGGCCCATCCTAATTGCACACATTTGGCATGGTCCTTCGCAGATGTGTTGGTTGTTGATTGCACATACATGACTAATAAATTCAAGATGTCTCTTTTCCATGTTGTTGGCTTCACGTCTACGGGTAAAACATTTTCAATTGCTTTTTCTTTCTTGAAGAATGAAATAGTAGAGGAATATACATGGTCTTTGAGCAAATTGAAGTCACTTTACACTTGACACAAAGAGCCATCTATTTTTCTTACCGGCCGAGAATATGCATTGATAAATGTTATAGATATTGTATTTACGCATGCTCGTAGGCTATTATGCACTTGGCATATAAATCGAAATATTCAAGCACAATGCAAGAGCATGTTCGAAAAAGTATACGACAAAGTTGATATGGACCGCGTCGCAAAATTCTACAGCGATTGGATCCTTGTATGGCGAACAAGTACTAAAGACACTTTTGACCCAGCATGGAATATGTTCAAAGAGAAGTGGAAAAAGAGCAACCCGGCATATATTTCTTATATCAAAGACACGTGACTTGATCAACATAAAGAATATTTCGTCTTAGCATGGACGAATATGGTGAAGCATTACGGCACGACCACTACCAACTGTGCCGAAGGATCACACTCAAGACTGAAAAAATATTTATGTTCATCGGTCGGTAGTTTTGTGTCAGTTTGACAGGCAATAAATATAATGACCAATTCGACGGTGAACGAGATAAAGACTTCATTTGAGATGAGCCTCAATATTGTAAAGCACGAACATAAGAAAAAAAATACCTCTTGCCTGATTTAATCCATGTATTGCCCCACCACACATTGGCATTACTATTTGATGAGATTGGTCAGTTGAATTCAGTCGGTTTCGATCCCGAAGTATGTATTTGTACACATCGACATTCTCTCGGCCTCCCTTGTGCACACGAGATTAACAAATATCGACGTCAATGTAGACCTATTCCAATAGTGGTCGTTGATCAACGTTGGAGACAGCTGTCGATCATGCCTATGGTGGATGCCACAAATTAAACTTTTTCATGCAAGATGGTGTACCGTACTAGAACATGAGAGGAAGTCGATTGAGCTTAAAATTCAAAAACTTGCCCACCCGGCAAGTAGTCATTTGCAGGAGCCATATGTTGTCATTGCTCCGAAGGGTAGACCACCAACAAGACTTACCAGAACACAGAAGAATAAGCTCGAGTTTACTCGGTTCGAAGAGGAAGAGCAAGCTTCATGTTCAAAGAAAGAAATAGAAAACGAGCGTCGTAAACACGTTCGATGTGTACATTGGTGCATTTCTGCCTGCGATACGGAAATATATTTGGCCTATTAACGATGTGCCTAAAGATGGACATTGTGAATTTCATGTGCTTGCAATACATCTAGGCTATTCTGATCAGGACAGATGGAGACAGGTTAGAGCAGAGCTATACGAGGAGTTGGAGTCTCGTCTTCCCTTCTACAACAAATTACTCAGCCAAGATACTGTTGGACAATTGTTGACAAGCATTCTGTACACTGATCATACTACTGGAGAGGAACATTACATGGAAGTACCTTCTGTTGCATATCTATTCGCTAACATGTACAAGATGTTATCATTCTTTCAAAGGATATTAACAATACATTCTTCCCAATATGCGCTCCTCCGGCCGACTACAGTATATCCAATCTATATACAATTGGACTTGACGAAAATCACTTTATCATCCTCCTGTTGATCGATCACTCTCACATTCCTTCCCCTGCTCCAGTTTGGTATAAACATGCTCCGGAAGAAGCGATCGTTTGGACGACACCCTACACCGATGTAATAAATGTCTACAAGAAGATAATGAAGATGGTGGACCCTATACCGAGGCCGAAGGACCACTATGATGTATTAATTGACTGATGTCTCAGTGTACTTTGTAACTTGTTGTAAACAGAAGAATGGTAGGAATATAATACTTTCGTCACATTTTGTAAACAGAAGAACGGAAGAAATATTGTACTTTTGTCACATTTTGTAACGAAGAATGGAAGAAATATATGAATTTGTTACTTGTCTGAATCATATTCGTATCTTTGTGCGTATCATATTCGTATCTTTGTGCGTACCATATTCGTATCATATTTGTACAAGATGTACCGTACTGCATTACAGCAAGTGTAAAGAAGGAATGCCAGTTACTTAGGCAAGTCCTACTTCACAACAAGTATAAAGTAGGACTGCCCTATTTTGTGGCAGTCCAATGTACAAAAAGGACTGCCAGAAAACTGAGCGCTCCTATATTAGACTTGCTGTGAAGTAGAACTGTCCGAAAACTGGGCAATCCTACTTCACATCAAGTATAAAGTAGGACTGCCATGTTTTCTGGCAGTCCTATATACATCTTGGACTGCCAGAAAACTGGGCAGTCCTATTTTATACTTGTTGTGCCTAGTTTTCTGACAGTCCTACTTCACAACAAGTCTGTAATACAGTATGATACACAATATGATACTCATTATAATACACAATATGATACACATTATGATGCGCATATGATACGAATATGATACGCAATAAAATACGCACTGAGATACGAATATGATACGCAATAAAGGAAGGGCGACATACAAAGTGTTCAAATACACAAAGTGTTCAAAATATAGTACAACAAACTATAAAAGTTTAACAAGTGCGACACACAAAGTGTTCAAATACAAACTACAAAGTCATTTTTTTTCGTGACACGTCTTAGTGCGTCGCTCGTCTTCGAGAAATGAAAAATCAACTGCGATGTTCTGCATCTGCGCATCAACGTCAACATAGTTCTCTCCCTTGCATAGGACGAGACTTTTCCCAATTTCCTGACTTTAGAAGCTTGCATGAGAAAACAATGATAAATTTAGTCACGTTAATAAACTTCGACACGTTAATTCAATAAAATACTACTTACCATCTTCCGCAGTGCATCATACAATGTTGACTTGGATGGTAGAGTGGATCCTACCGACACTTTAAAACTTCCCATATTAGGGTTCAACATCATACTATGTCCGGCCTCCGCATAATATGCGTTATAGTTATCGCTGCAATCCCACATCTCCACCATCGGATGTCGTTTGGTTTCACCGATAACATGACGTTGCCACTCAGTGAAGAAATATGAGCCCCAACGGTAGTCCGGCGGGGCATAGTTTAATGGTTTCATCCCTTTTGAAGCAGTCCTCAAATTCAATGTGCTCGGTATAGTTTGTACGTAGTCAAACTGACGAAGCACTCTGTCTGACATGTGAAGCTCCTCAATTTCATGACAAGCTATCAAACCTTGAAATAGTGCAACTGCTTGCAATGGACGAGTACTATTTCGCAGATCCCGATGTGGATGCCAAATAATCTATAACATATATAGCATAAGTAATCATTCCTTAGAAGCTACTAATCAATACATAACACTAGAGTAAAAAAATAAGCAAATGCTAGTTTAAGTTAGTATTGTTTCACCTCCTTTGCCTGCATATCTTCAAGTATGACACGTAAGGTAGCCAATATATATGGATGTTTGCTATCTATATTAGCCGGCTTCCACTTACACATTCTAGGCAGATGCGCATCATAATCTCTATTAAGAGTAGCACTCTTTAGCGTCGAAAAATGCTCGTATATCCATGTATGTACATGCAGTGTAGAATAATATCATACTAATCGACCTAATTTTATATTACTTATAAACAAAGTACGATTTTATTTGCTTACATGGAACATAGTTTGACAACCAGCTATTGTCTTCGATCCGACTCGAGATGCAGTCCTAAGTTCGCGGTAGATATAGGCTAGTATACCACTTCCAAAGGATATTTGATCCACAATGTCTAAGTTCGCAAAATTGTTTAGATATTTGGCATGTATCGAGATTCCGGACTTGTCCGGAATGCTGACAGTCCCAAGGATGAACTGCATGTATCCCCGGGCCAATACATCATCATCGTCGTCGTCATCGTCGTCATTGTCGTCGTCATCATCATCAATGAGTGTATTCCTCAAAAGACTCACATGAACTCCGTACAACTTCTTAAAATTGGGTAGGGTGACAAAAGTCTTTGCGTCAACCACGAGAGAATTGGCGACCAATTCCACCATCTCTGTCACGCCCCGCTTCCGTAGAAGCGATCGTCCTCGCTAAGGCATGGTGCCGGACGGGCCTAGGTTGCGCCCGTACAAGGCTAAGTCCAAAAACGGCCGATTTGAGCTAGGCCACAGAGTCGCACAGAGTGTCCCCATTTGCAGCGGAAAGTAAACGAACACAAATTGAAGCAAATTCAAACTCTTTATTGATATTCATGAAGTTTACAATCGACGCTAGGCCGAGTTTACAAGTCTCTCAAGCTCTCTCTCTCTGAAACATATAAGGCGTGCCAAGTGGCTTACAAGATGGAATGATTCATGGCGATGTTTCGATACATTATGTCCTGTACAGGGTGCTTCAGCTTCTTGCAACGTTCCAAGGCCCCAGAGTTGGCTCCGCGCCTAAACACGTTCGATGGAAGCTCCGCACCCGCCGACGTCTCCTGCATCCTGCAAGCAGACTGTGGGGTTATCAGTACATTGTTATGCACTGGTGGGGAGGCTAGCTCGCCCACAATGCTATCATTACCAAACACGTTCTATTTGCTTTTGTGCACCGTCTATCATTCATTGTCTTTCTAATCTTGCCTTAGGATCAGTTTCATGGCATATTTCATAATCTATCCCGTGTTGCCAAATTCAAGTGTCATATGGAAATACATGCACGACTTACCCATACTTACCGTCCGGCCTTCCATGTCCAAAGTAAACCAAGTTAGTCAACAATTCAATATGAACTTTCAATGTCAAGTGCGTGTCCCTGCCTCGGGTTCTAGCACGTCGTAGGTACGTTATCTAACTCACTTGCATGAATCTCTCATTATCATTTGGTGTGTTACATTTTAAGCATATTCATAAGGCATTTCATTTAGTTAACTTAGACTACTTGTTTCAATGCAAGGACTTGCACGTGGATTGCCACCATCATAGCCTACTTAATTTATATGCACCGGTCGCTGGCATCACAAGCCATTTTGGACATCTTTCCCCCTTGGTAATTTCTCACCTATCATAGCGTGCGGCTGGAACACTTTGATAGTCTCTTTGAAATACCCCGTACTTACGTTTCCTGTGGTGGCCAAGCCCGCACCCAGGTTGCCCGTAAGCCCCTTTGATTCCGCCTAGGCCGGCAGATCCCCCGTTAGATCATGCCGCGGAATCCCTTCTTCTTCACGGCCACGGTATTCCCCCCTCGTCCGTGCCGTTTGTCCACGACCATTTCGTATTAACATGTCTTTTTAACTTAACGGCTGTCTCTGAGCCGTAGGCTAACCCTTAGCCTTAATGCGTTATCGACCAGGCTGGCGTCCGTGCAGCGCGGGTAGCGAGCCCCGTTGTACGTGTCCGTCACACCTGTCGCTAACTTTTCTTCTTATCTTTCATTCATTCTTTCGTTGATTCATTCATTCACTTATTCGTTCAATCTTTATGCAACTCCCCGTATGGGAGTCGCCTTGGCGTTCCATCGGTCCCATAGTCTTTCAATGTTGCTACACTCTACTCAGAACGACTATGTTGATAGTCTTTCCGTTTCATTGTTGTAAACCATTCATTGTTTCATTGTTTGAACGCATAAGGGACTTGAACGTAATCTTGTGCCTTAGCACGAGTACGGAGTGCGGTACGAGAGTTCTCACATTTTTCATGTTCCTTTCCATATTCTATACAAGCATATAAGATGGAATTATTCCCTTAGCTAGGTGCGTTGAGTCATTTATTAGCATATACGATGTTATCGCCTAGCGATTCTAGCATTAGTGTCTGTATTGTTATGTGTCTAGGCTAAGCAAAGACGGGTTCATCGGAGCCACCCATCTTAGCGATGTTCGCATCGGCCGAGCGATACTCCGAACGCGCCTTTGAAAGTCTAAGTCTAGATTCGTCTTCACGGGCCAATGTAAGCCTTGCATCAATTCTTTATCAGGTCGATGCCAACTCCTCGGGTCGACGGCTCGTTTGAGTCGTTGCACTTGCCGTTTGAATCGGCGTTCCGCTAGGACGGAGCGGGTCATTACATAATACACCACTCAAAATAAGTCTCGTCCTCGAGACTTCTTGAGTGCAGGTCATCCTACCATTCCTTAACTCGTGTCGCCGTGTTTCTTAGACAATTCTATCGAACGGCTCTATCGTTCGATGGCATCGAACCATGCTCGATTATCCTTCCAAGTTTTATGTCACGTGTGTTTGGTGAATTTATGACTTTTTCACTCATGTTAGAGTTGATGGTACTTATTCAATTCAAGTATTTTTTTCATCTTGGTTGCTATTTCTTCGTGTCATGGGACTGAAATGGTCGTACGAGGCACGTTTAATTCGTCAAATGCGAGGGTCGTAGGCTGAGGCAAACTCACTTTCGTTTATCTCGGTCATCGAGATGACCCGAATCGCTTCTCAAGCGTTCTTGTCCACGAAATCAGTATAATTTCTTCTTAGCGGGGTCGACCAAGTCTAAGTAATTTTCGTCCGATTCAAGACCAAGTATTGCACTATCATCGAGTATATCTTCATATCAATGGTCCAATTCGTTATACCAACTTTTACTTTCACGATATCGATTCCATATCATTCGCTTGTTTAAGGCCAATCTTGGTGTCGTTCACGCACACTCCGCTCACACGTTTCTTCGATTCTGAGCCATGCTCGTATTAGTATCATTCCTTTCTTTTAACACGATTCCAAGTTCTCGACACTCTTTCATTCCTCAAATCTCGTTTGGAATTCAATGTGTCACTTGGTTAGATCGTGCACGTATTCCAGGTGTCCCTAAAATACATGCATTTACCAAATCGTGTGATAGAGAATTCATCATTCTCACTCGAGTCGTATCGTGCACATACTTCGGCGTCCCTGAAATATATGTATGTCAGCCGAGTCTCGTGAGCAGGGTTTTCTATATTCGTGATTCATGCTATCCATCCATGCCAATTCTCAAGATCAATCTTTCGATTGCTAACAATTGAAACAGGGCGTCTCGCCTAACTGCTAGGCTATTTCTTTTCGAGGCTAAGTCAATGTCAGGATTGGAATCATAGTTCCCCAACAATAATGCCAACACTGACCCCAATCCTAGGGTCAAACCAAAGTCGGTAGTACAGGGGGGTTTTCTACCCAAGCTCGCGTCACTCAGATTTCTAAACATCGAGCACGATCACCTATTCGCATTAATGTATTCGTTGCGCATATTCGAATCCATTCAAATCACCCAATCGATATACTTCACATATCCATTCTAACCAATTCATGTATTCGATCACGAGGTCATCCAGCTCGACAATACATTGTGTCCCAATCTCACGCGAGTCCGATCATCCACGGTGGTTCATGAATCACCATGCAACGCTCTTGCGGAATAATCATTCTCATCGGGGCGTAACTCTTGTTTGAGTTTAGACTAACTCATTCTCGATACACGGATTGGACCTACTCAATCCTCAAGTTCAATCATCAAACACACTGATTCATTCTCGATTTTACCTTCGCGTCAAACCACAAGTCGAAGCAATCAAATTGCCACGCCATCCAAGTTTAATCACTCCCGCTGTATGAATCACCATATCAGCGCTCACGTGGAGTGATCGTCCTAATCCGACGCGACGTATGTGCGAGGCTGGAGTTGCGCTCGCATAAGACAAGAACGTCAACGTTGTGGTTGTCAATGAAGCAAATCCAAGCATTCTTATTTTCATCCAAGCCAAATCAATTCGACAGTCTGACCGTCATGCGTTCAACTAGAAAATCCTCGAGCCAAGTCTATCTTTTCCTTGACACATTTTTAACATCCCAAGAATAGCATCCAACGGAATAATGACATTTGCACGATCGTCATTCATCGAGTCAGAGTACCCCCTAGTTATCGCATATCGGTCTTTGATACACCTCAATACCATCGACGATATGCGTAACCTGACGATCTTCCTTTGCAACCGATTTCGAGTCGTGCGTTGATACTGTTGTCCGAGTTGGATATTCTATAATTTTATTTAATATTCAAGATCAAGTTCAACTGCTATTTCTCAAGCTAGTTTCAAGATCGTTGTTCAAACTCAAGTCACAATTTATTTAAATCAATCCGAAATCGTACGCACGATCCTCTAAGTTTCCGCGATCAAGACCATTCATTTTCATTCATCGTTCCGAACCATTTTCTAACTCGCGTTGCCCATTGACAAGTTGTCCAGCGACATCTCGTTCGGGACTTTTGAAGTCACGACCAACTAAGCGTGACACGTTCTAAGGCTTTGCGCGATCGTATCGCTTGCCGACATACTCGTACGATCCGTAAATCCTTTAGTCTCGCTCGAACAATTTCTATGACGTCCATACACCACTCAGGGTTCGAGCCACTCGACTAGTCGTCGACACTCATTCTTATTCTTCTCCGAACCTATCACATACACCACTCGGATTCAAGCCATACGATCTAGTCCTCAATCACGTTCGCGTCATGCACTAAGACATCCTTCAGATTCGTTCGACGAATCTCTAGCGTAATCGCTCATGTCGCCTCGACGTACTAAGTCGTTCACATTAATCCTCAAAATCCAAGCCAATCTTTCGGGTATGCCTAAGCGTTAACTCGATAGCGTTCCTATCGATAGACACTCAAAGTGTATCTCCGTTCTCGATCGAGCGATACTTGATATCGCTCGCAACCCGATTGCACCCAAAAGTCGAGGTGCGCGACACGCAGGACAACATTAGCCAGAAGGCCGTGTGCATAGCTATCCCGTGCGGACTATATTCGAGTTTGCACGCTCACTTATTCTCGTTCGAGCGATAACCGATCTCGCTCGCATCTCGTTTGTACCGGAAGGTCTAGGTGCGCGATACTCCGCACAACTTAGCCAAAAGGCTGCATGCATAATCATCCTGTTCGAACTATACTCCGGTCTTGTGTATTTCGTCTGCTATTGTCAACGTAAGCTTATTCAAGCATGCGTTGCGTTTGCTAACTCTTTGCATCGGTTCCTTCCAACTCAAGTTCGTCGTGGTGGCACAAAGGCCTTCACCTATCGATCCCATCCAACCGAGTACTCGTACGAGCTTTTGAAAATATTTAGACTTATTGTATGGAACATCTCAAGGCACAACGAGAGAGAGCGTACATTTCTTTTTCCAATGACGAGCTTTCAAAACTAAAAAATTGACGTGAAGTCCAAGGACGTAAAGCCGTGCTCTGATACCAATCTGTCACGCCCCGCTCCCGTAGGAGCGATCGTCCTCGCTAAGGCGTGATGCCGCACGGGCGTAGGTTGCGCCCGTGCAAGGCTAAGTCCAGAAACGATCGATTTGAGCTAGGCCACAGAGTCGCACAGAGTGTCCCCATTTGCAGCGGAAAGTAAACGAGCACAAATTAAAGCAAATTCAAACTCTTTATTGATATTCATGAAGTTTACAAGCAGCGCTAGACGGAGTTTACAAGTCTCTCAAGCTCTCTCTCTCTCTGAAACATAAAAGGCGTGCCAAGTGGCTTACAAGATGGAATGATTCATGGCGATGTTTCGATACATTATGTCCTGTATAGGGTGCTTCAGCTTCTTGCAACGTTCCAAGGCCCCAGAGTTGGCTCCGCGCCTAAACACGTTCGATGGAAGCTCCGCACCCGCCGGCGTCTCCTGCATCCTACAAGCAGACTGTGGGGTTATCAGTACATTGTTATGCACTGGTGGGGAGGTTAGCTCGCCCATAATGCTATCATTACCAAACACGTTCTATTTGCTTTTGTGCACCGTCTATCATTCATTGTCTTTCTAATCTTGCCTTAGGATCAGTTTCATGGCATATTTCATAACCTATCCCGTGTTGCCAAATTCAAGTGTCGTATGGAAATACATGCACGACTTACCCATACTTACCGTCCGGCCTTCCCTGTCCAAAGTAAACCAAGTTAGTCAACAATTCAATATGAACTTTCAATGTCAAGTGTGTGTCCCTGCCTCGGGTTATAGCACGTCGTAGGCACGTTATCTAACTCACTTGCATGAATCTCTCATTATCATTTGGTGTGTTACATTTCAAGCATATTCATATGGCATTTCATTTAGTTAACTTAGACTACTTATTTTAATGCAAGGACTTGCACGTGGATTGCCACCAGCATAGCCCACTTAATCTATATGCACCGGTCGCTGGCATCACAAGCCATTTTGGACATCTTTCTCCCTTGGTAATATCTCACCTATCATAGCGTGCGGCTGGAACACTTTGATAGTCTCTTTGAAATACCCCGCACTTACGTTTCCTGTGGTGGCCAAGCCCGCACCCAGGTTGCCCGTAAACCCCTTTGATTCCGCCTAGGCCGGCAGATCCCCCGTTAGATCATCCCGCGGAATCCCTTCTTCTTCACGGCCACGGTATTCCTCCCTCGCCCGTGCCGTTTGTCCACGACCATTTCGTATTAACTTGTCTTTTTAACTTAACGGCTGTCTCTGAGCCGTAGGCTAACCCTTAGCCTTAATGCATTATCGACCAGGTTGGCGTCCGTGCAGCACGGGTAGCGAGCCCCGTTGCACGTGCCCGTCACACCTGTCGCTAACTTTCCTTTTTATCTTTTATTCATTCTTTCGTTGATTCATTCATTCACTTATTCGTTCATTCTTTATGCAACTCCCCATGCGGGAGTCGCCTTGGCGACCCATCGGTCCCGTAGTCTTTCAATGTTGCTACACTCTACTCGGAACGACTATGTTGATAGTCTTTCCGTTTCATTGTTGTAAACCATTCATTGTTTCATTGTTTGAACGCATAAGGGACTTGAACGTAATCTTGTGCCTTAGCACGAGTACGGAGTGCGGTACGAGAGTTCTCACATTTTCTATGTTCCTTTCCATATTCTATACAAGCATACAAGATGGGATTATTCCCTTAGCTAGGTGCGTTGAGTCATTTATTAGCATGCGCGATGTTATCGCCTAGCGATTCTAGCATTAGTGTCCGTATTATTATGTGTCTAGGCTAAGCAAAGACGGGTTCATCGGAGCCACCCACCTTAGCGATGTTCGCATCGGCCGAGCGATACTCCGAGCGCGCCTTTGAAAGTCTAAGTCTGAATTTGTCTTCACGGGCCAATGTAAGCCTTGCATCGATTCTTCATCAGGTCGATGCCAACTCCTCGGGTCGACGTCTCGTTTGAGTCGTTGCACTTGCCGTTTGAATCGGCGTTCCGCTAGGACGGAGCGGGTCATTACAATCTCATCATACATCTCAAAGCCGGCCTCAGAATAATCCATCATCTTTTGATGACCATCAACTCTAAGACCCAAATATGGTGGACGTCATCAAAGGTGATCGTCATCTCCCCGGGTTCAAGATGGAAACTGTTGGTTTCTGGATGCCATCGCTCCACAAACGCAGAAATCAGTACGTGGTCCAAGATCTTATATGAATATTTTGCCAAATTTTGAAACCCAGTGGAGGTGATTTTGGCATTCACATTTTCTTTCAAATCATCAAACTCCCATGTACCGCACATCTTCGCGTGGTTGATGATCATCAAAAGCCGCGAGCTTTTCTGAAAATAAAACAAGATAAAGAAAGTATAAATAAAAAATATAACTATTAATTTCAAAAGTAAATTTATATTTAAGGTAATGAACTTGCCGGATCCTTCTATATTTGACAAGAAATATGGTTCTCGGTCGACTTCAATATAGAGCAACCAATTGGGTTCATTTGTTCCTCGGCTATATGAGACGGTCCGGAACTATTGTCACCTCTTCTTTGAACGATGGGTACATCATCATCGGAGGAGGAAGAATCAGGACGAGTCATCGGTTGTTTCGAACAAGTTGCAACATGTTTGGTTCAACGTATTATAATCCGAGAGGGTGCCTCTGGTTCTTTGGTTGTTATTAGTTTCTCGAGAACTCTTCCAGCTTGACGTGCCTTGCGCTCCGATGCGGTAGGACGTTTTTTTTAGGCCTCGTTTGGTTCACGGAAGAGAAATTGATTCCCTTGTACTTTCCATGGGAATGGAAAAGTAGAATTCCTGTCACATTTCCTTTCCGTTGTTTGGTAAAACAAGGAAACCACCTAGGAAAGACCATTTGATTTCCTTTCCAGTGTTTGGTTGGCGCATGAAAGGAAAGCAAAAATATATCAATATTCCAATAATATCCTTACCTTTTAAAATAAAAATGACATTATGAAAATCCAAAGGGACCCAGAATACGAGGAGTTAATGGTAAAATAAGCAATAACATATGGTTAGTTTTGTCATATTTTTTTGTAATAAATGTTGGAAAATGAGGAGGGAAAATCAATACCATGGGTCATGAGTGGAACCATATTCTCTCCTATTTTTCCTCTTGTCAGGAAATTGTGTGACGCCCCTGAACCAGAATACTGGAGAGCGGGGGCGTACATAGCCAGCTACGTATATTGAAATGGAATCCACTTCGCTATACGGTCACGGCTGTCTAGATATATGAGGGTTTAACTACAAGCCAACAGTGTCACGACCCGATCCCAAATAATTGGGTCGAACCGGATCATGTCCAGCCTGCACCGTTGTGAGACGGCGGCAGTAAGCTGTTCCATAAGCAGGTAATCACAACAACATATATACTTTTGTCATAACTGAATATTCGGGAATTTAAAACTTTATTCAACATTTGAATAAATACAACTAGAAAGTAAAAGAACTGAAATGAATGCTGAATTCAAACTAACAATTTCAAAACAACAGAACTTGAAACAGAAAAAATATCTAGCTAAGCGTTCGGCTCGTCGGCCTCAGGTCCTGCGTCCTCCAAAGGGGACTCTGGCAACACCACAGGGTACAGAACCGGGTCATAATAGCTGTTGTATAACAGCTCAGCATCCTCAAAATCCCCTAAAAATGTTATCTCCAGTTAGGAGGGAGCAAAGTACAATTCATGATAATCCAACAATTGAAATAATAATAGAGTTATGCACTTTTAAACAATTTGAAATAAATAGTTCTCCAGCAGTTAAAACATTATGATGTAAATAGGCAATGAATATGACCAGATTGGGTTGTACAGTTGTATCATATTGATACGATATGGCTTATCCCCGTGTGTATGAGGGGTAAGCTAATACAGTCATTATACTACTTTGGAGGTCATACTCATTACACTACTCCCCCAGTACCCAACAGTTAATCAGTCAATGCTCTCAGAGAGAGTTCCGTGTTGCATCGTGGTTTAAACTTGTAATAAAACGATTACTAAATAATTGGTAAACTAACACAAATTGTACTTGCCTTTGTTTATGACTGAAAACGATGTTGGTTCCGGAAAGATGCTAGGTTCGTCTCCGAAATCCTACAGTTGGAGAACTTGACTTAGAACCATTGTGAAACCAAGCTAGGTGTGCTAGTTACAATTTCTAGTAGCAGGTCCTAGTCAAGTTTTAAGTTTGTTTATTTAATCTACTGCTAACGGTTTACGACGCATGCTACGTTGGTTCTCATTTAGTTGGATAGCCAGTTTCTGGTTGACTTGGAAAAATTGTCGTTACCGGTTAATTCGCAAAACTTTGTATTTTTATTATTATACGTATAAAACTACATTTCCTTTCAATGATAAAACATGGGTTTTGTTAATTATCAATATTTTATTCAAGTTATTATATCGTGAAAAATTCTTATTAATTTATACAAAATATTTATTAGCCATTTTGTAACTAAACGCCTAATTACGAAGAATAAAACCAACCAGAAAATAAAGGAAAAATCAACTAAGAAAATAAATGAAAAACCTAGACTACGCAATACATGGGCACAGCTAACAATATAGGAATATGGGCTTATGCCCTTACAAACTTTACATAAATAAAAATAAGAGAAAATTAGTTAGCTCTGACTAATGTCCCGTATTTTAAATATCGAAAACAAAAACTAAAAATAAATTTAATTAAATATTAGGAGTCTCAGACTTGGTCCAATCATCACAGTTAGCTAATGCCTCAACGTCCGGGTAAAACCGATTTCGTTTGCATTTCGCTAGGTCCCACGGACCGGTATGATCGTCGCCCAAAAATCCATTTTAATAAATATTTCCGAAAACCAATTTAAAACTCATTTATAAAAGTTTTATAAAAATTTGGGCAGCATTTCCTCTATATTCGGGATAACCCAAAACTGGGAAAATGTGCCAACAATTCTAACAATTATCCCAAACCAGGAAAAACCCAAAATTTAACTTCCAAAACCATTTTACACAAAAAATTAACTTCACAGAATAATTTTCGAAGCTTAATCGGAAACCGAAATATAATCGAAAATCCCGAAATGAAATTGGAACACCACAGGACTAAAAAAATCCAGAAAACACATTTCGGAAAAATCCGAAATAACCACAGAACGTCACCGAAACGTCTCCGAAAAATCCGAAGTCACTACGCCAACCTAAAACCGAATTCCCGGGAGGGAATCGGGGACCAATTTAATCATCGACTACCGAAAATGGAACGGGACCGGAATTATACCTTGGGTTGCTCGGCTAGAGCTCTCAGATAAAAATAGAGAAAAATAAACGGGGACGGCAGGTCGGGAAACCCACGGACAGCGCTGTTCGGATCAGCGGGACACGGGAGACTCGCGGAGGCGGGCGCCGGCGTGGGGAAACCGGCAGACGCGGGCGAGGGGGCCGACCGTGGTCGGGTGCTGGAGGGGAGCGGCCCGGAGGTGGCGCTGCCGGAGTCGAGGGCGGCGCCGGAGGGGATCGGGACAGGCGCTCGGGTGCGCGCACGGAGGGGCACGATGGCCGGAGAACGGCGGAGTCCGGCGGGAGGCGGGGCCGTGGGTCCCGATCGGGGCCGGGCGGAGTTGCTGCCGGAGGTGGGCGGCGGTCGGGTGCCGGCGAAGGGAGCCGGGGCGGGCGCGCCGGAGCTAAGGCAAGGGGCGCGGGAGAGCTCGGGTGCTCGGTGGAGAGCTCGGGTGTTCGGGAAGAGCTCGGGTGTTCTGGGGAAAAGGAGGAATAGTGGGGGAGGAAATGATTTCTGGTGGTGGGTTGGTGAGTTTGTTAAGAAGAAAGAGAAAGGAAAAGTATGGGGAGTGTTGGTGTAGCTCCTGAGGGGTGGTGGTGTTGAGAACGTGTGTTGGTGTGAGGGATTAATAAAGAGGGAGTGGGGAAAGGTTCGTGTGGAGGAGAGGAGAAGTAGAAGGAGGGAAAAAGGGGCGTGTGGTCCAGGTCATGGGGAATTGGGAACAGGTCATGAGGAGATGGGAAATTAGGAATTAGTCAGTTCATTTTTTTTTATAAAAAATTAATATATAGTAATTAGGATTTTAAAAGAAGGAAAATAAGGACGGGTTCGGGCTGAGTTGGGTTTCGGGAAACCGGGTTTGAACCCGTGTTCGGAGTCCGGACTCGGGATCGGGGCAGGGACACAATCAAAAACCAACGATAATTTTAAAATAATATTTTTCCTAAAAACCGGCTAAATAATAATAATAATAATAATAATAATAAAGTAAAATTTACACTACAAATCAATAATTAATAAATTTTAACATTCTGGGTTTCACAATCTTTTCTCCTTAGAAAATTTCGTCCTCGAAATTAAAGGCAGGGTTAGGGGTTACCTCAAGTCTCAAACAGATACGGATACTGCTCCCGTATCTGGTCTTCTCGCTCCCAGGTCGACTTGCCTGGTGAGTTGTGCCGCCACATGACTCTGACTATCGGCGTTACAGAGTTCCTGGTTCTCTTCTCTCCTCTGTCCAATATTGCCACTAGTTTCTCTGGCACTGTGAGGCTGGGTCCAATTTCCAGCTCCGAATGGTCTAAGATGTGGCTCGGGTCCGGGATGTAGCGTCTCAGCTGCGAAACGTGGAAGTCGTTGTGGACGCCTTCGAGACTTGGGGGTAGAGCCACCCGATAAGCCACTTCTCCAATCCTGTTAAGTACTTCAAAAGGACCAATATACCTAGGGCTTAGCTTTCCTGCTCTGTCGAACGGATGGTTCCTCTGGTAGGAGAGATCTTCACGAACACACTGTCACCTTCTTCAAACTCCAAAGGGCGCCGGCTGCTATCGACCCAATGCTTCTGTCTGTCCTGAGCAATTCTGAGCTTGTCCCTGATCATCTTTACCTTCTCTCCTGTATCGGTCACCATCTCAGGTCCAAGCAATACTCGTTCTCCTACGTCGTCCCAAGCAAATGGAGTGCGGCAACGACGTCCATAGAGTGCCTCGAACGGTGTCATACCGATGCTAGCTTGGTAGCTGTTGTTGTAAGAGAACTCTACCAGGTGCAAATGGTCTTCCCAAGACCCTCTAAATTCCAAGATGCAGGATCTCAGCATGTCTTCTAGCGTCTGGATTGTTCTCTCCGATTGTCCGTCAGTCTGGGGATGGTAGGCGGTGCTGAACTTAAGTTGTGTTCCCAAGCTGTCATGCAAACTCTTCCAAAAGTGAAAGGTAAATCTAGTATCTCTGTCAGACATAATACTTACCGAAACTCCATGAATCCGGTAGATGTGCCGCATGTACAGTGCTGCCAACTTCTCGGTGGATAGACCAACCTTGAAGGGAATAAAGTGAGCTGACTTTGTCAGTCGGTCCACGATAACCCAAATGGCATCCTTCCCTCCTTGGGATCGAGGCAGTCCCGACACAAAATCCATTGTTATGTGCTCCCATTTCCACTCCGGGATGTCAAGCGGCTGCAATAGTCCTGCTGGTCTCTGTCTGCTAGCTTTTACTTGTTGACAAATTAAATATCTAGCCACATACCTGGATATGTCCTTCTTCATTCCGTACCACCACACTATAGTACGCATATCCCGACACATTTTGTTGGCTCCAGGATGTATGGAATACTGCGACTGGTGCGCTTCTTGCATCAGCTCGTTCCTTAGTTCGCCAGTTGGTATGCAAAGCCTCGTACCATTCTTCAGTGCTCTGTCGCTGGCGATTGAGAATCCTTCAAGTGTTCCTGCCAGCATTTGGTCTCTGAGTTTGTAAAGCATCTCGTCTTGGAATTGTGCCTCCTTGACTCTGTCCATTAGACTTGAACGCACTTGCAACTGCATCATTGTTGATTCCGCTCCTGGTACAATGGCTTCTCTTTCCAGTTTCTTCATTTTTTCTTCAGGCAGTACAATTTCCAGTCCAAGTTTTTTTATGTCCTCCAGCAAATGACGCTCCTTGGTCAAGAACATTGCCATCGGGTATCGACTAAGTGCATCTGCAACAACATTAGCCTTACCCGGATGATACTGCATGTTGATGTCAAAATTCTTCATCAGCTCCAGCCATCGTCTCTGTCGCATGTTCAGCTCCTTCTGAGTGAAAACATATTTAAGACTTTTGTGGTCTGTAAATATTTCCATTCTCTCTCCATAAAGGTAGTGCTTCCATAGCTTCAATGCAAATATCACCGCTGCAAGCTCCAAATCATGTGTGGGATAGTTCTTCTCATGAGTCCGTAATTGCCTAGATGCGTAAGCAATTACTTTCCCATGTTGTTGAAGAACGCAGCCCAATCCCTTACCGGAAGCATCACTATAAATTGAGAAACCGCCGGTACCTGCGGGTAGCGCAAGTATCGGCGCCGTTGTAAGCCTCTTCTTCAGTTCCTCAAAAGCTGACTGGCAAGCTTCAGACCAAATAAATTCTTCGTTCTTCCCGGTAAGCTTCGTCATTGGTTCAGCAATCCTGGAGAAATCCTTCACAAACTTCCGGTAGTAGCCAGCTAAACCCAAAGAGCTTCTGATTTCTGCAACCGAACTTGGTGTAGTCCACTTATCAATAGCAGCTATTTTCTTTGGATCCACCGAAATTCCTTTTCCTGTGACAACATGGCCCAGAAATTCCACTTTGTCTAAAAAGAATTCGCATTTAGATAGCTTACCATAGAGCTTCTCCTTCCTCGAGGTGCTCAGAACTTTCCTTAGGTGCTCTTCATGCTCTTCTTCAGTCTTCGAGTAGATCGGTATGTCATCGATGAAGACAACAACAAACTGATCCAGGTATTCGTGGAAAACCTTGTTCTGAGGTTCATGAATACCGCAGGAGCATTCGTCAGTCCAAACGGCATGACCAAGAATTTAAATTGCCCATACTTGGTGTTGAATGCCGTTTTCGGGATATCCTCCTTCCTGACCTTGATTTGGTGGTAGCCTGATCTGAGATCTATCTTCGAAAATACCTTGGCTCCACTTAGTTGATCAAACAGGTCGTCGATCCGGGGCAGAGGGTACTTATTCTTGATGGTGATGTTGTTCAGCGCCCGGTAATCAATGTACATCTGTACGGTTCCATCCTTCTTGGGCACGAACAAAACTGGTGCTCCCCAGGGTGAAGCCCCGTCTCTGATAAATCCTTGTGCCTTCAGTTCGTCAATCCGGTCCTTCATCTCCTTTGCCTCCTTAAGATTGACTCTATAGCATCCCCGAGAAATAGGGAAAGAGCCGGGTACTAGATCGATGGTGAATTCCACATCTCGATCTGGCGGCAATCCTGGAAGACTATCTGGAAAGACGTCCATGAATTCCGCTATAATAGGATGAGGAGGCCCGGGTTCTTCGGTGATAGAGGAGTAGGTAACACTCTTCATGTCTTCCGGAGCTCGAGAGATTTCAAACTCCGGTTCTCCTGGTGGGCTGAAGATTACACATCCTCTATGACAATCTATCAGCGCATGCTGCTCACTTAACCAGTCCATCCCGAGGACTACATCAAAGTTGGGCAAGGGCATCACAAGTAAGGGTGTTAAGAATTTGTGGACTAAGATAGTTATGGGACAGTTACAAGCCTCAGAGATGGGTATAGGTCCAAGTATGACCGATGGTGGACCTCATCGCCAGCAGGGCCGGAACGAGTGGTCTTTACTTTGGCCGTACTATGGAAGGTTTTGGGTTGCAAACACAAGCAAGGTAGCCTACCAATCTATAATCAAATAAAAATATTTATATATATAATTCGGACCTATATTGTGACAAATCAATGTTCTAGTGTTCTAATTATTTCTAAGTATGTTTTTCCTAAAATGTTGTTTCATTACCTGCATGGGCCACCACTAAAAATATGTCACGACCCGATCCCAAATAATTGGGTCAAACCGGATCATGCCCAGCCTGCACCGTTGTGAGACGGCGGTAGTAAGCTATTCCATAAGCAGGTAATCACAACAACATCTATACTTTTGTCACAACTGAATATTCGGGAATTTAAAACTTTATTCAACATTTGAATAAATACAACTGGAAAGTAAAAGAACTGAAATGAATGCTGAATTCAAACTAACAATTTCAAAACAACAGAACTGGAAACAGGAAAAATATCTAGCTAAGCGTTCGGCTCGTCGGCCTCAGGTCCTGCGTCCTCCGAAGGGGACTCTGGCAACACCACAGGGTACAGAACTGGGTCATAATAGCTGTTGTACAACAGCCCAGCATCCTCAAAATCCCCTAAAAATGTTATCTCCAGTCAGGAGGAAGCAAAGTACAATTCATGATAATCCAACAATTGAAATAATAATAGAGTTATGCACTTTTAAACAATTTGAAATAAATAGTTCTCCAGCAGTTAAAACATTGTGATGTGAATAAGCAATGAATATGACCGGATTGGGTTGTACAGTTGTATCCTATTGATACGATATGGCTTATTCTCGTGTGTATGAGGGGTAAGCTAATACAGTCATTATACTACTTTGGATGTGGTCATACTCATTACACTACTCCCCCAGTACCCAACAGTTAATCAGTCAATGCTCTCAGAGAGAGTTCCGTGTTGCATCGTGGTTTAAACTTGCAATAAAACGATTACTAAATAATTGGTAAACTAACACAAATTGTACTTGCCTTTGTTTATGACTGGAAACGATGTTGGTTCCGGGAAGATGCTAGGTTCGTCTCCGAGATCCTACAGTTGGAGAACTTGACTTAGAACCATTGTGAAATCAAGCTAGGTGTGTTAGTTGCAATTTCTAGTAGCAGGTCCTAGTCAAGTTTTAAGTTTGTTTATTTAATCTACTGCTAACGGTTTACGACGCGTGCTACGTTGGTTCTCATTTAGTTGGATAGCCAGTTTCTGGTTGACTTGGAAAAATTGTCGTTACCGGTTAATTCGTAAAACTTTGTATTTTTATTATTATACGTATAAATCTATATTTTCTTTCAATGATAAAACGTGGGTTTTGTTAATTATCAATATTTTATTCAAGTTATTATATCGTGAAAAATTCTTATTAATTTATACAAAATATTTATTAGCCATTTTGTAACTAAGCGCCTAATTACGAAGAATAAAACCAACCAGGAAATAAAGGAAAAATCAACCAAGAAAATAAATGAAAAACCTAGACTACGCAATACATGGGCACAGCTAACAATATAGGAATATGGGCTTATGCCCTTACAAACTTTACATAAATAAAATAAGAGAAAATTAGTTAGCTCTGACTAATGTCCCGAATTTTAAATATCGAAAACAAAAATAAAAATAAATTTAATTAAATATTAGGAGTCTCAGACTTGGTCCAATCGTCACAGTTAGCTAATGCCTCAACGTCCGGGTAAAACCGGTTTCGTTTGCATTTTGCTAGGCCCACGGACAGGTATGGTCGTCGTCCAAAAATCCATTTTAATAAATATTTCCGAAAACCAATTTAAAACTCATTTATAAAATTTTATAAAAATTTGGGCAGCATTTTCTCTATATTCGGGATAACCCAAAACTGGAAAATGCGCCAACAATTCTAACAATTATCCCAAACCAGGGAAAACCCAAAATTTAACTTCCAAAACCATTTTACACAAAAAATTAACTTCACAGAATAATTTCCGAAGCTTAATCGAAAACCGAAATATAATCGAAAATCCCGAAATGAAATCGGAACACCACAGGACCAAAAAAATCCAGAAAACACATTTCGAAAAAATCCGAAATAACCACAGAACGTCACCGAAACGTGTCACGACCCGATCCCAAATAATTGGGTCGAACCGAATCATGCCCAGCCTGCACAGTTGTGAGACGGCGACAGTAAGCTGTTCCATAAGCAGGTAATCACAACAACATCTATACATTTGTCACAACTGAATATTCGGGAATTTAAAAACTTTATTCAACATTTGAATGAATACAACTGGAAAGTAAAAGAACTGAAATGAATGCTGAAATCAAATAAACAAAATTCCAAACAACAAAACTGGAAACAGGAAAAATATCTAGCTAAGCGTTCGGCTCGTCGGCCTCAGGTCCTGCGTCCTCCAATGGGGACTCTGGCAATACCACAGGATACAGAACTGGGTCATAATAGCTGTTGTATAACAGCTCAGCATCCTCAAAATCCCCTAAAAATGTTATCTCCAGTTAGGAGGGAGCACAGTGCAATTCATGATAATCCAACAATTAAAATAATAATAGAGTTATGCACTTTTAAACAATTTGAAATAAACAGTTCTCCAGCAGTTAAAATATTGTGATGTGAATAGGCAATGAATATGACCGGATTGGGTTGTACAGTGAATGACATGGCTTATCCCCGTGTGTATGAGGGGTAAGCTAATACAGTTCTAAATTATTACTTTGGATATGGTCATACTCATTACACTACTCCCCCAGTACCCAACAGTCAATCAGTCAGTGCTCTCGGAGAGAGTTCCGTGTTGCATCGTGGTTTAAACTTGCAATAAAATGATTATTAAATAATTGTAAACTAACACAAAATGTACTTGCCTTTGTTTACGACTGGAAACGGTGTTGGTTCCGGGAAGATGCTAGGTTCGTCTCCGAGATCCTACAGTTGGAGAATTTGATTTAGAACCATTGTGAAACCAAGCTAGGTGTGCTAGTTGCAATCTCTAGTAGCAGGTCCTAGTAAGATTTTAAGTTTGTTTATTTAATCTACTGCTAACGGTTTACGACGCGTACTACGTTGGTTCTCATTTAGTTGGATAACCAGTTTCTAGTTTTACTTGGAAAAATTGTCGTTACCGGTTAATTTGACAAAAACTTGTATTTTGTAATATTATATATAAAACTACTATTTTTCTTTCAAATGAGAAAACGTGGGTTTTGTTAATTATCAATATTTTAATCAAGTTATTTTTTCGTGAAAAATCTTTATTAATTTATACAAAATATTTAATAGCCATTTATATAACTAAACGCCTAATTACGAAGAAGATAAACCATCCAGAAAATAAAGGAAAAAATCCTAATCTACACAATACAAGTCCACAGAAAAATAAAGTAGAAAACTGGGCTGATGCCCTTACAAACTTTACATAAATTAAAATAAGAGAAAATTAGTTAGCTCTGACTAATATCCCGTATTTTAAATATCGAAAACAAAACTAAAAATAAAATAAATAGAATCTTAGGAGTCTCAGACTTGGTCCAATCGTCACTATTTGTTGCTAATGCCTCAACGTCCGGGTAAAACCGGTTTTGTTTGCATTTTGCTAGGGTCCACGGACCGGTATGGTCGTCGCCCAAAAATTCAATTAAATAAATTATTTCCGAAAACCAATTTGAAATTCATTTATAAAAGTTTTATAAAAATTTGGGCAGCATTTCCTCTATATTAGGGATAATCCCAAACTGGAAAAATGCGCCAAAACACCCATAATAAAAGTCCCAAACCAGGGAACACCCAGAAATTAACTCCCAAACCATTTTATACAAAATTTAAATTCACAGAATAATTCCCGAAGCTTAATCGGAAACCCGAAATATAGTTTCGGGAATTCCCGAAATAAAATCGGAAACCACAGCGCCCAAAATCCAGAAAACATATTTCAAAAAAATCCGAAATAACACAGAACATCACAGAAACATTTTCGAAAAATCCGAAGTCACTACGTCGACCTAAAACCGAATTCCCGGGGGAATCAGGGACCAATCTCATCATTGACTACCGAAAATGGGACGGGACAAAGGAGTTATACCTTGGGTTGCTCGGCTAGAGCTCTCATATGATAAAATAGATAAAAAGGAACACGCAGACAGTGGATCGGCTCGGAAAAAGCGTTGCGGAACTCGGGGCAGTGCTGGGGCAGAGCCGACAGGGCTCGGGGTCTAGCCGGAAAGGTGCTAGCCAGCGACACGGGGACTCGGGGTCGCCGGAGAGATGCTGGTCGGCGGGACAGCACGAAGGGGGTTTCGCCGGGGGCGGATATGGCCGGTCGGAAGGTGCTGCGGCCTCGGGACAGCGCCGAGTGGAGCCACGGGAGGCGGGGCGCCGGGAGGCGGGGTGCCGGGAGGCGTGTGGCGCGGGTTGGCCCCGGGACGCGCGCGGGCGAGATCAGCCGGGTCGGAGGCGGGCGCTGGCTAGGGCACGGCGGAAGTTGGGCGCGGCTGGGTCTGGCCGGCGCGGAAGATTGTCGGAGCTCGCGCGGGGGGTGCGCGGAGAGGGGCGGACGTCGGCGGAGTCGCCGAGCGGGGTGCTGTCCGACGGCCGGCTAGGCGCAGTCGGGACGCGCGCGGAAGGGTGGCGCCTGGCTGGACAGGCCGGCGGGGGTCGCGGCTTGGGCGCTCGGGGAAGACGGGTCGACCGGCTGGGTTGCGTCGCCGAAGGTTGGGGTCACGCGCGGGAGGAGATGGGAGTAGGGATTTCGCTCCTGGAGATGAGAGGGTGAGAGAGAAGAATGGGCGAGTGAATGAAGAGGGGGTGGTGGTTGGTGGTGTATGTTTAAGGAGGAGTGGGGAGTAAACGTATGGGGATGTGAAAGGATGCTGGAGAAAAGGAAGGGGGCCTGATCGTGGGGTGACCAGGACAGGTGGGGATTAGAATATATTTTTTTCTTTTTTTTTAAAACCCATCCTACAAATAGTTCTATCTGTTTACCTAAAAAATAATTAAAAAGGTTTTAAGATGGATTCGGAACTGAAAATGAAAATTGGGTTCAGAAAAAGAAGACGGGTTCGGACCCGGGTTCGGAGTCCGGACTCGGGATCGGGACAGGGCCGCAATCAAAAATCAACGATAATTTTTAAAATAATATTTTTTTCCTAAAACTGACGAAGTAATAATAATCTAATAATAATAATAATAATAATAATAATAATAATAATAATAATAATAAATATAATAAATATAATAATACTATAAAACTAAAATTTCACTACAAACCAATAATTAATTAATTCTAAAATTCTGGGTTTCACAATCTTCCCTCCTTAGAAAATTTTGTCCACGAAATTAAAGGCAGGGTTAGGAGTAAACTCAAATCAAACAGGTACGGGTACTACGCCCGTAACTCAGGTCCAACAATAAAAATTGCCAAGGCAGTCGTGGATGAGACATTTAGGAACAAGTTTTAACTATGTCACCATCCACGCAGAACAAGAATATATATATGCGAACCAAGGTACACGTGGTTGATCAGACCATTATGCACCAGTTCTGATTAGACAATAAATTAGTGAGTGCACCCAATAAAATACTGTCATGATCAAGCTCGATAAAGAAATAAGCTCACAAAACTAGGCTAACTTAGCAGCATCAGTCAAAATTTTAGAACGAAAGATAATGTTTGCAAGAAATAGAAGTTTATGAGGCGGCACAGGGTTCCTGGTTTTCTTGTCACCTTTGTCTAAAATTGCCACTGTCTTCTCTGGCACTGTGAGGCTGGGTCCAATTTCAGCTCCGAATGGTCCAAGATGTGGCTCGGGTCTGGGATGTAGCGTCTCAGCTGCGAAACGTGGAAGACGTTGTGGACGCCTTCGAGACTTGGGGGTAGAGCCACCCGATAAGCCACTTCTCCAATCCTGTTGAGTACTTCAAAAGGACCAATATACCTGGGGTATAGCTTTCCTGCTCTGCCGAAACGGATGGTTCCTCTGGTAGGAGAGATCTTCACAAACACACTGTCACCTTCTTCAAACTCCAAAGGCCGTCGGCTGCTATCGGCCCAATGCTTCTGTCTGTCCTGAGCAATCCTGAGCTTGTCTCTGATCATTTTTACCTTCTCTGCTGCATCGGTCACCATCTCCGGTCCCAGCAATACTCTTTTTCCTACGTCGTCCCGAGCAAGTGGAGTGCGACAACGACGTCCATAGAGTGCCACGAACGGTGTCATACCGATGCTAGCTTGGTAGTTGTTGTTGTAAGAGAACTCTACCAGGTGCAAATGGTCTTTCCAAGACCCTCTAAATTCTAAGACGCAGGATCTCACCATGTCTTCTAGCGTCTGGATTGTTCTCTCCGTTTGTCCGTCAGTCTGGGGATGGTAGGCGGTGCTGAACTTAAGTTGTGTTCCCAAGCTGTCATGTAAACTCTTCCAAAAGTAAGAGATAAATCTAGTATCTCTGTCAGACACAATACTTACCGAAACTCTATGAATCCGGTAGATGTGCCGCATGTACAGTGCTGCCAACTTTTCGGTGGATAGACCAACCTTGAAGGGAATAAAGTGAGCTGACTTCGTCAGTCGGTCCACGATAACCCAAATGGCATCCTTTCCTCCTTGGGATCGAGGCAGTCCCAACACAAAATCCATTGTTATGTGCTCCCATTTCCACTCCGGGATGTCAAGCAGCTGCAATAGTCCTGCTGGTCTCTGTCTGCTAGCTTTTACTTGTTGACAAATTAAACATCTAGCCACATACCTGGATACATCCTTCTTCATTCCGTACCACCACACTATAGTACGCATATCCCGGTACATTTTGTTGGCTCCAGGATGTATAGAATACTGCGACTGGTGCGCTTCTTGCATCAGCTCGTTCCTCAGTTCGCCAGTTGGTACGCAAAGCCTCGTACCATTCTTCAGTGCTCCATCGCTGGCGATTGAGAATCCTTCAAGTGTTCCTGCCAGCACTTGATCTCTGAGTTTGCAAAGCGTCTCGTCTTGGAATTGTGCCTCCTTGACTCTGTCCATCAGACTTGAACGCAATTGCAACTGCATCATTGTTGAATCAGCTCCTGGTACAATGGCTTCTCTTCCCAGTTTCTTCATTTCTTCCTCGGGCAGTATAATCTCCAGTCCAAGCTTTTCCATGTCCTCCAGCAAATGACGCTCCTTGGTCAAGAACATTGCCATCGGGTATCGACTAAGTACATCTGTACCAACATTAGCCTTACCCGGATGATACTGCAGGTTGATGTCAAAATCCTTCATCAGCTCCAGCCATCGTCTCTGTCGCATGTTCAGCTCTTTCTGAGTGAAAAATATTTCAGACTTTTGTGGTCTGTAAATATTTCTACCATCTTTCCATAAAGGTAGTGCTTCCATAGCTTCAATACAAATATCACCGCTGCAAGCTCCAAATCATGTGTGGGATAGTTTTTCTCATGAGTCCATGATTGCTTAGATGCGTAAGCAATTACTTTTCTGTGTTGTTGAAGAACGCAGCCCAATCCCTTACCGGAAGCATCACTATAAATTGAGAAACCGCCGGTACATGCGGGTAGCGCAAGTATCGGCGCCGTTGTAAGCCTCTTCTTCAGTTCCTTAAAAGCTGATTGGCAAGCTTCAGACCAAATGAATTCTTCGTTCTTCCTGGTGAGCTTCGTCATTGGTTCAGCAATCTTGGAGAAATCCTTCACAAACTTCCGGTAGTAGCCAGCCAAACCCAAAAAGCTTCTGATTTCTGCAACCAAACTTGGTGTAGTCCACTTCTCAATAGCAGCTATCTTCTTTGGATCCACCGAAATTCCTTCTCATGTGACAACATGGCCCAGAAATTCCACTTTGTCTAAAAAGAATTCGCATTTAGATAGCTTACCATAGAGCTTCTCCTTCCTCAAGGTGCTCAGAACTTTCCTCAGGTGCTCTTCATGTTCTTCTTCCGTCTTCGAGTAGATCAGTATGTCATCGATGAAGACAACAACAAACTGATCTAGGTATTCATGGAAGACCTTGTTCATGAGGTTCATGAATACCGCAGGAACATTCGTCAGTCCAAATGGCATGACCAATAATTCAAATTGCCCATACTTGGTGTTGAATGCCGTTTTCGGGATATCATCCTTCCTGACCTTGATTTGGTGGTAGCCTGATCTGAGATCTATCTTCGAAAAACCTTGGCTCCACTCAGTTGATCAAACAGGTCGTCGATCCGGGACAGAGGGTACTTGTTCTTGATGGTAATGTTGTTCAGCGCCCGGTAATCAATGCACATTCGTACGGTTCTATCCTTCTTGGGCACGAACAAAACTGGTGCTCCCTAGGGTGAAGCCCCGTCTCTGATAAATTCTTGTGCCTTCAGTTCGTCAATCTGGTCCTTCATCTCCTTTGCCTCCTTAGGATTGACTCTGTAGCATCCCCGAGAAATAGAGGAAGAGTCGGGTACTAGATCGATGGTAAATTCCACATCTCGATCTGGCGACAATCCTGGAAGACTATCTGGAAAGACGTCCATGAATTCCGCTATAATAGGGTGAGGAGGCCCGGGTTCTTCGGTAATAGAGGAGTAGGTAACACTCGTCATGTCTTCCGGAGCTCGAGAGATTTCAAACTCCGGTTCTCCTGGTGGGCTGAAGATTACACATCCTCTATGACAATCTAACAGCGCATGCTGCTCACTTAACCAGTCCATCCCTAGGACTACATCATAGTTGGGCAAGGGCATCACAAGTAAGGGTGTTAAAAATTTGTGGCCTGAGATAGTAATAGGGCAGTTATAGTCTCAAAGATGGGTATGGGTCCAAGTATGACCGATGATGGACCTCTTCGCTAGCAGGGCCGGAACGAGTGGTCTTTCCTTTGGCCGTACTCTGGAAAGTTTTGGTTGCAAACACAAGCAAGGTATCCTACCAGTCTATAGCAAACAAAAATATTTACTTATAATATATATTTCGGTCCTATGTCATGACAAATTGATGTTCTAGTGTTCTAATTGTTTCTAGGTATGTTTTCCTAAGTTGTTGTTCTGACCTGCATGGGCCACCACTAAAAACATGTCACGATTCGATCCCAAATAATTGGGTCGAACCGGCTCATGCCCAGCTTGCACCGTTGTGAGACGGCGGCAGTAAGCTGTTCCATAAGCAGGTAATCACAACAACATCTATACATTTGTCACAACTGAATATTCGGGAATTTAAAAACTTTATTCAACATTTGAATGAATACAACTGGAAAGTAAAAGAACTGAAATGAATGCTGAAATCAAATAAACAAAATTCCAAACAACAAAACTGGAAACAGGAAAAATATCTAGCTAAGCGTTCGGCTCGTCGGCCTCAGGTCCTGCGTCCTCTAATGTGGACTCTGGCAATACCACAGGATGCAGAACTGGGTCATAATAGCTGTTGTATAACAGCTTAGCATCCTTAAAATCCCCTAAAAATGTTATCTCCAGTCAGGAGGGAGCAAAGTACAATTCATGATAATCCAACAATTAAAATAATAATAGAGTTATGCACTTTTAAACAATTTGAAATAAATAGTTCTCCAGCAGTTAAAATATTGTGATGTGAATAGGCAATGAATATGACTGGATTGGGTTGTACAGTGAATGATATGGCTTATCCCCGTATGTATGAGGGGTAAGCTAATACAGTTCTAAATTATTACTTTGGATGTGGTCATACTCATTACACTACTCCCCCAGTACCCAACAGTCAATCAGTCAGTGCTCTCAGAGAGAGTTCCGTATTGCATCGTGGTTTAAACTTGCAATAAAACGATTATTAAATAATTGTAAACTAACACAAAATGTACTTGCCTTTGTTTACGACTGGAAACGGTGTTGGTTCCGAGAAGATGCTAGGTTCGTCTCCGAGATCCTACAGTTGGAGAATTTGAATTAGAACCATTGTGAAACCAAGCTAGGTGTGCTAGTTTCAATCTCTAGTAGCAGGTCCTAGTCAGATTTTAAGTTTGTTTATTTAATCTACTGCTAACGGTTTACGACGCGTACTACGTTGGTTCTCATTTAGTTGGATAGCCAGTTTCTAGTTTTACTTAGAAAAATTGTCGTTACCGGTTAATTTGACAAAAACTTGTATTTTGTAATATTATATATAAAACTACTGTTTTTCTTTCAAATGAGAAAACATGGGTTTTGTTAATTATCAATATTTTAATCAAGTTATTGTATCGTGAAAAATCCTTATTAATTTATACAAAATATTTAATAGCCATTTATATAACTAAACGCCTAATTACGAAGAAGATAAACCATCCAGAAAATAAAGGAAAAATCCTAATCTACACAATACAAGTCAACAGCGAAATAAAATAGAAAATTGGGCTTATGCCCTTACAAACTTTACATAAATTAAAATAAGAGAAAATTAGTTAGCTCTGACTAATATCCCGTATTTTAAATATCGAAAACAAAACTAAAAATAAAATAAATAGAATCTTAGGAGTCTCAGACTTGGTCCAATCGTCACTATTTGTTGCTAATGCCTCAGCGTCCGGGTAAAACCGGTTTCGTTTGCATTTCGCTAGGGTCCACGGACCGGTATGGTCGTCGCCCAAAAATCCAATTAAATAAATTATTTTCGAAAACCAATTTGAAATTCATTTATAAAAGTTTTATAAAAATTTGGGCATCATTTCCTCTATATTCGGGATAACCCAAAACTGGAAAAATGCGTCGAAACACCCATAATAAAAGTCCCAAACCAGAAAACACCCAGAAATTAACTCCCAAACCATTTTACACAAAATTTAAATTCACAGAATAATTTTCGAAGCTTAATCGGAAACCCGAAATATAGTTTCGGGAATTCCCGAAATGAAATCGGAAACCACAGCGCCCAAAATCCAGAAAATATATTTCAGAAAAATCCGAAATAACACAGAACATCACAGAAACGTTTTCGAAAAATCCGAAGTCAGTACGTCGACCTAAAACCGAATTCCCGAAGGAATCGGGGACCAATCTTATCATTGACTACCGAAAATGGGACAGGACCAAGGAGTTATACCTTGTGTTGCTCGGCTAGAGCTCTCAGATGATAAAATAGATAAAAAGGAATGCGCAGACAGTGGATCGGCTCGAGAAAAGCGCTGCGGAACTCGGGACAGTGCTGGGGCAGAGCCGACAGGGCTCGGGGTCTAGCCGGAAAGGTGCTGGCCAGCGACACGGGGACTCGGGGTCGCCGGAGAGATGCTGGTCGGCGGGACAGCACGAAGGAGGTTTCGCCGGGGGCGGATCTGGCCGGTCGGGAGGTGCTGCGGCCTCGGGACAGCGCCGAGTGGAGCCGCGGGAGGCAGGGCACCGGGAGGCGTGTGGCACGGGTTGGCCCCGGGACGCGTGCGGGCGAGATCAGCCGGGTCGGAGGCGGGCGCTGGCTAGGGTACGGCGGGAGTTGGGCGCGGCTAGGTCTAGCCGGCGCGGGAGATCGTCGGAGCTCGCGCGGGGGGTGCGCGGAGAGGGCCGGACGTCGGCGGAGGCGCCGAGCGGGGTGCTGTCGGACGGCCGACTGGACGCAGCCGGGACGCGCGCGGAAGGGTGGCGCCGGGCTGGACAAGCCGGCGGGGGTCGCGGCTTGGGCGCTCGGGGAAGGCGGGTCGACCGGCTGGGTTGCGCCGCCGGAGGTTGGGGTCACGCGCGGGAGGAGATGGGAGTAGGGATTTCGCTCCTGGAGATGAAAGGGTGAGGGAGAGGAATGTGAGAGTGAATGAAGAGGGGGTGGTGGTTGGTGGTGTGTGTTTAAGGAGGAGTGGGGAGTAAACGTATGGGGATGTGAACGGATGCTGGAGAAAAGGAAGGGGGCCTGGTCGTGGGGTGACCAGGTCAGGTGGGGATTAGAATATTTTCTTTTTCTTTTTTTTTTTAAACCCATCCTACAAATAGTTCTATCTGTTTACCTAAAAAATAATTAAAAAGGTTTTAAGATAGATTCGGAACTGAAAATGAAAATTGGGTTCAGAAAAAGAAGACGGATTCGGACCCGGGTTCGTAGTCCGGACTCGGGATCGGGACAGGGCCGCAATCAAAAATCAACGATAATTTTTAAAATAATGTTTTTTTTTTTCCTAAAACTGACTAAGTAATAATAATAATAATATAATAATAATAATAATAAATATAATAATTCTATAAAACCAAAATTTCACTACAAACCAATAATTAATTAATTCTAAAATTCTGGGTTTCACAAAATGTCTCCGGAAAATTCGAAGTCACTACGCCAACCTAAAACCGAATTCCCGGGAGGGAATCGGGGACCAATTTCATCATCGACTACCGAAAATGGAACGTGACCGGAATTATACCTTGCGTTGCTCGGCTAGAGCTCTCAGATAAAAATAGAGAAAAATAAACGGGGACAGCAGGTCGGGAAACCCGCGGACAGCGCTGGACAGCACTGTTCGGATCAGCGGGACACGGGAGACTCTCGGAGGCGGGCGCCGGCATGGGGAAACCGGCGGACGCGGGCGAGGGGTCCGACCGGGGTCGGGTGCTGGAGGGGAGCGGCTGGGAGGTGGCGCTGCCGGAGTCGAGGGCGGCGCCGGTCGGGATCGGGGCTGGCGCTCGGGCGCGCGCGATGGCCGGAGAACGGTGGAGTCCGGCGGGAGGCGGGGCCGTGGGTCCCGATCGGGGCCGGGCGGAGTTGCTGCTGGAGGTGGGCGGCGGTCGGGTGCCGGCGAAGGGAGTCGTGGCGGGCGCGCCGGAGCTAAGGCAAGGGGCGCGGGAGAGCTCGGGTGCTCGGGGAGAGCTCGGGTGTTCGGGGAGAGCTCGGGTGTTCTGGGGAAAAGGAGAAAGAGTGGGGGAGGAAATGATTTCTGGTGGTGGGTTGGTGAGTTTGTTAAGAAGAAAGAGAAAGGAAAAGTATGGGGAGTGTTGGTGTAGCTCCTGAGGGGTGGTGGTGTTGAGAGCGTGTGTTGGTGTGAGGGATTAATAAAGAGGGAGTGGGGAAAGGTTCGTGTGGAGGAGAGGAGAAGTAGCAGGCGAGAAAAAGGGGCGTGTGGTCCGGGCCATGGGGAATTAGGAACAGGTCATGAGGAGATGGGAAATTAGGAATTAGTCAGTTCATTATTTTTTTTTATAAAAAATTAATATATAGTAATTAGGATTTTAAAAGAAGGAAAATAAGGACGGGTTCGGGCTGAGTTGGGTTTCGGAAAACCGGGTTCGGACTCGGGTTCGGAGTCCGGACCCGGGATCGGGGCAGGGACACAATAAAAAACCAACGATAATTTTAAAATAATATTTTTCCTATAAACCGGCTAAATAATAATAATAATATTATTATTATTATTATTATTAAACTAAAATTTACACTACAAATCAACAATTAATAAATTTCAACATTCTGGGTTTCACAAACAGTCTCCTATGGTCATGAACAAGCCTATTGTCTCAATCTCAAGCAAGCAATAATAGTTACAAGATGTCAGAGCACCAAATATATAATAGCAAGGCGTCCCATACATTACATATTGGATGATCATGAAGCTAGTCGTACAAAATGTTAAGACTAGCAAGAGTTCAGTCATACATGATCAACCCTATGATTTGTTAATCATGTTATAGCCCGTAGGCAGACAGTAAGTAAATATGCACCGAGCTAACAGGTGCTCGTCGGCTAAACGCCTCAAAAGAATAATTTTACAATGTAGTGAGCGAATCAAAAAGGAAAATCCACTCGTGGCCCGGATTTCGTCTAGTTGTCACCATTGGGCTGAAAGTTCGGTAGATCTTCGGAAGCTGCTCCGAAATCTGGCCACACAAAACCAGCTGGGTCAAACCCCAGAAAGAGCAAGTGCCACAAAGGAGGCCACGAAATAAGAACGAAAACCAGCATATCAGATTATAAAGAAAATAGAAGAAAAGTACCATTAATAAAGAGTACAACAGGACAATAAACGACTAGGGACGTGGAACCATTCCGGGAGCCAGGTTACAACCCTTAACCAAACAAGGACCGGGGTTGTACCCTTCGCCTGAATAGCACCTTGTCTCTACCCATTTATTGTTAAGATAAGTAAAACAAACATGCTCAGGAGAAACCAGGTACTGGGACTAGACGAGACTTAGACAGGGCTGGACACCATCCATTCACAAGCGGCCAAACAAATACTACGGCTTACTACTTAACTAACTAGGGTTATCATATGCCTAATTACTAACAAGGTGCAAATGAGAAATTCCCAGTCCCAAGCCCTGCAGACTATCCAGTTATCCTTCCGCGGGTTGAAAGTATGGTTGGGTACATTGCCGAGAGACAATGTACCCTTAGGTGACTTAGAGGGTGCAACACATGACAGTGTGCTGGAAATGTGTCCTACTCGTCGGCAGGCTACAAGTCCATTTAAAGCGCCCAGATAACGAGATCGCCTGTGACTAGAAATTCTCCATGAACTATAGTTTGATCTAGTAATTAGTCTAATCCATATTCAGTGCGAATCCCTGACCGTGGTAACCACGGAGTCACGTCCTAGACATGATGCAAGACAAGACAAGTGGATTGCACGAAGCAGCAAGAATGAACACCCACGGTGTCAGAGTTGGTTATATGAGTCATGTTCGCCATCGCAACAGCATCAATTATCAAGTCAAGTTACAAGTCAGGAGTGCGCCGCCACGGGCCACTATCAAGTTATCCATTTACCGAGATTAATTATGAATCACATGTTACAAGCTAAGAGCGCACCCCATCGGGTCACTACTAAGAAGATCAGAAGTACTAGGATCATAAATCACAGAAATCACGAAAACTGTACTAGTCATAAGAAAAACACCGAAACCGTGCCAGGTCGTGTTGGGCCAAGACAGTCGTGTTGTGTGGAACAAGATCTCAAAACTCCAATCCCCAAAAGAGAAGCCAAGTCCAAGGAAAATACAACCAAACTACCATAGGAAAGTAGGTTGCGCAGGGGTTCCTGGGGTCGGGTTGCGCTAGGGTCGGATTGCGCTGGATCAAAGGGCGATGGGTCAAGGGGCGCTGGGGTCAAAGGGCGCTGGAGTTGGGTTGCGCTAGGGTCGGATTGCGCTGGGGTCGAGTTACGCTGGAGCCAAGCCGCGCCAAAGCCAAGCGCGCCAAGGGAGGGGAGGCGCTGGAGCTAAAGAGCGCCAGCGAGAGGGGGCACGGTTTGCCAAAGGGTGCCGAGCGCGGGTCAGCCCAGCGCTAAAGAGCGCTGGCCGAAGAAGGGTTGGCACGGTTCAGCCCAGCGTTAAAGAGCGCTGGCCGAGATCATCTTCTCTAGCAAGGCTGAGAAGAGAAACCCAAGAACACCAAAAACTCCAAGCTTCATAACTTAGCCAAATCAAAACGAAATTTAGATTTTCAAAGTTCTAACTTGTGTAAAATTGAATTCTTTACCACATGGAAGCTTCAAAACAAGCAAAAATCTAAATTTAATAGATCAAAACCAAAAAAATCCGAAAATGGTTAAAACTTAGATCTAGAAAAATGGAAACTCCAAATCACAAAATGCCAAGTTCTAATGTGGTTCACCATGGCCTAATCTAACTAATAGACAAATAAAATAGGGTTCCTATTTGGTGGCAAGGTGCACTTGCCTATGGAGGTTGGGTGTTGTGTTGAGGAAGGAAAAAGAAGATGGAGAAAATTAATGGAAGAGTAATGAGGAGAGAAAAAAGTTAGGTGGGGTTTTAATGAGGGAGGGTGTGTTGTGTTGAGGGTGGAGTTTAACTAAGGGTAGTCCAAAGCAAACCAAACCAAATCCTCTCCTCAAAGAATAAAACCACGCCAGGTCCAAAAACTCAATTTACGAGAAAACCAAAATCCGCAAGTCGAGCCAAAATACAATTACAGGCCAAAATCCGAAAAAATAAAATACAGGTCTGAAATACGTATAAGCCTAATCAAAATACGTATTCCGAAATACGAGCGTTACAAATTGATTCCCAAGTTTATGGCTACCAAACAAAGGAAAGGAACAACTTTCCTTTCATGGTACCTTAAATTCGTGAACCAAACGAGGCCTTAGGACCGACATCAACGTCCTTCTCCTTCGGATTCGGATCGCAAATACAAATATTGAACCTTAATTAAAAAAGATTAAAATTATGGCATAAATTCACTCACCCCTGTACTGGACTTGTTGTTCAACAAGTGCACTTTAGGATCGTCCAATTTTCTGGCAGTCCTATAAACTGGTAGGACTGCCAGAGATAGTGGCAGTCATGATGTACAATAAGTGCAATCAAAGACTGCCATAATTTATGACAGTCCTAAATATATCTAGAACTGCCAGAAATTGTGGCAGCCATAGATTGCACTTGCTGTACATCAGGACTGCCACTGTTTTTGGCAGTCCTATCAGTTTATAGGACTGCCAGAAAATTGGGCAGTCCTTAAGTCGACTCGGGATTATTTCGATCGTAAAATTGGCAATACTTCGAATGTATTTAGGGTTCAATTCGATCGTGAAATTGGCTACAAATAATTGAAATAAACATTACAATGTATACCTGGGTTTTCAAAATAAATTATTAGGGTTTTGGGAAGAAAGAGAGAAAGTAATAAGGTCTGTACCTGTCACGACCCGCTACCCAAATTGTTGGGCCAGGCCGAGTCATGCCCAGCCTACGTTGAGATAAAACGTAGTAAGCTGTTCTAAAGACAACAGGATAAGACTAAATGTACTAACAGTTCTATAAGTGAAGAAGAATCATAAATGCTCCAAACACAAAAGTCGTCGTATATAGTAAAATGTCCAAGTACAAGTAAACTGAAATATAAAACTGGATACATGTCCAGTTACAAAATGATATAGTCTAATACATGTCTACTCTCAAAAGTCTAAGTAAACAAAAGACAACTAGGCGAGGTTCCCCGCAGGATCATCCTCGTAAAGCAGAGCCGGGTCCTCGGTAGTAATCCCATAATATGTGTCGCAGAGTAACTCCTCCTCAGTAAGGACACCTACAACGTTATCCTGTCAGGACGGGAGCAAGTACTAAATCTAGCAAACTAGCATATGAAACATGGAAATAAACATGAGAGAAAATAACTGAAAAGCATGGCATCACATAGTCTATCATGGCAAGGACACATATGTCATAGAGACAGACGTGTATGTAATGTTTAAAACTGTAGCAAGTACATGATCGGTCAATAGATGTACAATGTACTGAGGTACAATGTAAATAAAATGTACATACGTACAAGTAAAGCAAGCGATAGATGTACATACGTACAAATACAGCTGGTACGCCTACGACAAGGTATACATAAGATGTCAACCTTGCTCGGTACATACGTACGAGTAAGGGGCATGATCACGTACGTTACTAACAGTTTCCCCATAACCCATATCCTAATCATGTGAGAGATACATCAAGGCTGTTCTAAGCATGGTAGTAATGGAAAGTACAACATGTGACGTTTTAACTTGCTACCCCAAGGATCAGCATTTAACATGGTGGATTTTACAGTTTATTTATGTAACAACATGTAAAGTTCGTAGAAAGTACTTGCCTCTAGCAAAGCAAAACAAAACAAGCTGCGATAACAGTACTATGGATGTCCAGTAACTCGTCGCTGTAGAAGTAAAATACAATAACTTAGTTTTACACTAAGCTAAAACACTAGGACACTAATTGGTGAAACACGACTTGTGATTGGGCACCTAGCCAAAATAATGACTTCGGCATAGGAGACCAATGTGGGGTGACACACTATGTTAACTAACTTTCTAGGGTCTTTACACTAGTGAGGGATGGGGTTTAATACGACTAAAACTCCAAATAACACAAAAAGCTACAAGTCGTAATTAATCAATAAATAAATCAAAAGATCATTGTGTTCTAACAATTTTAGAGATAGACAAAAAGCCTAGTTTTGTTTAAAGTAAAGTATCAAAGTGATCCTTGTTAATCATAGAAATTTATTATAATTTTTTTGGAATTTATTAACCAGTACAAATATTCTATAAAAATCAGTTTTCCTAAGTGTACAGAAAATGAGTTTTGGTTTCATATGCCAAACTAGTGGCAAAACAGTAAATTAAATACTACAAAAATTATACTAAATTAGCTAACTTAACATAGTATCTAAATACTATTTTTCCACAATTTGCAGTACTTTAGGTATTTTTAGAAAAATTAAAAACAGCATTGTACACAATAATTAATTATCTGCGTATTTTGTCCATGTATATAATTTGAACCAAAGTTCAAATACAGGACCCAAGGCCATGAATCAAGTCCAATATGACTTGTACAGGTCTTGAATGTGTGGAAACACATTTGAGCCCAAATACCCATGCTAGGCTTGGACACCAAATGGTTGCAGTAATTTAAATACAATAAAAATATAACTTGGTAAAAGTACAGAAATAATATTAATATTTAAATAAAGTTCAAAATAAATATATACATACATATGTTGAAAGTACATATATCTATGTATAGGGAAAATACTTATTTGTAAAGTATCTATATATATATACAAATATATATATATATATACAAGAAAATTCTTATTTATAAAGTGTATATATATATAATATATATATACACATAAAAATATATATACACATAAAAAAATATATACATATATACAAACATATATACATAAAATTTACTAACTATAAAGTATATATACATATATATAAAATACTGTTAAAAACAGTATACATATATATATACATACATTAATACATATATACATATACATATATATATAAATATATATACAAAACAAAAGGAAAAAGAAAAGAAAAAAGAAAACAGAAAAAGAGAACATAAAGGGGGCTCGAACTCGAGCCAACAGAGCGGGGGGGGAGAGGGGTTTATTTATTGCGCGCTGGCTAGTGGGCCAGTTGGCCCGACTGTTAGGAATAGGGTTTTGTTTCTTTTATTTCATTTAGGTTAGATTACACATAAAAAAAAATATAAAAACCATCCTGTGTCCTGACAGTTAAGGACACAGGTATTCTCGTGTGCTAGGCCTGCACGACACGCACGAGTTCAATCTCGCGTGTCCAGTTCCACACCTATGCTCGCCAGGACACGGCGAACAACATACATGCGTACGAGACATGCACGACACAGTATGACACAAATACTCACGTGTCCAGATCTGGGGGGGGGTTCGACGGTCGTGGACGGTGGAGGAGCGGTTGGGACGGTGGCGGAGCGGTGGCGATCGACGCGTCTCGTCGGGGCACGTCGAATGGTGGTGGTGGTTGGCGGTGAAGGTCGACGGTGGGGCTGGGCAGCGTTCGCCGGAGTAGGGTTAGGGTTTGGGTGTTCGTCGGGGAAGAACGGGGTTGTCGGTTGCTGTGGGGAGAGTTTAGGGTTAGGGTTTGGTCAGGGGGGGAGAGGGGGTTTAAATAGGGGGGTTGAGGTCGGTGGGGTCAGCCGGGAAAGGCGGGGGCAGGGCGGTGAGTCGGTCGGGGCAGGGGTCAACGGGAGCGGGTGAGAGGAGAGAGCTGCTCGTGGGGGGGGGGGGGTTTGGGTAATTAGCAGTTAGGTCCCCTTAGATTAGGAAATTACATAAAGGCTTTAATGGTGAGTAAATGCAAAATAGTATTTGCATTCCCTAATTTAAAACATTTAAGGAATTGCAAACTGATATAAAAGTAATTTAAATAATTACAAAACTGTATTAAAATAATTCTAATAATTGCAAAGTGATATTAAAACATTTGAATAAATTATAAAATGATATTCTTAATATATAAAACTCATTTAAAAATCATTTAAAATCTTTTAAAATTTCTAGAAAATTCCTAAAAATTTCCTAATAATTATTTAAGGCTATAAATGACATAAAAATTTAATTAGCACTAATAAAACTAAAATTGAAAAACAGGGGCTTACAGTACCTTGTTTGTGAGGAGCCTTTGGGTGGCATCGAAAGGATAGAGTAGGGAAATGGTGGAGAAGAAGATGAAGAAGAAGATGTAGCTTGGGGAGAGAGAAAATGGTGGAGAAGAAGAAGATGAGAGGAAATAGGATTTTGGAAGAGAGGGAGTGAAATGTGGAAATGAAACACAAAATTGGGATAGGGGAGGTTGGGTTGGGACATCCCAATGAGTAAAAGAATAGGCTGTCATGAGTAATTTTTCTTAAAATTGGGTTAGTCCCAATCCGGATTAGTCCTGATCAACTTTTGGGCCTCGTTTGGTTCACGGAAAGGAAATGCATTCTTTGTATTTTCCATGGAAATGGGAAAGTAGGATTCCTGTCACATTTTCTTTCCGTTGTTTGGTTGGTGTAGGAAAGGAAAGCAAAAATATAGCAATATTCCAATAATATCCTTACATATAAATTAAAAATAACATTATGAAAAATAACATTAATGGTAAAATAAGCAATAACACATGGTTACTTTTGTCATAGCTTTTGTAATAAATGTTGGGAAAGGAGGAGGAAAAATCAATCCCATGTAGGGGTGAGCATAAATCGGGTTTCACCCGAAAACCGAACCGATCCGATCCGATATGGCCAAACGGATCGGGTTAGGAATCAAACGGTTGGTTAACGGTTCTGAGATATTAGAAAATCGGGTTTCGGATCGGATCTCGGTTTTGGGTTTTTTGACCCGAACCGATCCGAAAATCGAATTAGTATTGGGCAATTACCAATTTGCCCTCGGATCGATATATATCAACCACTGTTTGTTTTTCTCTCTCCTCCCCTCATTTTCAGCCGGCCCTAATAAAATCTAGGGTTTGCTCGGTTTGCTCCCCCCCCCGAGCGACCGACGATCCCCTTCTGTTCCCGTCCCGCTCCTAAAAACTAGGGTTTGCTCTCCCTCCCGCTCCTAAAAACTAGGGTTTGCTCACCCCTACGAGCGATCCCCTCTGTTCCCGCTCCTAAAAACTAGGGTTTGCTCTCCCTCCCGAGCGATCCCCTACTCTTCCCGCTCCTAAAAACTAGGGTTTGCTCTCCCCGTCTCCTGACTCCAGGGGAGATTAGGGTTTGCTCTCCCTCTCTGAGACTCTGATTCTCAACTAGGGTTCCTACAGGTCGGAGTGGACAGATCTGAGCTACATCTACAGGTAAAGTATTTTACTTAGATCTACTCAAAGAATTTTAGTTATATTTCTGTTTCTAATTTTTATTAATTTTTTGTTGTGCAAATCTATTTTTTTGGACCATATTCTCGCTTTAGGAGGCTCGATCTCTCGGATTTTCGCATATTGGAGTGAACACTACATAATTACTGGTATAATACCATATTCTCTCTTTAACTTTCTTGTTTAGCAAAAAAATTTCATACTGGGAGGGAAAAATTACACTTAGACTCTGTGATTTTGTGAACACTACACTTAGACTCTGTGATTCTGTGATTCTGTGAACACTTAGACTCTGGTACAAAATTACTCCACACACTTAGACTCTGTGATCCTGTGAACACTACACTCTTGTTGACTGTTGAGTTGTTGTTTGTTATTTGGCAAAAATGCTTGCATGAAAGAAAAAGGTTGGGAAAAAATGTTTGTTATTTTCTGGAAGAAATGTTTGGGAAAAAATTGCTTGCAGGGAAGAAATTGCTTGCAGGGAAAAAATTGCTTGCTTGCAGGGAAGAAATGCTTGCATGAAAGAAAGTGCTTGCAGGGAAAAAATTGCTTGCTTGCATTGAAAAAAAAATGCTTGAGTTGTTTCTATTTTCGTAATGTCCAGAACATGTGCATGTTTTTTTGGTCTTCGTTTTATGCGCATAAAATGTTTTATGGTTAAGCAAATTAGTTTTTTTGTTAGCAATTAATTAACACATAGTAGTTAGCACTAGGATTTGGGCTTTTTGCAAGTAAAATCATATTTTGTGATGTTTACTAGGTTGCACGCACGAAACCAATCAATGGCAACATCATCATATTCATGCAATGTGCGTATTTCTTTACTGAAATTTGTTTTATATTGTTCAAATTTTGAAAGCCACAAATTTTATATTTTAGATGTCGCAAGAAGATCCTCCTCAACCACCAACTAGTTCGCAAGCCACAAATAAGCCAATTTCTAATCCAAATTCAAGGCTTGGGGTTCATAGAAAACCTATGAAGCAACGAGCACCATTTTGGATAGATTTTAATAAGTTTGTGGATGCGGAAGGCCGTCCTAAAGCTAGTTGTAAGCATTGTTTGAAAGAATACCATTGTCATAGTAAATTAAATGGTACAAGCAATGTAAAAAATCATTGGAATCAATGTCCGGTGAATCCAAGAAATCGTGATCCAAATCAATCTATACTCAACTTGCAATCAAATGCGAAGGGCACGGATAAACTCTTACTAGTTGGAGATTTAATCAAGAGGAGGTGAGGAAGGCTTTGACACGTATGGTAATCCTTGATGAGCTTCCGTTTCTGTTTGTTGAGGGCGAAGGATTTAGAAACTTCATGAGTTTTGCATGTCCTATCTTTCGTATTCCATCAAGATGGACTGTGGCACGAGATTGTTATGAAATTTACTCTATTGAGAAAAGTAAGTTCAAAGCATACTTGAAGGAGTCTAAGCAAAGGGTATGTCTTACAACGGATACGTGGACTTCGGTACAAAAGGTCAATTATATGTGTCTTACGGCACATTACATTAATGAAGAGTGGGAACTAAAGAAAAAAATAATCAACTTTTGTCCAATCTTTAGTCACAAAGGTGAGGACATCGGAAAAGCGGTAGAAAAATGTTTGCTTGAATGGGGTATTGACAAGGTATTCACTATCACCGTTGATAATGCAAGTTCAAATGATGTAGCTATTTCTTACTTGAGCAAGAAGATCCAGAATTGGGGAAATAGCATTCTACATTGCAAATACTTGCACATGCGGTGTATTGCACATATCATCAATCTCGTGGTGGTGGATGGTTTGAAATTGATGTCTTCTTCGGTTACTCGTGTTAGGAATGCGGTACGGTATGTGAGACATTCTCCTAGTAGGTTTCAAAAATTTAGGGAGTGTGTTGAAGCCGAGAAGATCCAAAGCAAGAAATTATTATGTCTTGATGTTAGCACACGTTGGAACTCTACTTTTGTTATGTTGGAGACTGCACAAAGATTTGAAACGGCCTTTGAGAGGTTTACTTCTTTAGATCCGTGGTTTAAAGCGGAGCTAACGGAGAATGGTGGGTACCCAAATGAAGATGATTGGGCTAATACAAGAAGACTTTGCACTTTTCTTCAACACTTCTATGAGCTTACCAAGTGTGTCTCAGGTTCTTTGTATGTCATATGTAATAATTTTTTTGATGAAATCACATCAATTGACATTCTTTTGCGCACTTCCAAGAATAGTGACGACTTTGACTTGACTATCATGGCCGATAAAATGAGAGAGAAGTATGAAAAATATTGGGGGGATATAGAGAAGATGAATATGGTGATATTTATTGCACCAATTCTTGATCCCCGACATAAGTTGGAGTATGTGGAGTATGCTCTTGATCATCTCTATGGTCCGGAGAAGAGCAATTCCATTAAAAGTAAAGTGAAAGTTGTTGCCTCATCTTTGTTCAATGAGTACAAAAGTATGAGTGCTTCTCAAAGTGGTGGTGCTAGTGCTACCATTGAAAGAGTTGAACCTTCTACCGAAAATCAACCGTTGCAATTGAAAAAGTTCATGAAAGCCCAATTCAAGAAACACAAGATGGAGTTGGGTGGTGGTGATTCAAAGTCGGAGCTCGATCGTTATCTAGAAGAGAGTATCGTAGATGAAGAAGAAGATGATGATGATTTTGATATATTGGGTTGGTGGAAGCTTAATTCTCCTCGTTTTCCTATCCTTTCAAAGATGGCTCGGGATGTGTTGGCCGTTCCCATATCTACCGTGGCGTCCGAGTCCGCTTTTAGTACCGGTGGTCGTGTCCTTGATGAGTATAGGAGTTCATTGACTCCAAAAATTGTTCAAGCCCTTATTTGTTGTCAAGATTGGTTCCGGGGGCCATCCGATCGACCCATAGTATCTATTATTGAAGAGGACTTCGAAGACGTGTACAAAGTGGAAATGGGTAATATGTTTGATTTTGAATTTTATTGCATTACTTTCGTATATAATGTTTTTTTGTTATAACTTATTTCATTGCTTCTTTCATTTAGATTTGAGTAACTTAACGGTGGAATCAACGTCGACAAGCAAGGTTTGATGGACTTTGTTATAACTTTGTTCCTGCTGATTTTCTGTTCTTGCTATATTTTGGAGTTGGACTTGCTGTCACATTAGTATTTTGTAATATTGGGGACTTGCTTTCTGTGGGGCTTTCTGTAGCCTGTGCTGACTTTCTGTGGGGCTTTTTGTCTGTAGCCTGTACTGTACTATTTTTACTTTCCTGGGACTTCTGGACTTGTTACATTTTGATGATGGTGGTATAATCTGGGACTCTATTGATGATGGTAATCTGGGAGTGGGACTTAGGGACTTCTGGACTTGTTACATTTATTCTGGGAGTGGGACTTCTCACTTCTGGACTTGGTACAGTATGAATGCAGTGTGCAGACTGCAGAGTAAATTATTGCAGCCATTGAGGAATGAGGACTCTGGCGAGGCATATATTATAAATGCTTGCAATGGCGAGGCACTCGTTGCAGCCATTGCCGAGAAATCTGCAGACATGATGAGGCAACCATTGATGATGATGGCTTGTTTATTTATTAATGCCAGTTTGTTTATTGTTTATTCTTTAAAATTTTACTAACATATTTACTTAGAAAGTGGCAATGATGATTAAGGCTTGAGAAAGTGTAATTGATACTACATGGCATCATACTATGATGCATAAATAAGCCATCTGAGCCACATTTTTTTCCTTTTTTCTTTTCCCTTTTTTTTGGGTGCAGGACATTTGAACTCTGGAAGTCCTGGAAATTTATGAACTGTGGAAGTCCTGGAAAATTGTGAACTGTGGGAAGTCCTGGAAATTTATGAACTGTGGAAGTCCTGGATATTTATGAACTGTGGAGTGTGGAAGTCCTGGAAAATTGTATATTTGTGAAAATTTGTATATGAACTCTGGAGCTGAATATTTGTGAAAACTAATGGCATTTGTACATAATATTTGTATATGAACTCCTGGAGCTGAATATTTGTGAAAACTAATGGCATTTGTACATAATATTTGTATGAACTCTGGAAATTTGTATATGAAGTATGAACTCTGGAAATTACTGTATATTTCTGAAAATTTGTCTACATAAATTAATTTTTTAGGTTTAATGTGCATATTTGGCCCATAAACCGGCCCATTCAAATCTGGGCCCAAGAACCGAATTAACCGAACAAACCGAACCGATTTAGAACGGTTCGGATCGGATCGGTTTTCGACTAAACCGGTTCGGGTCGGTTTTCAAATATTTAGGTTCGGTCCATGGTCGGTTTGAGAATTAACGGTTCGGTCTGAACCGAACCGACCATTTGCTCTCCCCTAATCCCATGGGTCATGAGTGGAACCATATTCCCTCCAATTTTCCCCCTTGTGAGGAAATTGATTCCCAAGTTTGTGGTTACCAAACAACTTTCCTTTCCTACTTCCTTGAATCCGTGAACCAAACGAGGTCTTGATGTGTCCTTATAAATAGTCTTATTTTGTCTATCTGCCCTAGATAGAGAGAGAGAGAGGGAGAGCGCAACAGCGGGAGGCAGCGAGCGAGAGAGGTAAGAGAAATCGATGTTGAGTGCGGCTATGTTTCTTTTTATTCCTTTCATAATCGTAGTAATTGTTTGTTCTCTCTTCTCCTTCTTCCGTTACCATGAGGAAGAAACCCTAGAAATGGAGAAAGAAAGAAACCCTAGAAATGGAAAAAGAAACCCTAAAAGCAGAAAAAGTATATTCAAGATTAAAAAAATCTGTGTTATGTGTGATCAGATTACCGAGAGAGTGCGGAGTGCGAGAGATTTAAGTTATAGAGAGTTTTTTTTTCTAGAGAGGAGAGAGATAGAGAGAGAAAGAGGGGGAGAATAGAGGGGTTTTCTCGAATCCACACAGAGCAGAGTTCCGTTGTTTCTCTCCGTCGGCAATGGCGACCAAACTCGTGGTTAGTGTACAATCCTCTCTTTCAATATTACTTGCTATTTTTTTTTTTCTTCTTAGATTGATTTATCTTTGGTGAATTGATTCCAGGTTCTTGGGATTCCATGGGACGTGGAAACAGACGGCTTGAGGCAGTACATGAGCAAATTCGGGGAGTTGGACGACTGTATTGTGTTGAAGGTACGGAAAAAAAGAACTTTCCTTTTTCTTTTTCTTAGTCGGCAGGTTTTGATACGGCGTAGGATTTCAGGGGAAGTGAAACTGAATATAGTTTATAGTTAAGAATTTAGTGGGCATTGTATAAACAACAACAAAGACTTCATCCCCAAATTTTGTGTCGGCTGTTTGTATACTTTTATTCCATTCGGCTCTTTTAAGCGCCATAACACTAACATAATCTATATCCTTCTCTAACACTTCAAACCATGTTCGGCTAGGCTTACCTTCTGTCATAGTGGCTCCATTAACTAATATATTTTCAAGATCCTCCTTATGGGAGCATATACTGGTCATGTCCAAACCACCTGTGTCAATTTTTTCATATATTGTCCTCAATTGACGTCATTTCTAACTTTTCACATATACACATTATTTTTTATCGTATCCTTGATATATTACCACTCATCCATCTTAGAGTTCTCATTTAGTTACACTAACTTTGTGGTCATATTATTTTATAATTGTGTTTGTTCAACACTCTGATCCATAAAGCATGGCTACTCTTATAGCATTGTTGTAAATATATCCTTTTTAACTCCAGATGTATCATGTGATCATAAAGTACTCTAGAAGCTCTCATCCATTTCAACCATCATATTTTAGTTCTATGCGTGATATCCTTTTTAACCTTTCCTGTGACGATGAATGATTGATCATAAATACCGAAAACCATCACTCCTAGGTATCTTTGCCCATCAACATGTACTCTCTCATTTCTCTCGTCTTTTTGGTTGAAGTTACATTTCATTTACTCTTCTTGTCCTACGGATTTTAAAATTCTTAGATTCCAAAATTTCTCTCCACATATCTATTTCAACATCCAAGCATCATATACCATAGAACCTCTATGCCTAGTAATTTTATCCATAGTTATCGAAAAAAATGCAAGGACTAGAGCATGATATTGTATAAAGTTCGTAAAAAATAATTATAAACAATTGTTGAACTCAATACATACTTATAAGCTAATCACTTTTCAATTTAGTCACCATTTGGTTACCAAACTTTTAAAGAAAATGAGCTAAATAATAGGGACAATCAAAAACTATATCAAAGGAAACTGAAAATTGTGGGGAGTAGTTTGCTTCCCATTTGAAATGGAAAAAAAGTTAAAACACTAAATGGACTTTCCAGGATTCACTGAACTTTCACCTAGGCTAGTTTGGTACATTGGTTCCCATTTGAAATGGAAAAAAAGTAAACACGAAACAGGAAACATGAACTAAAGCCCCGTCAACAAAAATGTCTAGTGCTGGGACCCAAACGAGGTACCAACGCCATTTCCTGTTTTTTCCAGAATGATGATGGAAAAGGTGAAACTCTGCAAGAATGGGTACCAAACTAGCCCCTATTGTCACGGAGCTCACAACTAATGGTCCAGTCCACTAAACATTCACTCTCGGTAGACCTATGTTAGACATGGACATGTCCTTGCATGAGCACAAGGGGAAATAACCTGAGGGGAAGAAAGAGGGTAGGGGAACAGGGGGGGGGGGGTTTATTTGTATAATCCCAGTTTGTTGCTGTTGGACAATTTCTGAGCTGCTAGTTGCGTGGCAATCACATAGAAGACCAGGGTAGCCGGTGGCTTTGCTTATTTTTCTTTCTCCGCTTTAAGATTATTGAATGACAAAATAAAATACTTTGAGAAAAAGGTTTCATTTGTTTTCTATCGTGCCGCATCAAGTTTTTGGTAAATCATGGTTCACCTTAGCTGCAATTCTCAAACATGCCCTCAGCCTTTCTTCATTCTTTCATAGTCTTCATTCTTTCATGAACTATGAGGATTAATTGAAGTATATAACTTTTTCATTTATGTCGGGTTCAGGTTGAGTTGGTACTTGCTCTGCTTTTAGTCCGGGTTTAGATTTGGTAGGTACATAATAATGTCAATATGATTTCTACCGATGCAAATTTGAAATTCTCTTTGTCAATGTGAACTTGGCTGGTAAGGTTTGGGTTCTAAGTGGTTTAATCTGATTGAATGATGGCATCAAGAAAAAAGAACAACCATCAACAAAATGTGCAGAAACATTTATCTGGTTCCTTTCTGTGATCATGCATACAAGTAACGAATATGATGTCTATAATAGAGGCAACTGACCTTCCCAGGTCAACCATCATCCAGGTGTCTGATTGAGCCGTCATTGATAGTATATGTGAGTGGATATTTTTTGGATGAATTTGTAGGTGATTGAAGATAAGTATTTGGAGTCCCGCACTGGTACATGTAGGGTGACTTGCAGCTATATAAAGGCCTTTAGGGTTCAAAATGTCTAATTTGTGAGTAGAGGTGAAGAAGGTTGGAACAATGGTTCTCTTTACTATAGGATTGGTTTTATGTTGGTTTAAGAATATTTTGAAAGAGATTACTCTATAGTTTCTTGAGTTGTACTTTGTAATAGTTTCACACTAGTTCATTAGTGACAATGGGTTTTGGGAGATTTTTTGTGCGTTGGTGTTCATTTAACCACATGCTATTCTCCGCATACACCAAAGAAGCGCAAACTCTTGTGTACCTTTGTGGTGCCAAGGATTTATTGTGAGAATATCAAGTTTCATGCAATGATTGAAGAAGAATCCCTATTAGAGAGAATTTCTAGCCCTCGAGGAGAAGATTTTCGGTTATTCTGCCATATGCTTCCTTTTGCTCTCCGCTCTCCCTAAAAGAAACTTCATCTTTGTTGGCTATTGATTGCATATCATCATCCTCAATGCTCTATCAGAGAGTTCCATTGATCTTGTTCGCATTCGTTCCATTTTACCAGATTACTTGTCCTATTTCTTTGATCTGGTACAGGAGACTACCTATCATAGCAATATAGGTTTTGGACCCTCCCAACGAGCATCGGTTTTGACAGTCTGAGGTGGAGGGGTCGGGAGTTTAGCGTTACCGATGTCTTTTCTGCTTATACTTAAAAACCTTGATACCGATAGATTTGTTGTAACAAACCAACTCTACCCTTGGTGGATTAGCTTCCGTATAGAGAATGAGGACTGCTTTATCAAATACTTTTTGAGAACTGCTGCTCCACACTTGTTTTTGCTTGATGAGACCGTTCTAAGAGGTGTTTTAGACTCTGAAAGAGTTTTGGAACCATATGATTGCGATTTTCAAAGTGAACAAAGAAGCCATGTCATCCAATCTTACCACCAAAAGAAGAAGAAAGACAATGTGCTTTCAAGCCAAAACATGGAATCTGCGCCGTTTCCTGCTTTTCCCCGTGACATATTTGATAATTTAATTTTCCATTACTTCCTATTGGGACATGAGCAATAGTTTGAAATAGTCGGTTGACTCTACTTGTATTTCACCAGATCCACAAAACCTTAATCTATTGGTAACCCTTAATCTATTGGTAATGCTGCTTTTGCCTCTACCACCAACATCTCTCTTGCTCTCCCCATTGCCTCCAAAGGAACTCCCTAGTTTTGCTGCCTATGCTGCTGCCATATTCTGCCATCTTCTGCAAATGAAGATCCTTTCCTCAAAGGTTGATTTATCTGTGTCGTTTCTTTTGCTCGCGAGTTCCGTGTAGTTCCTACATCGACTCTTATGCTCTAGTGGTTTCATTCCTTGTGCTCATGCAGTCTCATTGATCTCTTCTAGTAGTGATGCAAATCGAGAATGATATAGAGCCACCATGGAAGTTGATCTTTTGATTACCGAAAGGGTTGCAAGTTGAGAAAGGAACAAAACTAATATTCAAACAACAACAAATGCTCTTGCAGTCTACCGGCTAATATTCAAACAACAAGAAATGCCAAATTGGTTGTTTGGTTCTTTTTCTAAAAAGTCAGGTCAATTGGAAATTATTTGGAAGAGTAGGGGGCGATTAGTCGAATTAATTTCCAGTTGCTCCAACTATGGTGTCAGATTATGCAGAATTTTTATGTGCTGGAATAATTTTGATTGATTCAACAATTCGACTAACCATTAACCAGTCTTGGACTGTGCATGTAAGGAAACCACTAATAGCATTACTATTGTCGCTTGATGACATTAGATTACCTCCCAAGATGAACTGACTGGTTTATCCGGTTGATTAGACCATGCTTGGATAGTAAAGTGGGTAACTCGAGTGTGCTATTTCTTGATCGTTTTTGGGACCAATCTGGTTGGTTTATGGAAAGGGTTTTGGTTCCATTTAGGTATACATAAAGTTTGTTTGAGCTAAATATTGCCTGTAGGGTTCTTATTGGATTGTTGATGGTATAAAGTTGAAAAGTTAGTATTCTTGTTATATGGATAGGATTTTTGTTAGTTTAGAGTCTTGACTAGTAGTCTTTTCAGGATGGACTCTCTTGTAGTTTTCGAGTGAACTCTTTAATCATCCTTGCAAATTTATTGATAAAAAATGTTTTCAGTAATGTCTGCTTCCTGGTTGGGTTTCTCTGATCTCAGGCTGTTTTCTGCCTGCACCTCCCACCACTCTTAGATTGGGATAATGAAGGCAAACATTGAGCAGTGTAAGAACTAAGTTAATAAAGAAAATGAACGAATTAAGCCACCTATCCCTTTCAGGTCAAGATAGTTTACTCTCTTGACCACTTCTTCATGAAGCTGGATCGAGGGGATTCCTTAACACATTTCCATTTAGTACAGAGACTGCAGACGTGTCGTGGAACTAATGCAAGAGATATTACCTGTCTTTTTCTTTGGTTATTGCTGCCTTGACATATGCTCCTTTTTAGAATCGTTGCATACTCCACTTTTCCCTGTTCCAATGAGTAAAATGTCAAATTTGGACTGGAACATTATCTTTTGTGATGTTCTCCTTGTTACATGATCAATCAACAAACTTGATAAACTAGCTCCAAGTGGATTATGTGCAGGTATGTTTAAAACTTGACTTCTTTTCTTGGGCCATCATATGTAGTTAGGGCAGCAATGCGCGTGCACCAGAAAAATATCAAAATAAGAAGATATTATACTCATGCTTTTGAATTTGAAAACATTGAGCACTCTTGACTGTACCATTGGCTGTTCAATACATACGAATCTGTGACATCAAAACCCTGCAAAAACATGGATGTTGGAAGTACATAAAATGCCTGGCTTTGCAATTTGATTGGTACTTTTCTGCATGTCAAGTTACGCATAAACTGAGATTAAGATTGCTGCAGTTTCACTATCATAATTGATATGAACACCAATGTATTTGTGCTGGTGGTCAGCATGTACATTTAGCCAATTATCAGTTCCTTGGAGGACCAAACACTTGGTGCTCTCCGGCAAACACTTGCTGATCTCCGGCGAACTCTGTCAAGAAGGGCCCTGTTTATTTAAGGGTTGAGCCATTGAGACCTTCATATTACATCATTAGACGCGGGACCAAAAGGGATTAAAGAAAAGAGATATAGATAAGACTCTCTTACAGTACTGAAGGCAGCTCTCTTGACGCCCCTATTCGGAGTATGCATGCGAGTTAATTAGATTACTTTAGTGTACATAAAAACAAATGTGATGCATGAGATTTGTGTGATATGCAGATTGCTGATTATGGAATGTTTATATGTTGTATTACTACTGCATGTGCTTCTATTTTTTTAATCATTTGATTGTATAAAAGCAATGCAGTTGTCAATAATACTGGCACAACTGTAAGTATGTTGTTTTTTGCTGAAACCTTCTTTTTTTACTGAAACAATAGGAAAAATCCACTGGTCGGTCTCGCGGGTTTGGCTATGTTACATTTTCTTCAGCAGATGATGCAAAGGTAATCATTCCGCTTATGTTCATCTGTTCATATGGGGCCTTTTAACAATTAATTAAAGCACGAAGACTGATATTATGCGTTGTATATGTAAAATATGCACGTGTTTTTTCATTACCTATATACATGTTTGAAAATGTTCCAAGTGATTCCTGAGTTATATGACACTTCTTACTGTCATACACAAGTTTATAATTGAGTCACTTTCACGCTAGTCTGCGAATTGTAACGTTTCCTGTTGTTATTGGAGCTCTTGATTCTGTATTTGCAGTTTGAGGTTCAGAAAGACCAATCTTTAGATTTGACTAACACATATATAGAAATTGTGCTATGTTGCACCGGTGCTGAAATGATGACTCAAATACAACATATGATACATACAGCACTGCACAATAGTTTTGAGAACTAAGATGTGATATGATACTAGATACGATCAACTGTATTAACCTTGGTTTCTTTATCTATATAGAAACACAACTGTAAGTTTGTTTCACTAGAGATGGAAAATAGTGAATACTAGAAGGTGGTGATTCACCACAAAGGAGGGGACATAAAATTTGTTTAAAAAGAAATATAGAAATATAGGTGATTCACCACAAAGGAGGGGACATAAAATTTGTTTAAAAAGAAATATAGAAAGCTACTATAGTAAATGCATTCGTACTCGTGGCCTCCCAAGCATTTTTGCCTTTTCACTAAAACTCTTATGTTTCTGTCCACCTTAACTTATTCGTATGCATTCATATGTTTTACGTAGTGTAGATAGAAGTGGTCTTTCCTAATATAGGACATGTAAGGAAGCGTCCAACATGTATTTGTTCCTTGAACTTGAAGTATTGTGGTGTCTGAGCATCTGATAGTCACCTCATTTCCGTTGGAGTATTTGTGCAACATAGCATTTCTCTGTACTTGGCTACTTGCATTGTTGCACATTGTTAATACTATCATTTCATGTTCCATAATATATCCACCCAGAAATGAGTATGCCATTTTGCTACGCGTTCCATGTTGCGCTTATTTCTGACATGTTCATTGTGACATCAAGATTCCAGTAGTACTACTTGATACCACACGTAAATTAGGTAGATGTCTATCCTTAAATATGGTTCTCTTTAACCTCTTATCGGACAAATGAAGCTTGGTTTGTTTCTAAGGATTTCCTATTATTAGTTCTAAAGTCATTTGCTAAACTTGTATAACTTTTTTTTAATGACATCCATTATCTTGTTAATGGGATTAAAATAAATCCTCGCCTAAATGTTATGAAGCATGTTAAGTTTGCTAAAACATGGAGCCTAAGGGGGTTGGAAGAGGAAATCCACAGCACTTCATTTGAGAACTTTTTTTTTTGAATTTCATACAGTTGGAGAGGCTTTGTTCTTGTTATACAGCTGGAGAGGCTATGTTGAATCAACTATGGTTGTTTGTTTAAAAAGACTTGAAATGCTGAAATTTTTTTAGTGGCAAATCTTGAGCTGTTTAGATGTTTTCACCCTTATACTTCCACTATTTCTTATATTCTTAATCATTAATATCCTGCTGAAGGCTGATTTTAATTTTAAAAGCTTATGCTGTGTCCTAATATCAATTTTCTGATTTCTATGGATCAGGCATTATTAAGCTCATAATTGTTATGGAACTTACTCCACTTGTAATTATTAACCTATCTAGGTTTCAATGTTAATTTGGGACTCTGTGTAATGCCATGACACAATTTATTTAATCAACCTCTATTTGCTTACCAGGACGCACTTGAAAGTGAACATTCTCTTGGAGGTAGAACCCTTGAAGTAAAGGTTGCCACACCAAAGGTATTAGAAGTACATATTCAATTTAATTTCAGGTTATACATCAAATGTGCTATGCAATATTACGTTCTTTTGTGTCTTGCTCAAGTAGTCTTGATTCGTTTTTGTTGTTTGTTCATATGCAGGAAGAGATGAGAGCGCCTGCAAAAAAAGCAACTCGAATTTTTGTTGCTAGAATTCCATCATCTGTTACGGAAGCGATGTTTCGAAGGTACATACATTTCTCTTACCAGATTGGTGCATTTAGAGATATGTACTGGATATTAGTTTGTGATGGCATTATTTCAATCAAATTCATCATTCTAATTTTTTGCAGTTACTTTGAGGCCTATGGAGAGATAACAGACTTGTATATGCCAAAGGTAAGATTCAATAAGCTTTTATTTTTATCTAGTCTAGGTGCAACTCAAGTATTGGTTAGTGTCTCTGTGATTTATTGTTGTAAAGACTAAAGAGGTGTATAATTTTAGTAGCTCACTTGAAGTACAAGATTGAATGACAGAAAATCTTCTGATTCTTGATATATATATATATATATATATATATATATATATATATATATATATATATATATATCTTCATGCCAACTGTAGCTATAAAGGTACTAGCAGTGGCAAACTGTAAGCACTGTAATGTAGTCTTACTTTTCAACATAGCTAACACATCAATCACGTCATTATTGATTGGCTGAAGATTACCGTAACATTTCACATTGGAACTGCCATCTTCTCCTTACCAAAATCGGTTTTGCTGTCCTCCATGGCTGTGCCTAAAATTTGAATTGCTGTGAGATGGTAGCTATTACTGTCATGAAAAGGTGGCGATAATTAAATATTGGAAATGACCCTAAGAGGAGAGGAAAGGGGAAAGAGGAAAGGAAAAATAAATCATCTTACATCACACAGATATGAACAGAGATATAGGATAAGGACACAAACACAATAAATCATCTTACATCGCACAAATATGAACATAGATACAGGATAAGGACACAATATGGATACGAGATACGGAAATTTTCATATAGATATAATACAATCTCCTATGTTGTATGAATACATATATGGGCACAATACGAATATGAACATCATTTTCTCGTGTGCTTGCAACATAGTCTTACAGTTTTCATTTGAATCAGGTTGGTTTTAATCATAGAATCTAGGGTGGAAGAAAAATATTACCCAAATCTAAGATATTTCCTACAACTACAACAACAAAGCCTTGGTCCCAAAACTTTGGGATCTGCTGTTTAAATCATTTTCTTCCATCAGCTCTGTTAAGGGCCATGTCCTCTGGAACACTAGCAAAGCACATGCTTCTTTAAAATCTCAATTCATGTTCCTTTAGGCCTACTTCTGGTTCTAGCGGCTCCTTTAACTACTATTTTATCGCTCTTTATTGGTATACGTTGCACGTCCAAAACGTACAAGACGATTTTCTAAATGTAAGATATTTCCTAAAATCCCTAAATTTGGAACTCTTGAAGTCCCAATGCTTTGATACATCTGCAATTCCGACAATCAAAATTAAATTCATCATCATCGTCATCCAAGCTTTCTCCCACAAGAATGGGGTCGGCTATAGAGCGCAAGTAAACTCCATAAAAGAATTGACAATTTTTTTTACGATCTGGTGACGGCTTGACGTCAACCGTCTATGTTGTGGCAAATTCGTAACCAAGGAAGTTGTGAGCATAACGACCCGTTGTGAAACCTAGAACTCCAGTTAGTGAGTAGGTATTGCATAGCTACATTTTGGCGATGCACTTTAAAGCTCATTGCAACCAAGGAGCAGTATCCGAGTTCCACTAGAACATGATTATAGAGATGAAGAGGTAAGATGATACACTTTACTATTGTGTATTACATTACATTTGTATGCCACATTAAGCAAAAGAAAAGGAATAACATTCCATAGTTAAAACAAAATTCCAGCTTGAATTTGAAACTTTAAATGATCATTCTCAAACAAAACCAATATTTCATCATAAAGGATGAATTTCCAACATTAACATATAATAATCTTGAGGAAATAATTGTGCGATTTGTGAAATTAAGAATTTGTAAACATAGTAGTCAAAGGCGTGCCTTGCATCAAGGCACCAACAAGAAAAGGTGCACCCATGCACGCTTTATTATTATTATTATTTATTTATTTATTTTTAGCAAAAAATTTTGAGGCATGGTGATAGCCCTTATCTCATACAAGTGGGAGATTGCCAAAGTTGAATTAAAAAAAAATCAAATTTACTAAAAGCGTGTTAGAAAGAACACAAATTCTTATTAGTTTTGTTGACTGCTACTGTTACTCCGCTAGTTCATTTGGTTATGTTTTAACATTTTGTTGATTTTAATATTTTGTTTGGTTATATATATATATATATTTTATATATATATATATATATATATATATATATATATATATATGTGTGTTTCTCTCCGCTCGGACGTGCGCATTGCGCTTCGTGTGCGCCTTGTACCTTTGGCTACCGTGTTTGTAACACAGTAACTTTTAGACAATAGACAATGTTCTAAAAACTGGATAAAATAGGTGTATAGGCGCTTGGTGGCCATGCCCTGCCCATAATTCTTCTGGATTCAGCCAACTGGCCGATGGTCGTGCCCCCCAAGGCAGGTAGGCGCCCACCTAGTTGCATTCACCGTCTTCACTAGGCAGACGCCTAGGCGGCGATTTGCAATTTTTTTGGGGTCTAGATTTGAAACCCAACCCGGCCCTAAACAAGCGAACCTATTTTTCCAATCCCAATTTGAGAGAGAGGCGGTTGACCTAAAACCTCTCACAACAGCCGACGAGCAGCGACGATCGACCATGCCAACCACCGGAGAGCAGCGGTGACGCCGACAAGCCAACCACCGGCAAGCTGATGAATAATGTTTTCTTTTTTGCTTTGATAGAGAGCCGAGAGCTTTTTTATTGGCTTTGCTTTGCTTTGGCAGAGAGTTTTGAATGCATTTCCCCCCTTCTTGTGCTCTTCTTCAGTCCGGGCCACAAGCCCAACAAATTATATGGCCCAAGAAAGCCCAACAAATTGTGAGCAACAACAAGAAAGTCCAGGAGATGTTTTTTTTGGGTTGACCACCTACTTGCCTATAACTAGGCGACCGCCTAGGCGGTCTAGGCATAGGCACTAGGATTAGCGTCTAGCGACATCCTTGACAGTAGATACATCAATGAAGAAGCTTATCTTAAATAACTAAGACCATTGGAAACTCCTAAATCGGCAAGAAGCTTATCTTAAATACCGAAGACCATTGGAAACTCCAAAATCGAGGTAAGAAACAAACTGAGTAAGGGTGCAACTGTGTATAATGGAAGAGCCTTGGGGGTTGAAGAGAAGGAATAACAAAGAAGTAACCAAGAGAAATTTCTCCCTCTCCGTAGGTGCGAGACAACATTTGTTTTTCTAATCTTCAACTAGAAAGCAAGAGAACTTTCTGCAGCTTCTTATGTTAACTTATGCCCTACCTCTTTCTAGACCTTCTATTCCAACAGGGTAGCCGAAGAAAGCGACCAGCGCAATATAAAATAATATATGTCTCTGGACACGTTCCTTACTATTTAGTCATCAAGTTCTAATTCATCTATTAACTAAGAGCTTTGATTCTATTTAAAACACGTCCGATTCAACCCAGTATTCTATCGTTGGCAAGCAAAACCACGATTTACTCAAATTTGGACTTGAATAATATACCCAAACATTGGCAACTGGGTTTCTCAGTTTCCTTTTAAGATTGGAGGCTGTGCTATGTATTCCGGTTTAATGGGCATTTATTTTAGCCGCTACAGAGTAACTCATGTTAAAGTTAATAAACTTTGTGGACACTCTGTAAAATGGCGTGATAATACCAGAATTTAACTAAAAATCTATCAACTGTTAAGAGTTAAATCTGATTAGCTCGAAGATTCGGAATGAATCTACGTTGATCCTTCTCTGTTCAGAGAAAACTTGGACATACCAAGTTAGCATTATGAAGCACAAAATCCTCAACTACCTTACATTTCTCAAACACCCCAACCATGGCTTTCTATGCCACCTGGTCAAAGCTCCACATCTTCATAAGGGTAGGTGGTCAACATGGTCATTGTCAATGAATGCATGGTAGTGTCATAGCAACATAATTTACTTGGTTTTTTGAACAGGTAGGTTGTCATTGTCAACAAAGTATTTCGTGCGGAATGTTGGTGCATCATTGTCAGCTTTGTTTTCTGAACAGGATGAACAACATGAAACAGCAGGGTCAACAACACGCTAAGCTAGAAAATTTGTGCTTGTCGACGGCGATCGGGGAAAGTGGGCAAGGTGCTTCTTTAGGTGGTTACAAGGGAGAGGTGGCCTACCATTGTTGCTAATGCTTTAGGCGACTGCGTCTAGGTGCCCATATTCCTTGAGCTTTAGTAGGCCGTATAAGTACTAGGTGCCATGGTGATGATTCATGAATATTAGGACAAAAGTTGGAGAGTAAGAGAAGGCAAGTGGTTTTGGAAAATGGAATCTGAAAACATGCGACATGAAATTTTTTAAATCCCTTAATATCTGAACTGATTTTTCTATAGAATCTTTTTTTGTGCCATAAGAGAAGTTGAATGGTTCAGAGGAGATGGAGGGTGGAATCATGGAGAAATGGAATCCAAAAACACGAGACACGGGGATCTCTAAATCCCTAAATATCTTGTGATTTTTCATTTTTCCTCTCAAAGTCTTAATTTGTATCATAATTGCTGTCCTGTTTAGCTATGTTAGGGTGCTGAAATCAAGATTCACAGTATCGGTATCAGAATTGGTATTGGACCCTTCCTATAAGTATCAATATCGGCAATATAGAGTATCAGATTTTTTGGTATCGGGAAGCAAATAATTACTAATAAATTATATAAAAAAAGAAAAAATATTTTATACATTTAGGCATAATTTTAAGTATTTTTTGTGTTGTTTCTTAGTACTTTTGAAATTGAATGCAATAATAGTCAAACTTGTTGATTGGTTTACCTGTGATAAATAAGTTTTTTTTCGTTTACATTCTTCTAGACCCTTAGTGATTGTTCTTTTTCGTTCAAATTTCTCTGCCGAGTTGACCGGAAAAGAGAGCCCCATTATCAGTATCGGTCAATTTTGGTAGCGGTCGGTATCGAATCGGGACATGCCAAACCATATTGGTATCAGCAGTATCGGATCGGTATCATCCGATAATGCAAACTATGGCTGAAATTACATGATACCTTCAATTTATTTTGTAGAGGAAGCAAACTTGTAGTTTCAAAGTAACATACTTGGAACATTTAAATACTTAAATAATAAAAAATTGAAGTATCTTTGGTGTTGGAAAGCAAATAATTATTAATAAATTAATAAATATTTTGATTTTTTAAATACATTTTGGCATAATTTTAAAGTATCTTTGGTGTTGTTTCTTAGTACTTTTGAAATTGAATGAAATAATAGTTACCCTTGTTGATTGGTTTACCTGCGATGAACAAGTTTTTTTCATTTGGATGCTTTTACAACCTTACACCCTTGTTAATTTGTCTTTTATGTTCAATTTGTTTTTGTCGAATTGATTGGGAAAGCGACTCCCAAATGTCGGTATTGGTTAGTATCGGTAGCGGTCGGTATCGGATGGGGACATGTCATCCTTGACGGTATCAGCCGATACTACAAACTATGAACAAAAGCCACCAACAAATGTTTTAGAAGATCATTAAAATAAGATGAGATTGAGATGCACTTATCTATCAAGACATGAATATTAGTTAGAAATATTGCTTACTATTTCGTTGTAACTAACATTGAACTACATAAACAACACAAAATTACGTATAAAAATGTAACATTTTATGTTATATATTTTTAACGATCTTCATCAAATTTTTTTCCAAACTACTGAAACCTGACAATTCGAAGCTCCTCACTGGAACCATCACAAAGGCCCATAACTGCCGTGACCAGAAGCTACGATTAATGATAAAGAACCTTGGGACTGAATACCCATCTCATATCCCTTGCTAATTTCTTGGTTTCCCTCCAACTTATATTATTATATATCTTAAATTTTCTGCCCAACCATGTCTTTCTCCCTCTTACATGCATCATCCCTATTTGTTGTAGTTTAGATTTAACCTTAGGAACTCAATGTTGGTCTCATTTTTTTATTATTAATTTTATCAAATTTTGGAGTTATTTTATAGAGTAAAAATTATTTCTACTTCTGGAAGACGAATCGATTTCCTGTTAATCGAATAGTAGTGCGGAGAATTTATCTCAGACTATGTTACTGGAAATTACTTATATTTGCTGGAAATTGATTTTGTTGTGCTAGAATTAATGAACGTTATCTTTTTTTTTTTTTTTGAGAATTTTAAATTTGGTTTGAATTTATATATATTTCTAGAAATTGATTCATAGTAAACCCTAATTTCTGTTAACACAAGTTGCTCATGTAGACAGGATTACTTTACTATAACTGGTCACTTAATATTTGATATTGCTTGACATTTAAATGTGATATTATTCTGACATGCGGTATCCTGAGCTTTACAAAGTTGTTCCTCTTCCTGTAGGACCAAGGCTCAAAAGGACACCGTGGAATTGGCTTTATCACTTTTGATAGTGCAGGTATGTTGCTGCACTTTCTCGTGATCTCTTCCTCTCTTCCTCTCGTACTTTGTGGACATTCTATTTATCTAATTGATCAATCTTTTACTATTCTTGTATGCCTGCTAGAATATTTACATTTCTCACAAGTAAACTACCAATTTTCTTCTACGAAGTTGGGCTTATTTACTTAGATTCTTATTCTATGATCCTTGCTGGCAGTTTGGTAATCGATCATCAGAAGATTCTAGTAAACGGAGTAGCTGCTATATAAAATTCTGCTAACTATTTACATTGGATTGGATAATGAGATAGGTAAAATGTTACATGGGATTGGAGCAAGGTTAACATTGTTCTTTTTCGTTATCGGTTTCTGACCCTTCCTATGAGTTTCCGTTTCGTGGTTCTTAATCGGACTTTTCCGATATCAGTTTCGGGTGCGAGCCTTGGTTTGGAGGTCACAGCTGCAAACTGAAAGAGTCCGGATGCCACCATGGAGAACGTTGTTAAAGGTTAGAGGCGATGCTTCATTTGCTAACCAAAGGCAGGCGAGGTATCTTCTCTAGGCGACTTCTAGGCGAGAAAGGAACCAAAGGCGAGATTAGACGAATTGCTAATTAGGCGAGCCTAGATGCACACCTAGGTGTGTTGGATGTTTTATGCAGCTTTTTTGGGTTTTATAGGTTTTCATAGTTGCAAGCTTAAGTTTTAAAGGCCCAAGTAGAGTATTTTTTTAAATTTTAATTACTAACTAAAAAGACAAATGAAAGTGAGTAGAATTTGGAATGTGGAACATTGACTCATGTTTGTTTTTTAATTTGAACAATTTGTCTTATATCATATGACTTGTGTGTGATGTTATTGTTTTTAAACTTAATGTTGTGTTTCATAGCCGACCTTCTGGTCTTTGTTATGTCGCTTTGTTGTTTCTTTATTGGTATTTTTGTATTGTTTTCGACTCTTTCTTTAATTTATTGTCTAAAAAATCATCGAATTTGATGAGTTTTTAGGGATCTATGACAAGTTTGATGAGTTTTTAGGAATATATGGCGGATTTAGATAACCTAACATGATCTACAAAAGTGACAAAATGTTTTATGAAAAGGGAATTTGAGAATCTCTTCAGGTTACGCTTTTCTTCTTCGGGTGAGACTAGGTGCTCACGGTCAATTGCGCGAGGCGAGACAACTCGCTCGCCTATGAGCGACTAGAGCTTTTTAGAACTATATATATAGGACGAGGATCAAAAGCCCCACCTCCCCTGCCATCGGATTGGGTGGGCCCGCGTAGGGCCCCCTCGCGTGCCTGCTCGATCCAACGGTCGAGGGTGATGGGGCTCCCGCAGGGCTCCGTATATATATATATATATATATATATATATATATATATATATATATATATATATGAGGGGGGATCCTCATCCTCTTAGTTTTTGCATCCCCAACCATCCCCATGTTATCAAGCGTTTGTTATTGTTTAAGTCATCTAATCTTAACCGTTGATTTGAACCATTCAAATCAATGGTTAAGACTTAAGAGTAGCAAGATCCAACAGTTGATAACATAGAGATGCAAGAATGAGGGGATGTGGATCCTCTCTCTCTCTCTCTCTCTCTCTCTATATATATATATATATATATATATATATATATATATATAAGGTAATTGTATTAATGAAAGAAGTAGTACGTTTACAGTAATAAACCAAGGCATTGTTAATCTTAAGCATTACTCCGTCTTTGCTGATAGTGTTTTTCCTTTCCACTCAAGAAACTTCTGCTAGTTTCTACCTCTACTGAAGATGATATGATCCTCAACTACAGTCTCTACTTCAGGAGCTTTCAACTTTTTTTAGCTCCGGGCAGAGTAAGGCAGTGGTCAATGGTTTTTATGTTGATGTCAAACATATTCAACATACTGCTCCATGGACCTCCAACATTACATGAGCGGGCTGATCTCCATGTCCTTTCAAGATCATGAACATACACATTCATTTGAGTTTCTTAACCACAATGAGAGGCCCTTTGTTTATGGGAAGTAAAGCTTCAGCAAGATATAACTGCGTCCTTGCTCTAATTGGCATTTTAAGTTCTAACCTTATAGTTGATAAAATTGATTAATCTTCCTTTTTCTGGTCATGTTATTACTATATGCTCCTGTAATGACATACATGACACATTTGAGAGAATGTGTTCAATGGCATTTCTAGCTGGATTTGACGTTGTTAGCTTTTGCATGCATTATTTGAAAAGCATCTTTGCATTTTATTTCCAAAATTCTGGTTCAGGTCTTGTACCTTCTACTTGTGCTCTGGTATATGTAACTGTGCCTTTAAATTATCCTTCAAGGTCATTAACGATCCTGATTATTCATGGCATTGGGATTTCATTTGATCTTTTAATTGTACAGATTCTGTGGATGCTTTAATGGAAGACTCTCATGAACTAGGTGGTTCTACTATAGTTGTCGACCGTGCAACTCCAAAGGTAACTCTCATAACATACTCTTTTCATGATCATCTTTCATCAAGTAGTTTTGTGTTGATAAATGTTTGCGTTTAAGGCTGATGCACACCTGAATGCTTGTTTCTGATCTAGGATGAAGAGTCGAGGTTGCCAAGAAGAGTACCACAGGGTGGATATGGTGGATATGGTGCATACAATGCTTATATTTCTGCAGCAACTCGTTATGCAGCTCTTGGCGCTCCTACACTGTATGACCATCCCCCTCCAGCATATGGAAGTAAGTTTATTCTCATTTTTACAGTTTTCACTATACAGACATGCATAGACATATCATGACGTATCTACTACCTACTCGTGCTTTAGGAGGAATGTATCAACCACCTTCTCGTGGAATGGGAAAAAAGATTTTTGTTGGCAGACTACCGCAGGAGGCTAGTGCTGATGATCTGCGTCAATACTTCGGCAGATTTGGCCGCATTATAGACGTATATGTCCCAAAGGTAAATATGGTGATGCCAGTTATTGCCATAAGTTGATGCCAGCTACCTTATTTTGATTATGCTATCATAATTTTATCAGGATCCGAAAAGAACCGGTCATAGAGGCTTTGGTTTTGTTACTTTTGCCGAGGATGGTGTGGCAGAGCGTGTCTCACGAAGAACACATGAAATTCTTGGACAGGAGGTATGAATAGAATGCTGTTTGGATCGTAGTCTTTTTGGAGTGGTGATAAAATCTTCTCTTACTTTGGGAAATCAACTAGGGTGTTTTAAACTCTTTTTTCATCTATGATTAGGTGAAGATATTTGGTTAGCTATAAGGATAAGATGGAGCAAGAGATTAACATAAATAGATGAAATTTGTTTATTGGTTTTGTTTCATTTATGTAACTTGGTGGTTTCATTTACCATTATTTGGTGAAAGGCAAACATTTGTTCATATAGCATCCTACCATTTACATATTTCAAGCATAAAAATGATACTTCCAAATCTTTTTTACTTTAACATTTTCTTGTCAATCAGTCGTGACTTGGCACAATTTACTAGGTTACAGCTTACAAGTTACTTATAATTTCTGCGCAGTTCTTTCAACTTGGTAAAATTTGGAGACTTTTAATCATAAACCAAATTACTTCATTTCTAAACTGTGCAGCTAAGTACATACATTTTTTGTGTGCTTCAAAGGGAGACCAATTACTTAGCACATCCACGTGCCGCTTTAGTTCTTGAGCTGTATTTGTGTCAAAGTCTAAAACTCTAAAGCGTCCCCAAAGCACGTGCCTTACCAAACTTCAGGACAGAAGATTGCCCAATTTTGTTGGTTAGGAGTGGGGGGGGAGGGATTATGGAGAACACCTCAAATTTTAAATGACTAAATAACTTGGGCAAAATAGAAATTTAAATCCAGGACACATTACAAATAAAATTGATAAAATGGAAATTTCCAAAATATTAGATTATGTGTACATATTCCTATCAAATCAATATAAAGTTATCTTGTAGCTGTATTTTAATGAAAAGAAATCAAGTGAAGTATGCTAAGGACTAGTATGTTTTTGCAAGTGTTTTTCCATGGGTCCATAGGAGGCGCTCAAAACTCTTTCCAAGAGTCCAAAAAACTAGGGGTTGTTTGGTTTTGATGTAAGTGCAGATACAAGCAACATTTGTTGCACCATTTACACCATTTCCATTGTTTGGTTGATGTAAATGGTGGATTTGGTGCAATAAATGTTGCATCAACTCCCCCAACTGACACGACTTTTGTTGCAGCCAAAATGGCCACAACACTACTTATAACAACATTTATTACACCATTTACATAATTTTCTCACTCTGTCCATTTAAGTCGCAAGCAAACAATGGAATTGTGTTTACAGCAAAAAAAGTTGCAACCAGAGATTCTAATTACATCATTCAAGAAAACAAATTTGTGAATCCTGCAGCACCATTTACATACTGCCGAACAATTTATTTACGACACCACTTAGAACAACAAATGCTACATTAACAAATGTTGCATGGTATTTCTTTTTACGGGCAAGCAAACAGCCCCTTAGCTTTAGAGAAGCCACTGATTGAGTTGCTACTGATGCCTCAATTAAGGGACGAGGGGCTTCCTGGTCTTGTTTAGTTTCACTGTCATTACGGAAAACACAACTTCAACCTCTCTTTCTCCAGTTGGAGCTTACCTTTCTTTCATGTCTTGACTTTTAGATGTTGGTCGACAACCATTGGAGACCTGCCTTTCTACTCTCTATGGTGATAGGCTCAATTAGCCATCCAACTAATTATCAACACCATTCATTCTGATCCGACTATCATCAAAACTTGCAATAATTAGATATCAATAAGGTCACTTGATCCGTAAGTAGGAGCAAAAGCACATAACTTAACCTATACCCGTTTAGAAATGGGTAATTATGATGCACAATGTGGATCAACTTGTATGCAAATCCTATATCGTAGAAGACAACACACTTATATATACTAGTAAATGCACGTGCTTTGCACGTATAATAAAAATATTATCTAGTTATAGTTAAATATCTTTTCTAACTCATGTGGTTAAGGTGTAAATTATTTTTCTTGTTTGGTTGAGTTCAATCACTCATATTGTCAAATTTACTTTTTCAACAATTTTTTACATAATTTTTTTTATTTTAATAAAATAGACCGTAATATAATGACGGCTTAAACGGCTCAGTTTTGAGCTGTTTTGAAGCCTCATTAAATAGTGAATATATATATATATATAATGTGTCCATGTGTGTTGTTTTTTGACCAAACTATGGATAGGATAGGTCACCGTCGCATAGGGATATAGCAGGGGTGGATGATCCACTTGTAAGGCACTGGGGGGCTCAAGCCCCCACTGGAAGTTTGAGATTTGAACATAGATATATATGTATGCTCCTCTACTATTAGGCACACTAACAAGGTGTAGTTATAAGTTTTTAGTGCATGTGCCTTAGGTGTTATGGTTGAATCCTCTCAAACACATTAGAATTTTCTTTTACAATCTCTCTTTTTTACTGTCCAAGCCCCCGCTCACTACGTCCTGTGTTAAGTGTTATATTAGAGTTATTAGTTAATGGACTTTAGTTCCACATTGCTTAGAATAATAGGAGAGGGGGCTAGCCCCTCCTATATATACATGTAGTCTCTTATCAATAATAAACAATTCTATTATTTTCCATCTCTATATGGTATCAGAGCCAAAACTCTAGTCGTCACCCACCACTCTCCCTTTCCCCACAAAACTTCTAGCCGCCAGCCTCCCCCTTTGCCGACCCTGCTGCTGCCCTCCCCCTGTCAACCCCCCCGACCCTGCTGTTGCACCCCCCCTCCCCCCGCCAGCACCTGCTGCCCCCCCCTCTCCAGCACCTGCCGCTGCCACCCGGCCCCCCTGTCAGCCCTACTCCTCATGGCTCAAAACCCTAACCCTAACCCTCCTCAGCAGCGTGCATAGTAAAATCGAAGCAGTGGGTAATTGACTCTGGTACGTCCTCTTATATGACTGGTGACACAGGTATGATACATGATTATGTACCTGTACGTCGTGTTTCTGGCATTACTATTGCCAATCCCTAACAGTCCGAGGATGTGGAAGTGCCAGTCTTTCTTCCGGACTGTCACTCAATTTTGTGATGCTTACTCCTGGGAACCCGTTCAGTTTAATTTCTATTAGTCAAATTACTCGTGAACTGTACTGCTCGGTAACATTTTTTTTCCTGATGGTTGTATTTTTCAGGACTTGAAAACTGGAAAGACTATCGGTAAGGGACATGTGGCTGTAGGTTTGTACCTGTTTGACACAACTTCTTCTGTTGTCTGTGCCGGCATGAAACTCAGATCCTATCGAGTTACATTGTTGATTAGGCCATCCATCATCCCAAGCTCTCCAGAAAATGTACCAATCTTTAGATAATTACTCTTCTTTTCATTGTGAGCTATGTAGTTTAGCTAAGCATCACCGGGTTCCTTATCCGGCGAGTCCAAATAAAATTGCTTACGCTCCTTTTGAGTTGGTGCATTCTGATGTATGGGGACCTTGTCCGATTGAATCAGTAATGGGTTTTAAGTACTTTGTTACTTCTGTTGATGATTACTCACGTGTCACTTTTGTTTATCTGATAAAAAATCGTTCTGAATTGTTTAACATTTTGTGCAACTTTCATGCCGAAATAAAAACACAATTTGGTATTTCAATCAAAAATTTTCGGAGTGACAATGGCTATGAGTATTTATCTCATGATCTCGATAGACATCTGGCCCGCAATGACATCATCCACCAAACCTCTTATGCGTACGCACTACAACAAAATGGTGTAGCTGAACACAAGAATCGTCATTTATTGGAAACAACACGTGCTCTTATGTTTCAAGCACGTTCTCCCAAGAAATTTTTGTCGGATGCGGTTCTTACTGCTTATTATCTTATTAACCGCATGCCATCGTCAGTTTTCAATGGTAGCACTTCCTTTTCTAGACTTTTTCCTGGACGAGAGCCATTTCCTCTGCCTCTCAGAATCTTTGGCTGCTTATGCTATGTTCGGGATACCCGACCAACCCTTTCTAAATTAGATCCTAAGGCAATACAATGTATTTTTTTTGGGTATCCTAAAGGTCAGAAAGGGTATCGGTGTTACTCCCCTGTCTTGAAGCGATATTTTTTCATTCGGGATGTTACCTTTGTAGAAATCGAATTTCTGCCACAATCAACGGTCCGGCTCCCCCAGTCTTATCCAGAGGAGGGTTTTTTGTTATTTCCTCAAACACAACAATCTCCCGTACGGGTGTCCTCCCTTACCGAGCCAGTCTCCCAGGCAGATGGTCCACATACACCGATTCAGCCAGTGCCGACATCATCCACAGAATCCTCCTCCGGTTCCACCAGCAGCTCCGGCTCCAATGAGTTGCCTCCACCTGTTCCACCAGCAGCTCCACCAGTTCCGCCAGCAGCTCCGGCGGTTCCGTCTCCAGAACGTCCTCGTCGTGCCTGTCGTGATCATCCCTTGTATGTTGACAGCTACAAAGGACTTACCAGTCACACTCAGTCTTTGGTGGCTACTATTGATAGTATTCAGATTCCCAAGACCGACCGCTGAGGAGGGCCTCAGACATCTTGGTTGGCGTGCTGCTATGAACGAGAAGATGAAAGCTCTCAGGAAAAATCGCACTTGGGACTTGGTCGACTTACCCACTGGTAAACAGGCCGTAGGTTGCAAATGAGTATTCACAATTAAGGTGAAACCAGATGGCTCTCTTGATCGACTGAAGGCTCGTCTGATGGCCAAAGGATACTCTTAAACCTATGGTAAGGATTACTTCGAGACCTTCTCTCATGTGGCCAAAATGATGCCTGTTCGTGTCCTCATGGCCTTGGTCGTTCGATATGACTGGTCGTTACTTCAACTAGATATCAAGAATGTTTTCCTCCACGGGAATCTTGATGAAGAGGTATATGTGATGCAACCTCCCGGGTTCGTTGCAAGGGAGGGTAAAGTGTGTCATCTGAGGAAGGTCATCTATGTGATGCAACAATCATCTCGTGCATGGTTTGGTCGATTTACACATGTTGTTACTCAGTTTGGCATGTGTCAATTAAAGAAGGACCATTCAATCTTCTATCGACACACATCTGCTGGAAGAATACTCCTTAGTGTTTACGTTGATGATATTGTAATCACGGGAGACGACAGCCAGGGTATTGCAGGCCTCAAGAAGTTTCTGGAAGAACAATTTCAAACCAAGGATATGGGATCCTTGAACTATTTTTTGGGCATTGAGGTCATACGGGGTAAGCGGGACATTGTAATGTCTCAAAAAAAGTATGTGCTGGACATACTAAATGATGCAGGCATGATGCAAGCAAAGGGAGCAACCTTATCTATGGATCCAGGGGCGAAGTTGCTTCCAGACGAAGGGGTCCTGATGACCAATGCAGATCAGTATTGTCGAGTAGTTGAAAAATTTAACTACTTGGCGGTCATGACTCGTCCGGACATTTTTTTTGCAGTGAGTGTTGCAAGTAGATTTATGGCTTCTCTAAGAGTTCCACACTGGCAAGCAGTTCTCAGAATTCTGTGTTATCTAGTAAAGAATCCAGGAAAAAGAATTTGAATGGAGAATAATGGACACACTCGCATTGAGTGTTTTACTTATGCTGACTGGGAAGCAAGTCTGACAGATAGACGATTTACATCCGGCTACTCAGTATCTATTGGCGAAAATCTAGTGTCATGGAAGAGCAAGCAACAAAGTGTGATAGTACGCTCAAGCTCAGAATCAGAGTATCGAGCTATTGTTCATGTCACGTCAGAGATATTATATATGAAGTATCTCCTACAAGAACTGGAAGAAGACGCCGGGTCTCAAGTGGCAGATCTATGGTGTGATAACCAGTTTGCTATTCACATTGCCACCAACCAAGTATTTCATGAACGGACGAAGCATATTGAAATTGACATCCACTATTCGTGATGAATATACAAAGCAAGTGATAAAGTTTCAACATGTGAGGACCGGCGACCAGATAGCTGATATCTTCACAAAGCTTCTTTTGGGTCCTCGGGTACAATTTTTATGTAACAAGCTGGACTTGATTAATATCTATGCTCCATCTTGAGGGAGGGTGTTAAGTGTTATATTAGAGTTATTAGTTAATGGGCTTTAGTCCCACATTGCTTAGAATAATAGGAGGGGGCTAGCCTCTCCTATATATATGTAGTCTCTCATCAATAGTAAACAATCCTATTATTTTCCATCTCTACATCCTGCATCCGCCCTTGGGATATGATATTCTGGATCCGGTCTGATACAAATATGATATTTCGAATCCTGTAGAGTAAGGATTTTAGGTAAGGCTGAACTTCCTAGAAAGATAATTGATGTTACCGTTAGCCGAGAATTAGACATTTATTTTGCATGTATGGTACAGTTTTTTGGTGCAATATTTCTATTGTAATTCCTAATGTTCACAATTTTGCTTTTGGGAACGGCTTGTAGACTGTTGGTACCATTATTGTTCATCTGGAATCTTGCAGGTTGCCATAGACTCTGCGACTCCACTGGATGATGGTGGTGCAGGTGGTGGTTACATTGATGCTGCACCAGAGCCGCCGCCATATGGAGTGTACGCTGGCCCTGTGCGTAATTATGGCAGGCTCTACGGAAGCTTGGATTTTGATGACGTGAGTAGTCTGATACCGTCAGATCGTTTATTCATTCTGCGTTCACTTCCTAGTGTTGCAAGTCTAGGAAAGGAAAAAGGATTGAATTGGATCTAATTGTTTATGAACCATGTGTCCTGATGCGGAATCAACTGTTCCTAGGCATTTGAAGAGTCCTGCCCCGTCTCTTTATTTCTAACCTGAATTCTTCTCTTTTGTGCAGTATGGTTACGGGGCCAGTGGGAGCAGCAGCAGGCCTTCAAGAATGGATTGGAGGTACAGGCCGTACTAAACGGTAGCTCTCGTGTTGATCTCGGATATTATTCTGTCTCAGCGTGTCGTATGACTTGCTAAGCGTGTAGAATGAGTTATGCATGTCTAATTTTAAACTGGTCGGTAGAACTGGTTTCCATTGTTCAGAAGCACTCTGTTATAAGGCTGGAGTTGCAGGCCGTACTAAGCAGTAGCTCTTGTGTCGATCTCGGATATTATCTCTGTTATAACTTATTAAGACATGAATACCAAAATGTTTGTTCATTTGAGATGCTTGATGTGTGTGGTTGTATCCGCAAAATTTACAGTGGGAGCAGTGTGTAGCAGCAATAGCTGATGCAATTGGAAAGGGGGCGTGGTGTATCATACACCCGCAAGAGCTTCTAGCAGCTGCATGGCTATTTTTGGTTTCCTGATTGATGCGTTTCTCATTATCTTCTCCATCTAAAATATGACTCCTTCATTTGGCAGTGTTTTTATTTTTATTTTTGTGGTCGAGTTATAAACACTAACAAGTGATATTTGGTGGTTACAACTTGTAGCCTGCAATGAGCCAGTCTTGTGAATTGCTACTGCAATTTGGAAGGAGACTTTAGCTTTATTGAACAATGAAGTGTCTTTTTGATTTGTAACACGGAGTACCCTACACGGAGTACCCTACATTTATTGAACAATGAAGTGTCTTTTTGATTTATAATACGGAGTACCCTACATTTAAACTATTTATACTGAATACTCCTACTTTTTCGGTTTATTACACGGGACATCCCTACTTTAAGATTAAAAAATAAAAAAAATGTAACACTAACTACCCATATTTTTATTTTATTTTTCTAAAGGGAGGGGTGGTCAGTGTAATTTGTTTAAAAGTAGGGGTACCTCTTGTTATAAACCAAAAATATAGGAGTGGTTAGTGTAAATAACCCGTAGGTCTCGTTTGGTTTGCGGAATTATCGGGTTGGGAAAGGAAAGTGATTACTTTTCTATCTTTGGGTGCCAAAGGAATTCATGAGGAAATGAAAGTGATTTCTAATGGAAGGAAAATTAGCAAGAAAATTGATTTCATCCATCCAAGCAAGGAATTACTTTCACACATTGAAGTATTCACTTTTCTTTCCAAATTTTTTGGCATTTCTAAATATTGGAAAAAAAATAATAAAAATTATAATTTTTCAAAGGGAAGGAAATGTTAAAGAATTGATTTCCTTTCGCAAACCAAACTAGGCCTTAGCTTAGGTTCCGAAGTTGGCCAAAGAACGATAACTAGATGCCTATAAAGTTCTCGTCCTCCCAACTCATACTCGATATGAACCTACTACTTTCACATACGGCACAATATAACTTTCATGAACCAAATGTAACCTCAATGTAAACCATGTAACCTCAATGTAAACAATATGAAAATAAATAATTGCCTTTGAGTCCCTTAATTTTACTCTAGTTGCTTCTCATATCTTTATAGTTCCAATTTAAGATCATCTGTCTCGAAACCCCAACCAAACAAAATTAGGCAAAAAAAAAAAAAAAATTCAAAACATTTTATAAAAAAATATTGCTTAAGAGTACTACTTAGCCTTTATTATATAGAAAAGTTTGAATGTATTGCTTAAAAATACTACTTTGCCTTCATTATATTTCAAAAAAAGTCCCCCTTCTCCATCTCAACCCCCACCTGTGCTCATCTTTTTTCTCCCATTCGACTCATCTTTCACTTTGAATCTATAAACATCAACTAATCCTTCTTCCCTTCTTTTTATAATTTCGGATTCCCATTCCATTATAAACTCGTTGTCTATTTTCCATCCTTCTTACCATTTTAAATCCATCACCATGCTTTCTCATCTTACTTTCTTCCGCTGTCCCACTCACTATTTTGCACTAGTAAATGCACGTACTTTACACGTATAATAACTGATAATAAGAATAGTATCCAACTATAATCAAATATCTCTTCTAACTCGTATGGTTAATGTCACGTCCCGCTCCCGTAGGAGCGATCGTCCTCGCTAAGGCGTGATGCCGCACGAGCCTAGATTGCGCTCGTGCAAGGCGGATTCCATAACGGCCGATTTCAGCGGCTGCGACGGGGTCGTCGCACAGAAGTCCCATGCAGAGACATTGAAGAATAGCAGCAGAAATTATAACAAAACACAAGTCATTGCAAAATACTCTTTTATTGATATTGAAACAAAAATTACAATGGACGCAAGGCCAAGATTTCAAGTCTCTCAAGCTCACTCAAGCTCACTCATCTCACATTAGAAGTCACTCAGCTCTCTCTCATCTCTCAATACAAGTCTTGAACCAGCGGATGCTTCGGAAGGCGACGTCCATACATTATGTCCCGTATAAGTCTTGACTCCATGCGGTCGCACGCTTCGAATCGTCAAGGTACTTCGTGCCTCGACGCATCCAAGCGAGCTCCGCGCCACGAGCTTCTACCTGTGCCTGCACATGTAACTATGTGGGTGTCAGTACTCAACTGTACTGGTGGAATGAGCTCCTCGTCCACCCATACAAAACCAACACGTTTGATTTACTTTTGTGCAACATAGTCCCCTTTATGATTGTCTTTATACTCTTTCCTCTGAATCAGTTTTAGGACAGACGCATTGGCCTATTTTGTGTCTCTACACCATCCCGTGCTTGCAACATCAATGCTAACCTATCAAGTCGTGTTTGCCTTACGGCCCAAATCAGAGACGCAACTACACGATAGACTTCATTTCCATGTGACCGTGCTACAAATCCATATTGAGGCCATGCCTCGCAACTCAGTATGACTTAACCGTATCGCCGCCTCGCGGCCCTTTGCTACTTAATCATCAACTGACCCATCAAGACATTGTGAACTAAGTGTCACTCGACCAATTTTGCCTTGCGGCGTTTCCTGACTTAAACTCAAGACAACTCACATCCAAACTATGCAACTTATATGCCGACAACATAAGACTCGATGCCACATCTCGTGCCGAAGCACGTCGCCTACGTTGCAACCAAATCTTAGGCCCAACATTTTGTGTTCCAACTCTACACACACATTCAACTCAACTTCCTTGATATACTACACTCAATACTCGACTCAATCCAAAGGCATACACGCGGATCGCCGCCATGCCGACTCATCTATATGAATTTGGTCACTGGCTCCCAGAGCCACTGTGGACTCCTTTTGTAGTTTTGATTAGACGGACGTCCCTTGCCAGCGCGAGTAGCTAGCTCCGCTGCAAGTCCCCGCCTAACCCGTGTGGTCATCTAGCACACAGCTACGAAATGTCTACCATCGCAACGGTTCCCATGGGCCGCCTGGGTCGCCGTTCGAGAGACTGTTTATTTTATTTATCTTATACAAGTTGTCCAATGACCATGCAAGACTCGACTCAAACTGACGTCTCACACAGTCATTCTACTTCTAGTGTTACCAACTCTTTCAGGGCTAAGTTCAACACTTCTCACATATGAGACCTTGCCTCGACGATCCAGTCGCGAGCATTCTTTCTTTCTTGCCTCAACGACCCAGTCGTGAGCATTCTTCTTTCTTGCCTCAACGACCCAGTCGTGAGCATTCTTCTTTCTTACCCTATCATTTCACTCAACTAAAGAACAACTATTTGAAATACTTTTCAAACTCAATGGATCAACCGTGGCCCGTGCCTTAAAATACTAAGTCCGTGCCATCGTGTCTTAGACCAACTTGAAATACTATGTGACACCACTGCCCAAGTCATACTCTATATGACGAGCCTTACGATCGTGAGACTATGTGATTATACCCGGCCGTAGAACTCATAGGGCCGTGCCTGCTACTACTCCTGATAGCTTAACGTAACTTGCCTAACTTACTTTGCAACAACTTGACGAGCAAAGGCTGCGTCAAGCCTTGCGTCGTGGAAACGTGTTGTGCACGCGTTCGACTTTGACAACCAAGTTATTTGGGGTGCCTAGACTTATGCCACAAGCCGTGCAATATAACTTAACCCGTCGGCGAGCAGAAGCTATGCCACGCCTTGGGCGAAGAGACCGTGCATGCTTTATAAAGCATTTATGCGGGCAACGCCTATGAATTTGGCTAACTCTTAGCTTGTGGCGAAGACCAACTTTTTCTTCTCCTAAGCCACGGGAAGAAGGACTGAGTGTCATTTTCAAAGCACGTCGTGTACCAACTCTAAGCCGACCGTTGAACCTTTCCATATTCTAACTCAATTCGACCTGTCGGGATTATTCCCTTTAGCTATGTGGATTCGTCTCTTTTATTATCAAGCCTACTTGTGCAAGTTGAAAATATGTGATTTATTATGTGAAGGCTAAGATGAGGCAAGTTCACCGAAACTACCCCACCTGAGCAAGCGGTCGCCTCGACCGAGCGATGTCTTCGAGCAGCCGTTACAAGGCTAAGTCCGAACGCCGTCGGTATTTCGATTCCTCCGATTGACTGAGCAGGACGGGACACTACATCATACACCACTCAAAAAAAGTTTTGTCCTCGAAACTGACTGAGTACTCTTATCGACTTATCACTTATTCAACATCCTATGTTTCTCGCACACATTTCTCCTATGCATTTCTCAAATCCGAGCCACGCTCGTGCTACCCTCAATCTTTTCTTCAAAACTTACAATCTCAAAATCTTCAACACTTTTTCGTTCCTCAAGTCTAACTTGATTCAACGTATCACTTAGTTGGATCGTGCACTTATTCTAGGCATCCCCAAAATAGATGCATTTCAGCCAAGTCTCGTGGTAGAGAATCCGCCATCACCACTCGAGTCGGATCGTGCACATATTCGGGCGTCTCTGATATACGTGCATGTCAACCGTGCCACGTGAGTGGTGCCTCCACAAATCCTACCACTTCACACTCGGACGTCTGCCTAACCGCTGGGCTATGTCTTTCCGTCAGTATTGGAATCGTAGTTCCCAAACAACAATATCAACACTGACCCCATCCTAAGGTCAAACCAAATTGATAGTACGGGATTTTCTACCCAAGATCGCATCACTCCGATTTCTAAACTTCTAGCATAGATTTCCTACACACATTCCAACATTTGTCGCACGGGGTCCGAGTCATTCAGCAAAGCCATCCTACGACAACTTACGTTCAACCAATTCCACGACATCTCAATATCGCTCGTTCAACAAAGTATCTTCGCATAGTCTATTTCTTCGAACACGTTCGACATAATCCGCCTATCAATCCTTCTCAATTCAAGCACGCTATGATGCAATTCGTCGCTAACCAAAATTTTACATTCCACATTTTCTAAGTCATCTATTCCAATTTACGTAATCGATCATGAGGTCGTCTAGCTTAACAATATGTTGTGTCCCGATCTCACTCGATTCTGATTATCCACGGTGGGCATGAATCACCATGCACGCTCCCGCAGAATAATTATCCTCATCGGGACGTAACTCTTGTTTTGCGTCTAGACTAATTCATTCTCGATACGCGGATTGGACCTACTCAATCCTCAAGTTTATTTCATTCATCAATCGCAAGTCCTAACATCCTCAAATTTTCCTTCGCATTAAACCGACAAGTCGAGACAATCAAAGTTGCCGCATCTTTGTCACGACCCGATCCCCAAATAATTGGGTCGAACCGGATCATGTCCAGCCTGCACCGTTGTTGAGACGGCGGCAGTAAGCTGTTCCATTAGCAGGTAACCACAACAACATCTATATTTGTCACAACTCAATATTCGGGAATTTAAAACTTTATTAAATATTGAAAATAAATACAACTGGAAGTAAATGAACTGAATTAAATACTGAATTCAAATAACAGAATTTTTCAAAAACAACAACCAAACTGAAAACATGAAAGTCTAGCTAAACATTCGGCTCATCTGCCTCAGTTCCTGCGTCCTCCAAAGGGGACTCTGGCAGCACCACGGGGTACAGAACCGGGTCGTAATAGCCGTTGTATAACAGCTCAGCATCCTCATAATCCCCTAAAAATGTATCTCCAGTCAGGAGGGAGCAAAGTACAATTCATGCTAATTTGACAATTAAAATAATAATAGAATCATACACTTTTAAACAATTTGAAGTAAACAGTTTTCTAGCAGTTAAACAGTGTGATTTGAATAGGCAATGAATATGACCGGCTTGGGTTGTACAGTTGTATCCTATTGATACGATATGGCTTATCCCCGTGTGTAAGAGGGGTAAGCTAATATAGTTCTAAGTTATCATTTTGGATATGGTCATAATCATTACACTATTCCCCCAGTACCCAACAGTCAATCAGTCAGTGCTCTCAGAGAGAGTTCCGTGTTGCATTGTGGTTTAAACTTACAGTAAAGCGATTATTAAATAATTGTAAACTAACACAAAATGTACTTGTCTCAAATTGGACTGGACTTGAAGGGTTGAAGACTTCGAGATGGGATTTAGACTCGTCCTCGAAATCCTACATTCGAGAAGTTTGACTCAGAATCCAGAGTTACCATGCTAACTATGCTAGTTGCAATCTCTAAGTTTGTCCTAGTCAAATTTTATTCTTTATTAGTAAACACGAACAAAACACGATTATCGGTGCGTTGTAATTAATAACGAGGGAAAGATCAATTTAACTTTTTATTTTGGAAAAACTCGTAGTTACCAATTTAATTGGTTAAAACATTGTATTTTCGTAATTATACATATAAAACTAAATTTCTTGTTTTAATGAGGAAACATGATCGTTGTGTTTAAAATATTACAAACTTGTAAATTTTAATGTGAAAGAAATCTCATTAATTTTTCTATATCAAAATAATATTTATTTTAGATTTACGCGTCTACGCTAAAAACCAGCAAAACCAGAAAAATGAAGAAAACTACGCTACAGTTATTACAGGCCACATAGAAAAATAGAAAAGCTGGGCTTATGCCCTTACAAATTATTGAATTTAAATAAGATGTAGACCTGGGTTAGTCCTGAAATCTCTCCTACAATTTAATTATAATTAAATCTAATAATTAAAATAAATTAATAGTGAGTCTCAGATATTGGTCCAATCGTCATATAGGCTAATGCCTCAACGTCCGGGCGAAACCAGTTTCGTTTGCACTTAGCCAGGGCCCATTGACCAACACGGTCGTCGCCCAAAAATCCAAATAATATTCTTTTTCAAAAAATAAACTATTTTAAAATTATATAATTAAATTTTATAGAAAAATCCGGCAGCACTTCCTCTATTTTCGGTCAACCCAAAAACTGGGAAAGTGTGCCATAATCATCATTTATAAAAAGTCCCAAACCAGGGATCACCCAGAATTCAATTCCAAACCATTTTACACCATAATTAAATTCACAAAATAATTCTCGAATCTCAATCGGAAACCCGTAATATAGTTTCGGGAATTCCCGAAATGAATTCGGAAATCACAACGCCTAAAATCCAGAAAATATATTTCGGAAAAGTCTGAAATAAACGCCGAATATTACAGAACATTTCCGGAAAAATCCGAAGTTACGACATCGCTAAAAACCAAATTCCCGGGAGGGAATCGGGGACCAATCTCATCATAGACAAACGAAGTGGGACGGGACAGAGGAGTTATACCTTGGGTTGCTCGTCTAGAGCTCTCAGATGCAAATTAAAGAAGAGAAATATCCCCGGACAGCAGGTCGGGCTTGCTGGAACAGAGCACAGGAGCCGTGGTAAAACTCGGGAATGCCGGGTCAACGTCCAAGCACGGAAACGGCGCACGAGGGACGCGAACAGCGCTGGTCGCGCTGTCGGAGACCACGGCTCGGGTCTCGGGACCGAGCAGCAAGGGACAGCGGGTGGCTCGTGGGTTGGCGAGGCCGGCGGGTCGTGATCGCCGGAGGAAACCCGAGATGGGTCGGCCGGGAAAGCAAAAGGGGTGGGGCCGCGTGCTGGCGGCGGCGAACTCCGAAGCTGGGCTCGGGGATGCGCTCGGGAGAGGGGAGCGGGCCGAAAAGGGGGTCGGGGCTGGGCGAACGGCGGCGAACGCCGAAGAGGGGCCGGAATCGTCTATAGGCGGCCTAGGGCTCAACCGGCAGGGGCTAGGCGCTGGCCGAAAGGGGGGTCGACAGCCGGTTCGTCGGGGAGGAGCTCGACTAGGGCACCCGATGGGGAAAGGGGACGGAGTTGGGAGCTTCTCTGGGAAAATGGAAGTGAAATGTGAGGTGAGGGAGAGGGAGAGTGGGAGACTTTAAAGAGGGGGTGAAGGGATGAGTTGAGAGGAGAAGAGGGAATAAAGGAGAGAGAAGTGAGGGGAAAAGAGTGGTGCTGAGAAAAAAGGGGGTGACCAAATCGTGGGGGAGAGGGGAAAATGTCCTGCTCGTGGGGAGAAAAAGGGGACCGGGTCGAGTGGTGACCCGGGTCGGGTTGGGTAGCTAGGATTCAAATCCAAAAATATAAATACTTATATATAACCAAAAATATCAATTTATTAATTTTGAAATTAATTTCGAATCCCACAATATAATAATAATAATAATAATAGCATTAATATAATAATAATAATAATTAACATTACAAATCCTAAAACTGGGTTTTACAATCTTTCCTCCTTAGAAAATTTCGTCCTCGAAATTAAAGGCAGGGTTAGGGACAAACAGATACGGATACTGCTCCCGCATCTGGTCTTCTCGCTCCCAGGTAGACTCGCCTGGTGAGTTGTGCCGCCACATGACTCTGACTATCGGCGTCTCGGAGTTCCTGGTTCTCTTCTCGTCTTTGTCCATTATTGCCACTGGCTTCTCTGACACTGTGAGACTGGGTCCAATTTCCAGCTCCGAATGGTCCAAGATGTGGCTGGGGTCCGGGATGTAGCGTCTCAGCTGCGAAACGTGGAAGACGTTGTGGACGCCTTCGAGACTTGGGGGTAGAGCCACCCGATAAGCCACTTCTCCAATCCTGCTGAGTACTTCAAAATTACTAATATACCTGGGGCTTAGCTTTCCTGTTCTGCCGAAACGGATGGTTCCTCTAGTAGGAGAGATCTTCATAAACACACTGTCACATTCTTCAAACTCTAAAGGCCGTCGGCTGCTATCGGCCCAATGCTTCTGTCTGTCCTGGGCAATTCTGAGCTTGTCTCTGATCATTCTTACCTTCTCTGCTGCATCAGTCACCATCTCAGGTCCAAGTAATACTCGTTCTCCGACGTCGTCCCAAGCAAGTGGAGTGCGGCAACGACGTCCATAGAGTGCCTCGAACGGTGTCATACCGATGCTAGCTTGGTAGTTGTTGTTGTAAGAGAACTCTACCAAGTGTAAATGGTCTTCCCAAGACCCTCCAAATTCCAAGACGCAGGATCTCAGCATGTCTTCTAGCGTCTGGATTGTTCTCTCTGATTGTCCGTCAGTCTGGGGATGGTAGGCGGTGCTGAACTTCAGTTTTGTTCCCAAACTGTCATGCAAACTCTTCCAAAAGTGAGAGGTAAATCTAGTATCTCTGTCAGATACGATACTTACCGGTACTCCATGAATCCGGTAGATGTGCCGCATGTAAAGTGCTGCCAGCTTCTCGGTGGATAGACCAACCTTTAAGGGGATAAAGTGAGCTGACTTCGTCAGTCGGTCCACGATAACCTAGATGGCATCCTTCCCTCCTTGGGATCGAGGCAGTCCCGACACGAAATCTATTGTTATGTGCTCCCATTTCCACTCCAAAATGTCAAACGGCTGCAGTAGTCCTGCTGGTCTCTGTCTGCTAGCTTTTACTTGTTGACAAATTAAACATCTAGCCACATACCTGGATACGTCCTTCTTCATTCCGTACCATCACACTATTGTACGCATATCCCGGTACATTTTGTTGGCTCCAGGATGTATGGAATACTGCGACTGGTGTGCTTATTGCATCAGCTCGTTCCTCAGTTCGCCAGTTGGTACGCACAGTCTCGTACCATTTTTCAGTGCTCCATCGCTGGCGATTGAGAATCCTTCAAGTGTTCCTGCCAGCACTTGATCTCTGTCACGACCCGATCCCAAATAATTGGGTCGAACCGGATCATGCCCAGCCTGCACCGTTGTTGAGACGGCGGCAGTAAGCTGTTCCATTAGCAGGTAACCACAACAACATCTATATTTGTTACAACTCATTATTCGAGAATTGAAAGCTTTATTAAACATTTGAAATAAATACAACTGGAATTAAAAGTACTGAAATAATTACTGAATTCAAATAACAGAATTTTCAAATGAAACAACAAAACTGGAAAAGAAAATATATCTAAGCATTCAGTTCACCGGCCTCAGTCCCAACGTCCTCCAAAGGGGACTCTGGCAGCACCATGGGGTACAGAACCGGGTCGTAATAACTGCTGATTAACATCTCAGCATCCTCAATATCCCCTAAAAATGTATCTCCAGTCAGGAGGGAGCAAAGTACAATTCATGCTAATTTGAACAATTAAAATAATAATAGAATCATGCACTTTTAAACAATTTAGAAATGAGCAGTTTTCTAACAGTGAAACAGAGTGATTTTGAATAGGCAATGAATATGACCGGCTTGGGTTGTATAGTAGTATCCTATTGATACGATATGGCTTGTCCCCGTTTGAGAGAGGGGTAAGCTAATACAGTTCTAAGTTATCAGTTGGATGTGGTCATAAACATTACACTACTCCCCCAGTTTCCAACAGTCAATCAGTCAGTGCTCTCAGGAAGAGAGTTTCGTGTTACTTCGTGGTTTAAACTTGCAGTAAAGCGATTATTAAAATAACTGTAAACTAACACAAAATGTACTTGCCTCAAAATGGACTGGACTGGAAAGGTTGAAGACTTCGAGATGGGATTAGACTCGTCCTCGAATTCCTACATTCGAGAAGTTGACTCAGAATCCAGGGTTACCAAGCTAACTATGCTAGTTGAAATCTCTAATTGTATCCTAATCAATTTTAATTCTTTATTAATAAACACGAACAAAAACACGATTATCAGTGCATTGTAATTAATAACGAGGGAAAGATCATTTAAACTTGTATTTTGGAAAATCTCGTAGTTACCAAATTAATTGATTAAAACTTTGTATTTTCGTAATTATACATATAAAACTAAATTTCTTATTTTAATGAGAAAACATGATCGTTGTTAAATATTAAAACTTATAAATTTTAATGTGAGAAAACTTTATTAATTTTCTATATCAAAATAATTATCTATTTGATTTACGCGTACGCTAAAATAACTCGCAAAACCAGAAAAATAACAGAAAATCTACGCTACTAAATTACAGGTCACAGAGCCAAAAGACCAGCTGGACTTATGCCCATTACAATTTGTTTACATAAATTGAAATAAGACGAAACGGTTGTTAGTTCTAAAATCTTCCTACAATTTAATTATGAATAAAAAATAATAAAAATAAATTAAATATTAATGAGTCTCAGATATTGGTCCAATCGTCATATAGGCTAATGCCTCAACGTCCGGGTGAAGCCGGTTTCGTTTGCACTTAGCCAGGGCCCATTGATCAATACGGTCGTCGCCCATAATCCAAAATATTAAGATTTTTCGGAAAACCATTTTAAAATCATTTTAAAATATTATTAAATTTTGTAGAAAATCCGGCAACATTTTCTCTATTTTTGGTCAACCCAAAAACTGGGAAAGTGTGCCAATATTTTCCTGCAAATCCTAAACAAGGGAATCCCAAAATATATATATAAATAACCACAATCATTCCCCATATTAATTCGGGACGACCCGAAACGAATTCAGGAATCCCGAAAACCACTCCAGAACATTTTCGGTAAGAATTCAGAATGTTAAAATAATTCCAACCATCATAAACTTTTTCGAAAGTTTCTCGGAAAAACCCAAAACAAACAGAACTATGTAAAATCCACATAATAAAATCCAACAATGGTTCCGAAAATTCTCGGAACCAAATGCGTAACCGAAAACCGAATTTTCGAAGAAATTCGTGGACCAAATTATCATCATAGACACCTACGGGGACGAACTACTATGATTAACCAGGGATTACCCAAAACGACGGAATCCGAAGGGTTGCCTCGGACTCGGGACCCGCGAAATCACAGAACGAACTCGAATTCCACGTACAGCGCTGGGTAGGGGCTGTCCAGAACAGCAGAGCACGGCTCGAGATGCGCCGGGGAGAACAGCACGCAGGGCACGGGGCTAGGGCGCGGCCGGGAGGTCGCGAGCGGGTGGACGGAGCCGCGGCGTCGGCGGCTGGCGGAGCGCGCGGGAGGCCGGGGGTCGGGGCCGCGCTGGGTCGGCGGCGATGGGCGCCGGGTGTCACGCCCCAGAACCAGAATACTGGAGAGCGGGGGAGTGACTCAGCCAGCTACGTATTACGGGTAGAAGAATACCGTATAATACGATCAATGTTGTCTAACCAGACGAGGGGGTGCATACTACATAAAAGTCTTACTATGGTCATTACACATCTATTGTCTCAATCATTCAAACAAGAAACAGAAATATAGAACATGTAAGGTAAAGCAGTAAGGCGTCCCAAACGCTCAGTCGAAATGTTCTTGAGATCTGGCTTTACAAAATACAGCCAGATGATGTAGTAAGTATACACAATTGTTATCAGCTGCAGTCTGACTTAATTACAATTATGCAAAAGTAAGTACAAGACAATCCGACTAACATGTCGGTGCCAAACGGCAAGGTATAAAGTAGATAACAAAATGAGTGGTGAAGTTAAGGAACCCACTCGAGGCCTCCTGCGATCATTCCTCTAGTATTGACCATCCTGGAGGTGGAAGTACGCTGAGTCCTCGGGAACTGGCTCTAAATCTGGCCATGCAAAACCAGAGAGGTTAGACCTCTAATAGCAAGTACCACAAGGGAGCACGACATGAGAACTAAAACCAGTAAGTAAGAGAATATAATAATAGATCTCTGCTTGCTACTAGAACTCACATCACATCAAGACACTTCGAACCAACCTCCCAACCAAACAAGGACAGAAGTTGGCCCGTCATGTCCTGACATTCTGATCATCCCAGTTAGGTAACAGAGTACATTGCACAAACAAATCATCTTGAACGGCCAATCAACTCCTACGGCTTGCTATTATGAGTCCCAAGTTATCCTGGAATAATGCAATTAGGGATTCCTCAGTTCTTACTATGTGCAAGCAAGGCTAGTCTATCCAGTCGATCAATTGGCCCATGCATGAATTAGACGAGTCCTAGCAGGACGCCCGTCAATATACAATATACAATAATAATAAAAGCAGATACTGTTCCCTGCCCGTGTGGCAGATTTACAGTATCTGTGGGAACCAGCCGGCCCGTCGAGTACTACTCGTCCCAAGGGGGCTGTCATGTAAGAATTCGGGAATCCATTCTCTCCATGTAATCATTATTTTATTTAACTTAATAGTCTCTACGTTGAGTGAAATCCCATGCCGTGGATCATGGTCATTCAAATGAGTACTTTCGTACGGGGTACGGTATGCACAACTCTACAACGATACCAGTGCGGTTAGGTTGCAGGTCTTACATAGCGTAATACAACAATTAAATCTATCCAGGGTAATCATGCCTTGACCATAAAGTACACATGCTTCTTTTGTAGAAAATAACTAAATAAATAAATAAATAAATAGATTGAAGCCTGCATGTGCATGTATGTCAATATTCGGGATCAGCCAGTCGAGTACAATAGTTTATAACATGAACGTGTCTCATTCATTTCATTCAATAAGACGACTAGCCAGTCTCTTAGTTCCAATTAGGAACGCATGATCAATTTAGTCAAGATCACAATCATTATCAATGGTGGCAAGGCATGAAAGTCAACTAGCATTCAGTGGGGTCGAGTCTACAACTCTCAGGGTTTAATTCTAGTCAATCCGGGTATCTATAACTCAATTCATGACACATGGTACATTCCACGTAACAATCTATAATTAACAGAAATATCAACATATCATGATTATATCAAGTTTATGCAAAAAGGCGTAAGGATATAAAATGGACGTTAAACATCTAATAAGATATCAATATACAGGGCTATAGAAGATCCAGGGTGAGCAGGCTCCTCTCATGTCAGCCTACGCTTATGCCAGCGTACGCTCAGGTCAAGCTACGCTCAAGCCAGCGTACGCCCAGGTCAAGCTACGCTCAAGCCAAGCTAGCGTATGGGAGTCATACGCTTCCAAAAGGCAGCGTATGAACTCCATACGACTCCTTACTATCCAAGTCAGCGTATGCAAGTCATATGCTCCCTAAAGGTAGCGTATGAACTCCATACGACTCCTGACCATCCAAGTCAGCGTATGCAAGTCATACGCTCCCAAAAGGTAGCGTATGAACTCCATACGACTCCTGACCATCCAAGTCAGCGTATACAAGTCATACGCTCCCAAAAGGTAGCGTATGAACTCCATACGACACACGCTTCCAAAAGGTAGCGTATGCAAGACACACGCTTCCTAAAAAGTAGCGTATGGACTCCATACTGCGCTGCGCTAAAGAGCACGCACAGCTCAGTGACGCAGCTAAAAAGCTAGCATACACTGCTCACTGTCTTCTCCAAACAGCAAGAACTCCATGGTTGTACCCCAAAGCTTCAAAAGTCCATAACTTGGTCAGAACAAGTCCAAATCCAACTTCCCAAAGGTCAAAGCTGGGTAGAACAAACTTCTCTACAACATGGAACCATCAAAACTTGCAAACAAAGAAGTTTGATAGATCAAAACCACCAAACTCCAAAAATAACTAATTTCTAGATCTACAAAGATTAAGACTTCGAAATGAAAAATGCCAAGTTCTAAACTTTCTTAGGATCTTGCGAGGAATAAAAATGAACTACAAAAACATGGGTTCTCATGTGGAGCAAGTTGTACTTGCCTACGGTTTGGTAGGTGGAGAGAGTAATGAAGAAGAAGAAGAGGAGTAATGGTGAGAAGTAAAGTAAATGAGGAGAGAGAAGGGAGAGAGTGGCTTTAAATAAAAGGTGGTGGTAGGTGGAAGTTGGGCCGGGTCCAATGGGTCCAATAGGTCGGGTTGCACGGGTCCAACAAGGCTAACCCGAAAGTAAAACTAAAGCAGGAATTAAAATACAGGTAATAAAATTACAGGAAGAAATGCAGAAATAAAATTACAGGAATTAATTAGCATGAAAATTAAAGAGCAGCTAATTAATTAACATGAAAATTTAAAGAGCAGATAATAGAATTACAGAAAAATAAAGTACAGAAAATAAAATGCAGATAATTAATTAACATGAAGTTATAGGAATTTAAGTACAGGATACTACATGATAAATACTAAATAAATACATTCAGGCAATATACGTATTAGAATACGCATTCCGGGAACGGGGAGTGACACCGGGGGTCGGGGCCGACGGGAGCTCGGCGGCGATGAGCGCCGGGGTCGGGCGAGGGTTTGTTCTGGAGGGGGTTTTGAGGGAGAGGGAAGTGTGAAGTGGTGATGGGGATGGTTCTCTTCTGGAGGAATAGGGAGTTGAGAGTTGAGGGGAAGAGAATGGGAGAGTTGCTGTGAGGGGGAGAGAAGTGTTGGTCGTGTGTGCTCGTGGGGGGGTGGTGGAATAAGTAGGGGAGGTGGTTTGCAATGTGTGGAGAAGAGGGAAACGTGCTGGGAAAAAGGGGAAAAGCCTGGTCGTGGAGACCAGGCCAAAAGTCATATATATATATATATATATATATATATATATATATATATATATATATATATATATATATATATATATATATATATATATATATATATTTATAAAAGAATAATTATTAAAATTTAAATATATAAACAGAAATTAAAAATGAAGAGATTGGTTTAGGAAATCGGGATCAGGGTTTCGGGACTGGTCCGGACACGGGTCAGATCAGCAATCAAAAGACATTTTATTATTTTCAAAATTAATTTTTAAAACCCATAAATAATACTAATAACAATAGTAATAATATTATAATATTAATAATATATCACACTATAAAACTGGGTTTCACAATCTTCCCTCCTTAGAAAAATTTCGTCCTCGAAATTAAAGTCAGGGTTAGGGGTTACCTTAAGTCTCAAATAAGTACGGGTACTGCTCCTGCATCTGGTATTCTCGCTCCCAGGTCGAATCGCCTGGTGAGTTGTGCCACCACATGACTCTGACTATCGGCGTCACAGAGTTCCTGGTTCTCTTCTCGTCTCTGTCCAATATTTCTACTGGCTTCTCTGGCACTGTAAGGCTGGATCCAATCTCCAGCTCCGAATGGTCCAAGATGTGGCTCGGGTCCGGGATGTAGCATCTCAGCTGAGAAACGTGGAAGACGTTGTGGACGCCCTCGAGACTTGGGGGTAGACCAACCCGATAAGCCACTTCTCCAATCCTGCTGAGTACTTCAAAAGGACCAATATACCTGGGGCTTAACTTTCCTGCTCTGCCGAAATGAATGGTTCCTCTGGTAGGAGAGATCTTCACAAACACACTGTCGCCTTCTTCAAACTCCAAAGGTCGTTGGCTGCTATCGGCCCAATACTTCTGTCTGTCCTGGGCAATCCTGAGCTTGTCTCTGATCATTCTTACCTTCTCTGCCGCATCGGTCACCATCTCAGGTCCAAGCAATACTCGTTGTCCGATGTCATCCTAAGCAAGTGGAGTACGACAATGACGTCCATAGAGTGCCTCGAACGGTGTCATACCGATGCTAGCTTGGTAGTTGTTGTTGTAAGAGAATTCTACCAAGTACAAATGGTCTTCCCAAGACCCTCCAAATTCCAAGACGCAAGATCTCATCATGTCTTCTAGCGTCTGGATTGTTTTCTCCGATTGTCCGTCAGTCTGGGGATGGTAGACGGTGCTGAACTTCAGTTGTGTTCCCAAACTGTCATGCAAACTCTTCCAAAAGTGAGGTAAATCTAGTATCTCTGTCAGATACGATACTTACTGGAACTCCATGAATCCGGTAGATATGCCGCATGTACAATGTTGTCAGCTTCTCGGTGGATAGACCAACCTTGAAGGGGATAAAGTGAGCTGACTTCGTCAGTCGGTCCACGATAACCCAAATGGCATCCTTCCCTCCTTGGGATCGAGGCATTTCCGATACAAAATCCATCATCAAGTGTTCCCATTTCTACTCCGGAATGTCTAGCGGCTACAATAATCCTGCTGGTCTCTGTCTGCTAGCTTTTACTTGCTAACAAATTAAACATCTAGCCACAAACCTAGATACGTCCTTATTTATTCCGTACCACCACACTATTGTACGCATATCCCGGTACATTTTGTTGGCTCCAGGATGTATGGAATACTGCGACTGGTGCGCTTCTTGCATCAGCTCGTTCCTCATTTCGCTAGTTGGTACGCAAAGCCTATTACCATTCTTCAGTGCTCCGTCGTTGGCGATTGAAAATCCTTCAAGTGTTCCTACCAGCACTTGATCTCTGAGTTTGCAAAGCGTCTCGTCTTGGAATTGTGCCTCCTTGACTCTGTCCATAAGACTTGAACGCACTTGCAACTGCATCAATGATGATTCATCTCCTGGTACGATGGCTTCTCTTCCCAGTTTCTTCATCTCTTCTTCAGACAGTACAATCTTCAATCCAAGCTTCTCCATGTCCTCCAGCAAATGATGCTCCTTGGTCAAGAACATTGCCATCGGGTATCGACTAAGTGCATCTGCAACAACATTAGCCTTACCCGGATGATACTGCAGGTTGATGTCAAAATCTTTCATCAGCTCCAGCCATCGTCTCTGTCTCATGTTCAGCTCTTTCTGAGTGAAAACATATTTCAGACTTTTGTGGTCTGTAAATATTTCCACTCTCTCTCCATAAAGATAGTGCTTCCATAGCTTCAATGCAAATATCACCGCTGCAAGCTCCAAATCATGTGTGGGATAGTTCTTCTCATGAGTACGTAATTGCCTAGATGCGTAAGCAATTACTTTCTCATGTTGTTGAAGAACGCAGCCCAATCCCTTACCGGAAGCATCACTATAAATTGAAAAAACCGACGGTACCTACGGGTAGCGCAAGTATCGGCACCGTTGTAAGCCTCTTCTTTAGTTCCTCAAAAGCTGTCTGGCAAGCTTCAGACCAAATAAATTCCTCGTTCTTCCTGGTAAGCTTCGTCATTGGTTCAGCAATCTTGGAGAAATCCTTCACGAACTTCCGGTAGTAGCCAGCTAAATCCAAAAAGCTTCTGATTTTTGCAACCGAGCTTGATGCAGTCCACTTCTCAATAGCAGCTATCTTCTTTGGATCCACCGAAATTCCTTTTTCTGTGACAACATAGCCCAGAAATTCTACTTTGTCTAAAAAGAATTCGCATTTGGATAGCTTACCATAGAGCTTCTCCTTCTTCAAGGTGCTCAGCACTTTCCTCAGGTGCTCTTCATGCTCTTCCTCAGTTTTCGAGTAGATCAGTATGTCATCGATGAAGACAACAACAAACTGATCCAGGTATTCATGGAAAACCTTGTTCATGAGGTTTATGAATACCGCGGGAGCATTTGTCAGTCCAAACGGCATGACCAAGAATTTAAATTGCCCATACTTGGTGTTGAACGCTGTCTTGGGAATATCCTCCTTCCTGACCTTGATTTGATGGTAGCCTGATCTGAGATCTATCTTCGAAAATACCTTGGCTCCACTCAGTTGATCAAACAGGTCATCGATCCGGGGCAGAGGGTACTTCTTCTTGGTGGTGATATTGTTCAGCACCCGGTAGTCAATGTACATCCGCACGGTTCCATCCTTCTTGGGCACGAACAATACTGGTGCTCCCCAGGGTGAAGCCCCGTCTCAGATAAATCCTTGTGCCTTCTGCTCGTCAATCTGATCCTTCATCTCCTTTGCCTCCTTGGAGTTGACTCTGTAGCATCCTCGAGAAATAGGGGAAGAGCCGGGTACTAGATCGATGGTGAATTCCACATCTCGATCTGGCGGCAATCCTGGAAGACTATCTGGAAAGACATCCATGAATTCCGCTATGATAGGGTGAGGAGGCCCGGGTTCTTCGGTGATAGAGGAGTAGGTAACACTCTTCATGTCTTCCGGAGCTCGGGAGATTTCAAACTCCGGTTCTCCTGGTGGGCTGAAGATTACACAACCTCTATGACAATCTATCAGCGCATGCTGCTCACTTAACCAGTCCATCCCTAGGACTACATCATAGTTGGGCAGGGGCATGACAAGTAAGGGTGTTAAAAATTGATGGCCTGAGATAGTTATGGGACAGTTACAAGCCTCAGTGATGGGTATGGGACCACCACCAGTCATAACTCTATTAATCACCTTGCTAAATCCCGTATCTAGGTGGTGTACAAAAATAAACTCTGTTGATATGAAACTATGTGATGCATCCGAATCAAATAATGCTAGAGTAGGATGTGAAAACACATAAATGGAACCTGTGATGACATCAGCAGTGGGTTCCTGCTCTGGTTCCTGCTCATCAGCTGCTAGAGAAAAAGCTCGCCCGGTCTTTAGCTGGTGTTGTCCGGACCATTGTTGCTGAGTGGGTAGGGTAGCTCTTGGCCGAGTTGCTCTGGTCTGATGGACTGACGAGGGGCAGTCCTTCACTTGGTGGGTGGCAGACCCACAGACTAGGCAGTGTCCTAGCCTCTTCCTGCATATGTTCGACTGGTGTCCTGGCCTTTTGCAATAATTACAGACAGGGATCTGCCTCTAAGGCGATTTGTCGTTGGTCCTTTCCTGATGGTACTGCTGCTGCTGGTACGAAGGCCTGTTGTTGTTGTTGGACCTCTTCTGGTTACCCTGGAAGTTGCTAGTTCCAGGATACTCCCTATTGGATCGAGAAGGCTGGCTCTTCTCCACGTCCTGAGCTCGTATCAGGATCCTCTCATAAGTCTTGGTGCCACCTGCGATCACAGGGGTGCGAATCTCTTCTCTTAATCCATACCTGAATCGTTCAGCACGATCCTTAGGGTCAGCAACTAAATTCTGGGCAAAGCGGCTAAGTCGGCCGAACTCTGTCGTATATTCTCCGACCGTTATGTTCCCTTGCTTCATGTCTTGGAATTACCTTTCCATCTCCCGCATCTCTGATATTGGGAAGAATTTCCTGCGGAACAGCCTCTTGAAGGTGTCCCAGTCGAGTTGCTTGTCCTGGAGTCGGGGTTCATTCCGATACCAGGTGCTCGCCACATCTTGTCGATGGAGTCCTACCGCTTCGGTCTTGAGGTTCTCTGGAAGTCGAGCGACGCTCAAGAGACGCTCCATGCTGTTTAGCCATTCATCGGCGTAGATGATACCCTCGGTTCCTTTGAAAGGTCGAGGGCCTTGCTTCTTAAAGCTCTCTATATCTCCGACCTTCATGTAATAATACGCCTCTAATCAAAAGAATGGCCTTTAATGATATAAATCTTAACTCCTGAATTATGCTTACCTTGGCAGGTCGTGGCTCCGATGAAGTGGTTCCTCCTCTCTCGAGGGCAGCCATAGCCACATTGTGGGCATTCTCCATGCCTTCTCTCATAATCGCGGTCTGCTCGCGATGGGCTTCAGCTTGGGCTGTAGTCTGTTCTCGATGAGCTTCTGATTGAGCTCTCTGTGCTTCAAACACTCCTCGTAGCATGTCCACTAGATCAGTGAGATCCACGGGCACTGGTGGGGCAGCTGGTGCGGGCACTACCGCATGGGTCTGCGGCTCAGCCCGGGGAAGTGCAGGTTTCGCCGTTTGTGCTGTAGTAGCCGTAAACGGGTCAGGATACTGGTGCAGCATGGGGACGGTCAGTCAGCTGCAACAGAGGTGGGTCCCGGCGTGCTTGAAGAGATGGGGTGTGAACAGTAGATAACACCTCATCATCAGCAGGGCCGGATCGGGTAGTCTTCCCTTTGGCCATAATCTGGAAGGTTTAGGGTACAAACATAAGCAAGGTATCCTACCCGTCTATAATCAAACAAAAATATTTATTTATATATAATCCGGACCTATGTTGTGACAAATCAATGTTCTAGTGTTCTAATTGTTTCTAGGTATGTTTTCCTAAGTTGTTGTGTGGACCTGCATGGGCCACCACTAAAAATATGTCACGATCCGATCCCAAATAATTGGGTCAAACCTGATCATGCCCAGTCTGCACCGTTGTTGAGACGGCGACAGTAAGCTGTTCCATTAGCAGGTAACCACAACAACATCTATATTTGTCACAACTCATTATTCGGGAATTGAAAACTTTATTAAACATTTAAAATAAATACAACTGGAATTAAAAGTACTGAAATAATTACTGAATTCAAATAACAGAATTTTCAAATGAAACAACAAAACTGGAAAAGAAAATCTATCTAAGCATTCAGCTCATCGGCCTCTGTCCCTGCGTCCTCCAAAGGGGACTCTGGCAGCACCACGGGGTACAGAACCGGGTCGTAATAACTGGTGATTAACAGCTCAGCATCCTCAATATCCCCTAAAATGTATCTCCAGTCAGGAGGGAGCAAAGTACAATTCATGCTAATTTGAACAGTTAAAATAATAATAGAATTATGCACTTTTAAATAATTTAGAAATGAGCAGTTTTCTAACAGTAAAACAGTTTGATTTTAAATAGGCAATAAATATGACCGGCTTGGGTTGTACAGTAGTATCCTATTGACACGATATGGCTTATCCCCGTGTGAGAGAGGGGTAAGCTAATACAGTTCTAAGTTATCAGTTGGATGTGGTCATAAACATTACACTACTCCCTCAGTACCCAACAGTTAATCAGTCAGTGCTCTCAGAAAGAGAGTTTCGTGTTGCATCGTGGTTTAAACTTGCAGTAAAGCGATTATTAAAATAACTGTAAACTAACACAAAATGTACTTGCCTCAAAATGGACTGGACTGGAAAGGTTGAAGACTTCGATATGGGGATTAGACTCGTCCTCGAATTCCTACATTCGAGAAATTGACTCAGAATCCAGGGTTACCAAGCTAACTATGCTAGTTGAAATCTCTAATTGTATCCTAATCAATTTTAATTCTTTATTAATAAACACGAACCAAAACGCGATTATCAGTACGTTGTAATTAATAACGAGGGAAAGATCATTTAAACTTGTATTTTGGAAAATCTCGTAGTTACCAAATTAATTGATTAAAACTTTGTATTTTTGTAATTATACATATAAAACTAAATTTCTTATTTTAATGAGAGAACATGATCGTTGTTAAATATTAAAACTTGTAAATTTTAATGTGAAAAAACTTTATTAATTTTATATATCAAAATAATTATCGATTTGATTTATGCGTACGCTAAAATAACTCGCAAAACCAAAAAAATAATAGAAAATCTACGCTACTAAATTACAGGTCACAGAGCCAAAAGACCAGCTGGGCTTATGCCCATTATAATTTGTTTACATAAATTGAAATAAGACGAAACGGTTGTTAGTTCTAAAATCTTCCTACAATTTAATTATGAATAAAATAAATAATACAAATAAATTAAATATTAATGAGTCTCAGATATTGGTCCAATCGTCATATAGGCTAATGCCTCAACGTCCGGGCGAAGCCGGTTTCGTTTGCACTTAGCCAGGGCCCATTAACCAATACGGTCGTCGCCCATAATCCAAAACATTAAGATTTTTCGAAAAACCATTTTAAAATCATTTAAAAATATAATTAAATTTTATGAAAAATTCGACAGCATTTCCTCTATTTTTGGTCAACCCAAAAACTGGGAAAGTGTGCCAATATTTTCCTGCAAATACTAAACCAGGGAATCCCAAAATATATATATATATAAATAACCACAATCATTCCCCATATTAATTCGGGACGACTCAAAACGAATTCGGGAATCTTGAAAACCACTCCAGAACATTTTCGGTAAGAATTCGGAATGTTAAAATAATTCCAACCATCAGAAACTTTTCCGAAAGTTTCTCGAAAAAACCTAAAACAAACAGAACTATGTAAAATCCACATAATAAAATCCAACAATGGTTCCGAAAATTCCCGAAACCAAACGCGTAACCGAAAACCGAATTTCCGAAGAAATTCGTGGACCAAATTATCATCATAGACACCTACGGGGACGAACTACTATGATTAACCAGGGATTACCCAAAACGACGGAATCTGAAGGGTTGCCTCGGACTCGGGACGCGCGAAATCACAAAATGAACTCGAATTCCGCGGACAGCGCTGGGTAGGGGCTGTCCAGAACAGCAGAGCACGGCTCGGGGTGCGTCGGGGAGAACAACGCGCAGGGCACGGGCTAGGGCACGGCCGGGAGGTCGCAGGCGGGTGGACGGAGCCGCGGTATCGGCGGCTGGCAGGGCACGCGGGAGGCCGGGGGTCGGGGTCGCGCTGGGTCGGCGGCGATGGGCGCCGGGGGTCGGGGCCGACGGGAGCTCGGCGACGATGGACGCCGGGGTCGGGCGAAGGTTTGCTCTGGAGGGGGTTTTGAGGGAGAGGGAAGTGTGAAGTGGTGATGGGGATGGTTCTCTTCTGGAGGAATATGGAGTTGGGAGTTGAGGGAAAGAGAATGGGAGAGTTGCTGTGAGGGGGAGAGAAGTGTTAGTAGTGTGTGCTCGTGGGGAGGTGGTGGAATAAGTAGGGGAGGTGGTTTGCAATGTGTGGAGAAGAGGGAAACGTGCTGGAAAAAAGGGGAAAAGCCTGGTCGTGGAGACCAGGCCAAAAGTCATATATATATATATATATATATATATATATATATATATATATATATATATATATATATATATATAAGAATAATTATTAAAATTTAAATATATAAACAGAAATTAAAAATGAAGAGATTGGTTTAGGAAATCGGGATCTGGGTTTCGGGACTGGTCCGGACACGGGTCAGGTCAGCAATCAAAAGCCATTTTATTATTTTTGAAATTAATTTTTAAAACCCATAAATAATACTAATAACAATAGTAATAATATTATAATATTAATAATAGATCACACTACAAAACTGGGTTTCACAATCTCTGAGTTTGCAAAGCGTCTCGTCTTGGAATTGTGCCTCCTTGACTCTGTCCATCAGACTTGAACGCACTTGCAACTGCATTATTGTTGATTCAGCTCCTGGTACAATGGCTTCTCTTTCCAGTTTCTTCATCTCTTCTTCGGGCAGTACAATCTCCAATCCAAGCTTCTCCATGTCCTCCAGCAAATGACGCTCCTTGGTCAAGAATATTGTCATCGGGTATCGACTAAGTGCATCTGAGACAACATTAGCATTACCCAGATGATACTGCATGTTGATGTCGAAATCCTTCATCAGCTCCAGCCATCGTCTTTGTCGCATGTTCAGCTCCTTCTGGGTGAAAACATATTTCAGACTTTTGTGGTCTGTAAATATTTCCACTCTCTCTCCATAAAGGTGGTGCTTTCATAGCTTCAATGCAAAAATCACCGCTGCAAGCTCTAAATCATGTGTGGGATAGTTCTTCTCATGAGTCCGTAATTGCCTAGATGCGTAAGCAATTACTTTTCCGTGTTGTTGAAGAACGCAGCCCAATCCCTTACCGGAAGCATTACTATAAATTAAGAAACCACCGGTACCTGCGGATAGCGCAAGTATCAGCGCCGTTGTAAGCCTCTTCTTCAGTTCCTCAAAAGCTGACTGGCAAGCTTCAGACCAAATGAATTCCTCATTCTTCCTGGTAAGCTTCGTCATTGGTTCAGCAATCTTGGAGAAATCCTTCACGAACTTCCGGTAGTAGCCAGCTAAACCCAAAAAGCTTCTGATTTCTGCAACAGAACTTGGTGCAGGCCACTTCTTAATAGCAGCTATCTTCTTTGGATCCACCAAAATTTATTTTTCTGTGACAACATGGCCCAAAAATTCCACTTTGTCTAAAAAGAATTCGCATTTGGATAGCTTACCATAGAGCTTCTCCTTCCTCAAGGTGCTCAGAACTTTCCTCAGGTGCTCTTCATGTTCTTCCTCAGTCTTCGAATAGATCAGTATGTCATCGATGAAGACAACAACAAACTGATCCAGGTATTCATGGAAAACCTTGTTCATGAGGTTCATGAATACCGCGGGAGCATTTGTCAGTCCAAACGGCATGACCAAGAATTCAAATTGCCCATACTTGGTGTTGAATAACGTTTTCGGGATATCCTCCTTCCTGACCTTGATTTGATGGTAGCCTGATCTGAGATCTATGTTGGAAAATACCTTGGCTCCACTCAGTTGATCAAACAGGTCGTCGATCCGGGGCAGAGGGTACTTGTTCTTGATGGTGATGTTGTTCAGCGCCCGGTAATCGATGCACATTCGTACGGTTCCATCCTTCTTGGGTACGAACAAAACTGGTGCTCCCTAGGGTGAAGCCCCGTCTCTGATAAATCTTTGTGCCTTCAGTTCGTCAATCTGATCCTTTATCTCCTTTTCCTCCTTGGGGTTGACTCTGTAGCATCCCCGAAAAATAGGGAAAGAGTCGGGTACCAGATCGATGGTGAATTTCATACCTCGATCTGGCGGCAATCCTGGAAGACTATTTGGAAAAACGTCCATGAATTCCGCTATGATAGGGTGAGGAGGCCCGGGCTCTTCGGTGATAGAGGAGTAGGTAACACTCTTCATGTCTTCCGGAGCTCGAGAGATTTCATACTCCGGTTCTCCTGGTGGGCTGAAGATTACACATCCTCGGTGACAATCTATCAGCGCATGCTGCTCACTTAACCAGTCCATCCCTGGGACTACATCATAGTTGGGCAGGGGCATCACAAGTAAGGGTGTTAAAAATTGGTGGCCTGAGATAGTTGTGGGACAGTTACAAGCCTCAGTGATGGGTATGGGTCTACCACCAGTCATAACTCTACTAATCATCTTGTTAAGTCCCGTATCTAGGTGGTGTGCAGAAATAAACTTTAATGATATAAAACTATGTGATGCACCCGAATCAAATAATGCTAGAGCAGGATATGAAAACACATAAATGGAACCTGTGATGACATCAGCGGTGGGTTCCTTCTCTGGTTCCTGCTCATCTGCTGCTAGGGCATAAGCTCACCCGGTCTTCTGCTGGTGTTGTCCGAACCGTTGTTGCCGAGTGGGTAGGAAAGCTCTTTACTGAGTTGCTCCGGTCCGGTGGACTGACGAGGGGTAGTCCTTCACTTGGTGGATGGCAGACCCACAGACTAGGCAGTGTCCTAGCCTCCTCCTGCATATGTTCGACTGATGGCCTGGTCTCTTGCAAAAATCACAGACAGGGATCTGCCTCTGAGGCGCTCTGTCATTGGTCCTTGCCTGATGGTGCTGCTGCTGATGGTACGAAGGCCTGTTGTTGTTGTTGTTGTTGGGCCTCTTCTGGTTACCCTGGAAGTTGCTAGTTCCAGGATACTCCCTTTTTGAACGAGAAGGCTGGCTCTTCTCCACGTCTTGAGCTCGTATTAGAATCTTCTCGTATGTCTTGGCGCCACCTCCGATCACAGGGGTGCGAATCTCTTTCCTTAGTCCATACCTGAATCTTTCAGCACGGTCCTTGGGATCAGCAACCAAGTTCTGGGCAAAGCGGCTAAGTCGGCCGAACTCTGCCGTATATTCTCCAACCGTCATATTCCCTTGCTTCAGGTCCTGGAACTGTCTTTCCATCTCCCGCATCTCTGATGTTGGGAAGAACTTCCTGCGGAACAGCCTCTTGAAGGTGTCCCAGTCAAACTGCTTGTCCTGGAGTCGGGGTTCTTTCTGATACCAGGTGCTTGCCACATCTTGCAGCTGGAGTCCTACTGCTTCGGTCTTGAGGTCCTCTAGGAGTCGAACGACGCTCAAGAGACGCTCCATGCTATCTAGCCATTCATCGGCGTAGATGATACCCTCGGTCCCTTTGAAAGGTCGAGGGCCTTGCTTCTTGAAACTCTCTATATCTCCGACCTTCATGTAATAATACGCCTCTAATCAAAAGAATGACCTTAATAATATATAACTTATCTCTTGAATTTATGTTTACCTTGGCAGGTCGTGGCTCCAATGATGTGGTTCCTCCTCTCTCGAGGGCAGCCATAGCCACATTGTGGGCATTCTCCATGCCTTCTCTCACAATCGCGGTCTGCTCGTGATGGGCTTCAGCTTGGGCTGCAGTCTGTTCTCGATGAGCTTCTGCTTGGGGTCTCTGTGCTTCAAGCACTCCTCATAGCATGCCCACTAGATCGGTAGGATCCACGGGCACTGGTGGGGGCGGCTGGTACGGGCACTACCGTAGGGGTCTGCGGCTCAGTCTGGGGAAGTGTAGGGTTCGCCGCTTGAGATGTAGTGGCATAAACGCCGCGGAGTGCTGGAGATTGATGGGGACGGTCGGTCAGCTGCAACGGTGAAGGGTCTGGACGTGCTGGGGGAGATGGGGTGTGTTCCGATGATGACACCTCATCGCCAGCAGGGATGGTCTTTTCCTTGGTCATATGTAAGCCCCTGTTTTTTCAAATTTTAGTTAGTTAATTGTTAATTAATTATTAATTTCATTTTCAGCCTTAAAATAATTATTAAGATTTTTAGGAATTTTTCTAGAATTTTTAAATGATTTTTAAATGAGTTTTATATATTAAAATATCAATTTACAATTTTCTAAAATAATTTAATATCATTTGCAATTAATTTAAATGTTTTAATTATTATTCTGTAATTTTTTGAATTGTTTAGAAGTTATTTTGCAATTAGTTAATTGTTTTTAAATGTGGAATGCAAATTTAGATTTGCATTTAGTGACCTTGGGGACTGGTTTGCAATTTCCTAAACTCTAGGTTTTTTTTTGTAAAACCTATTCTACCCACCCCTGACGACCAGGATGCCCCCCCCCCCCGACTGTTCGACGACCGCACCGACGCTGCCCCCGCCATTTTCGGCCAGCGCAACAGCCCCCGATCGACTCTAAACCCCCTATAAAACTCCCCTCACTCCCCTCAGCACGACCACCCCCACTTCGACCCATCTCCGCCTACCACAGCCCCCATCTTCCCCACTTAAATCCCGCCGCAACCCTAACTCCGGCGAACTCTCGTCCAGCCCCCACGACGAGCGCCACCGCCCACAACCACCACCGAAGGGTGCGCCACGCTAAGACGCGACGATCGCCACTACTCCGCCACTGCCCCGACGCCTACTCCGCCGGCCAGCACGTCCAAACCACCCCCGACTAGCCGGACACGTAAGTGGCAAGTGTCAAATCGTGTCGTGAGTAGCTCGTGTCCACGTATGTGGTTCGCCGTGTCCTGGCGAGCACGAGTGTAGAACTGGACACGTGAAACTTGTGTCGTGCGTGTCGAAATCGACCCGGACACGTAAATTCCTGTGTCCCTAACTGTCAGGACACATGACTGTTTTTATATTTTTTATTATTTATTAAATGCTTAAAAACCTAAATAACACTAAACTAAATCCTAACCCTAACACAACCCTCGGGCTGACCCCCTGGCCAGCCCGACCTAGCCTAAACCCCCCCTCCCCCCCCCCCCCCCCCCCCGCGCGCTCTGGCTCGGGTTCGACCCCCCCTTACTGCGTTTATTTCTTTTTCTTTTCTTTTTTCTTTTTCTGTTTTCTATTATTTATATATATATATATATATATATATATATATATATATATATATATATATATATATATATATATATATATATATATATATATATATATATATATATATATATATATATATTTTACTGTATATTGGCAGTATTTTATATATGTATATATATTTTTATAGTTAGTAAATTTTTATATATATATTCGTATATATATACATATATGTATATATGTGTATATTTCCATGTGTATATATATTATTATATATATATTAATATATATATGTATACAATATTTGTATATGTATATATACTCTATAATTAAGTATATTCTTATATATATATATATATATATATATATATATATATATATATATATATATATATATATTAAAAAAAAATATATATATATATATATATATATATATATATATATATATAAAATATATATATATATATATATATATATATATATATATATATATATATATATATATATATATATATATATATATATATATATATATGTACTTTTAACATATGTATGTAAAAAAAATATTCACTATGTATAATTTTACCTTATTAAAATATTAATATTTATTTTGTACTTTTACCAATTTGTATTTTAGTGTATTTAAATTACTGCAACCATTTGGTGTCCAAGCCTAGCATGAGTTTTTGGGCCCAAATGTGTTTTTACACATTCAAGACCTGTACAAGTTATATTGGACTTGATTCATGGCCTTGGGTCCTGTATTTGAACTTTGGTTCAAATTATGTACATGGACAAAATATGCAGATAATTAATTATTTATTTTCATTTGTGTGCAATGCTGTTTTTGGATTTCTAAAAATACTTAAAGTACTGTTAAAATTCTGGAAAAATAGTATTTTGATACTATGTTAATTTAGCTAATTTAGTATAATTTTTATAGTATTTAAATTACAGTTTTGCCACTAGTTTGGTATATGAAACCAAAACTCATTTCCTGTATACTTAGAAAAACTGATTTTTTGTAAAATACTTGTAGTGGTTAATAAATTCCAGGAAAATTATAATAAATTTCTATAATTAGCAAAAATCATTTTAGTACTTTATTTTATGTAAAATTAAGCTTTTTGTCTCTCTCAAAAATTGTTAATACACAATGATCATTTAATTTATTTATTGATTAATTACGACTTGTAACTTTTTGTGCTATTTTGAGTTTTAGTCGTATTGAACCTCACCCCTCACTAGTGTAAAGATCCTAGAAAGTTAGTTAAAGTAGTGTGTCACCCCACATTGGTCTCCTATGCTAAAATCATCATTTTGGCTAGGTGCCCAGTCACAAGTCGTGTTGCACAAATTAGTGTCTTAGCGTTTTAGCTTAGTGTAAAAACTAAGTTTATGCATTTATTTCTACAGTGACGAGTTACCGGGCATCTATAGCACTTTTATCGCAGCTTGCTTTGCTTTGCTTTGCTAGAGGAAAGTACTTTCTACAAACTTTACATACTGCTATAACAATAAATTATGATTTACCCACCATGTTAAATTCTGATCCTTGGGGTAGCAAGTTAGAACCTTACATGTTGTATTACTTTTAGTCTCCACCTTGTTTATACAGTATCTCATATCTCTCACATGTTTAAATAACGGGTTAAGGGAAAACTGTTAGTATTGTACGTGAACATGACCCCCTTCTCCGTATGTATTTACCGTGCTCGGTGATATTCTATATGTGACCTTGTCGTATGTTCTGATATCGCGTTTGTGTATGGATATACACCGATGCCGTTCGTGCACGTATGTGCATACCAGAAAATTTGATATGTACCATAGTACATCCTGTTCACCTATTGACCGATTTACGTACATGCTGCAGTTTTAACTTTTTAAACTACATGTGGTTATTTATGAAAATAACCAATTAAACCATGATATGCCATGATTCCAGTTTATTACATTCTTGTTCATACTTCATATATTTAGTTTGCTAGAATCAGTACTTGCTCCCGTCCTGACAGGATAACATTGTAGGTGTCCTTACTGAGGAGGAGTTACTCTGCGACACATATTATAAAGATACTGTCGAGGATCAGGCTTTGCTTTACGAGGATGTTCCTGCGGAGAACCTCGCCTAGTTATCTTTTTTGCTTTAGACTTTGAGAGTAGTCATGTATTAGGCTACATATTTTGTAACTGGACATGTATCCAGTTTTACATTTCAGACTTGTACTTTAGACATTTTACTATATGATACGACTTTTGTGTTTGGAGCATTTATCACTTTTATTCACTTATAGAACTGTTAGCACATTTAGTCTTATCATGTTGTCTTTAGAACAGCTTACTACGTTTTATATCAAACGTAGGCTGGACATGACTCGGCCTGGCCCAAGGTCGTGACATGTTTTTAGTGGTGGCCCATGCAGGTCCTGACTAAATTGTTTGGTTACGTTATTGTACCAAGCATGCCTGCAATTAGGAACTTAAGGTAATTAGACAATATTAGGAATGACGCTTAGAACACCTAGAGGAATGCTAGGATTGCAACATAGAATAAACATCACATGCTTGCTATTATAATTAGATTTTCTTGCCTATGATTGCTTTCTTTAAACAAGTCCTTATAAGTCCTTTTTATTGTAATTAGATGGTGCTTACTCGTTCATCCCAGTACGTCACACCTGAGAATGGCGCACTCCCTATCCAGTCAGCTGACCAGTTGACTGATACACCCCCACCTCCACCTACCACACTCCCCCACTCTACAGATCCACAGACCCAGATGCCTCCACCACCTTCCACATCACAGTCCCAGCAGGCCCCGATACTTCCACCACCCCCTATCATCATACCTACCCAGGCTTCCGTCACACTCGACGGGAACCAACTGCTCACTATGATCCAGGGGTTCCTAACGACCCATCAAGAGCAGACTGTCCTACTCCGTCAGAGCATGGAGCGTTCTGAGGAACGTCCCGTGGTCCCACCACCTGTAGAGCTACGGCAGAGAGCGGGGACGATCAAGGACTTCATGGGTCTGAATCCCATGGAGTTCTCAGGGACTGAGGGCATAGTAGTAGCAGATGACTGGCTAGATTCGGTAGAGAGGAAGCTCCTTGGAGTTAGGATGCCGGGTGACCTCCAGGTCGAGGCAGCGAGATTTCTGCTGGTAGACTTGGCAGGAGTCTGGTTCCGGAATGAGCCATTATTTGCGAGAGGAAGAGCCACTTGGGATCAGTTCAAGACCCAGTTCAAGAAGAAATTCTTCTCGACCACTGCTAGAGTAGCCATGGGGCTACGATTCCAGAACATCCAGCAGAGAAACCATTCTGTTGATGAGTATGCGGCAGAGTTTAGTCGCCTGAGCCGTTTTGCTCCTAGTCTGGTTGCAGATCCAGAGGAGATGACCCGTAGGTTTTGCCATGGTCTAGTTCCAGACATTGGCATTCTTATAGTGGCGAACGGTACGACTGACTACTACCAGAGCCTAGAGTTGGCCCGGAGCATTGATGAGCGTCTTCTGACTAGCAAGAGGCCGGCTTCTGTACACCTCGAGGGACCGTCCAAGCGTCAGGCTTTCAAGCAGAGAGCACCGACGCCGCCCCAGCAGACTTACCGTCCCCCTACACCACATCATCAGACCCCGCCAGTTAGAGCCCCGGGACCCTGACATCCGCAGCAGCAGCCGAAGGGAGCTTTTTGTGTATACTGCAAGAGGCCAGGCCACGACTCTCTCGTCTGCAGGAAGAGGTTGGGTCAGTGTTTGGCTTGTGGGTCTCCCACCCATCAGCTTCGAGAGTGTCCAGTAGCGAAGACTAGAGGACCACTCTCGACTCAGCAGCAGAGGTTTGGGCAGCATCTGCAACAGCAGAAGGGACCTCAGGGGAAGGTTTATAGTCTAGCCCTTGAGCCGGAGCCGGAGCAGGTTTCAGAGCCAGATTACTTAGATGACGTCATCACAGGTCATGTTTATTTACATACTTTTCTAGCTGTATGCTTGTTTGATTCCGGTGCATCTCATAGCTTCCTATCATTAGAGTTTATGCATAAACACCATCTAGTAGCTACACCTACTGCGGAGATTAGTAGAGTGATGAAGGGAGGAGGACCAGTGCCTATTAGATCTATCTATAGATGTTCTATTTTTATAGTCGGGAGAGAGTTCAGGGGACGATTCTTTGTGATGCCACTCCCCGGTTATGATATCATATTGGGGATGGACTGGCTTAGCTATGCCCATGCATCTATAGATTGCCATGAGGGTAGTATTTTGTTCAGTCCCCCAGGCACACCACCATTCAGTATCAGGAGGACAGGGCCGAAGATCAGCCTAGAGCCGAACTGTTGTGCGACAGTTGGGGACGTAGCACCGCCACACCCTATCATTAGGGAGTTTATAGATGTATTCCCAGAGGATCTTCCAGGGCTTCCGCCTGACAGAGATGTGGAGTTCACTATAAATTTAGTGCCGGGTTCATCACCAGTATCCCGGGCTTGCTATAGAGTGAATCCCAAGGAGGCAGTAGAGATGAAAGGGCAGATTGATGACATGTTAAAAAAGGATTTCATTCGATCCAGTGCTTCTCCATGGGGAGCACCAGTGCTCTTTGTGCCTAAGAAAGATGGTACAGTCCGGTTGTGTATTGACTACCGTGCCTTGAATGCCATCACCATCAAGAACAAATATCCTCTGCCCAGGATAGATGATTTGTTCGACCAGTTGAGCGGGGCGAAGGTGTTTTCCAGGATAGACTTGAGATTCGGGTACCACCAGGGGAAGGTCAGGGCAGCAGACATCCAGAAGACGGCGTTCAATACGAAGTACGGGCAGTACGAGTTTTTGGTGATGCCATTTGGTCTCACAAATACGCCAGCTGTCTTTATGAATTTGATGAATAAGACATTTCACCAGTATCTGGATAAGTTCATCGTAGTGTTTATCGACGACATCCTGATATACTCGAAGACGCCAGAGGAGCATGCAGAGCACTTGCGGATAGTTTTGGGAATTCTGAGGCAGGAGAGATTGTTTGCCAAATTGCCGAAGTGCGAGTTCGTTTTAGACCGAGTAGAGTTTCTCGGCCATGTAGTCACTGGAGATGGAATCTCGAAAGATCCCAGGAAGATTGCTGCAGTTGAGACGTGGAAGGCTCCGACGTCAGTTTCAGAGATCAGGAGCTTTCTGGGTTTAGCAGGCTATTATAGAAAGTTCGTCCAGGACTTTGCTAGGATAGCTGAACCCATGACGAAGCTGACACGGAAGGACGTAGAGTACATCTGGTCAGAGGACTTCCAGGCAGCGTTTGAGGAGCTGAAGAGGAGGCTGACGACCGCTCCAGTTCTGACATTACCTTCAGGTTCTGGAGGTTTCACCATATACAGCGATGCTTCTGGGAAGGGGCTAGGATGTGTCCTACAGCAGCATGGGAAAGTGATTGCTTATGCATCTAGGCAATTACGGACTCATGAGAGGAATTATCCTACCCATAACCTAGAGTTAGCTGCGGTGATCTTTCCACTCAAGTTATGGAAACATTACTTATACGGAGAGCGTGTGGAAATTTTTACTGACCACAAAAGCTTGAAGTATGTGTTCACACAGAAAGAGCTGAACATGAGGCAAAGACGATGGTTGGAGTTGATGAAAGACTTCGACATCGATTTACAGTATCACCCCGGGAAGGCAAATGTGGTGGCGGATACGCTGAGCAGGCATCTGATGGCATGGTATTTGATGATTGATCGGTATTTGCGGGAGGATCTGAAGAAGCTCGAGATCGAGCTAGTTCGGCCAGGATCAGTTGTCACGCCCCAGAACCAGAATACTGGAGAGCGGGGGCAGACATAGCCAGCTACGTATAACGGAATGGAATCCACACCGCTATACGGTCACGGCTGTCTAGATATGTGAGGGTTCACTACAATCCAGCAGTCTCTTAAGGTCATAAAGTAGCCTATTGTCTCAATCTCAACCAACTAATAATAGTTACAAGATGTCAGACCACCAAATACACAATAGTAAGGCGTCCCATACATTACATATTCGAAATGATCATGAAGCTAGTCGTTACAAAAATGTGAGGACTAGCAAGAGTTCAGTCATACATGATCAACCCCCGGGGCTTGTCAATCATGTTACAGTCCGTAGGCAGACAGTAAGTAAGTACAATCGAGCTAACACTTGCTCGTCGGCTAAACACCTCAAGAGAATAATATACAATATTATAGTGGAAGAATAAAAAGAAACCCACTCGATGCCCTGGTTACGCCTGGTGACCACCATCGGGCTAGAAAGTAGGGAGATCCTTTGGTACTGCTCCGGTATCTGGCCATACAAAACCAGCTGGGTCAGACCCCAGAAAGAGCAAGTGCCACAAAGGAGGCTTTACTTAAGAACTAAAACCAACAAATCATTAGCATTCAATATGTAAGAAAGCAACAATAAGTAACACAGATTGAGGTTTGTGCACTACCAATGCACTTGCCCCAATCAGAGGAAATAATTAAGAGAAGCATCATTAACATAAAAGAACTGGAGAATCATGCTAAATAAAACATAGCTGGACAATATATGAAGAGAAAACAAAGGTACTATTCCGGAAGCCAGGTTACAATCCTTAAACCAAATAAGGACCGAGATTGTAACCCTTCGCCTGAACAGAACTTAGTCTCTGATCATTTATTGCTAAAGGTGCCAATCATTAAGGTAAAAAGGAGAGAGTACAATGATAAAAGTGACAATGAAGAGTGTAATACGCTAGAGTGACAGTGGAGTACAATCGTTATGGTAACAATCTGGAGTGACAATCATTCAATCATTCTGGTACAATCTTTCAATCAACCACTTCTAGACAATACTATACTGGACTAGACTCCATCCAAGCAATCACGGCCAATCATTGCCTACGGCTTTCTACATTAACTAACTAGGGTTATCACAATCCTAGTTACTAACAAGATGCAATGAGATGCTCCAAGTAGTCACAGGCCCTGCAGCTATCCAGGTTATCCAGGCGAACATTATAGTGACATTTTAGAGAGTACAATACATAAGAATGACAATAGAGTTCAATCATTTAAGTGACAATGGTGGGTGCCCCACATAACAGTGGGTTGGAAATGTGCCCTACTCGTCGGCAGGCTACAAGTCCAAACATTTGCGGCCGGAATAACGGGATCGCCTGTAACTGGGAAACATCTCTTCATGACTAGTGAATTATTCTAGTCGTTAACCTTAGTCCATTTCAGTAGTTACTCCTGACCGTGGTACTCAGGAGTCCCCTCCTAGAGATGATGCAAGACAGGACTGGATTATTTGTACAAGCACAATCGCCCACGGTGTCCAGGTTACTTATACGGACCAGGTCGTGTCAGGTAGCCGTCGCAACAGCTGTTCGAGATATATCAGGTCAGGTTATCATGCCAAGTGTACTTTGTCAGGAGTGTGCCACGGCGGGCCACTTATCAGGTCATATCAGGTTAATCATGTCAGGAGTGCACCCCTACGGGTCACTGTCAGGTCATGCTCAATTATCACTTCCAAACATATCAAATGAATTCATGATTTTCAAGTTCAGGAAAAAAAAGGCGTAATGATATAAAATGGATGCAAATTCATAAAAGGGGAATATGGGGACATAAAGCACTCAAGGTGGGGGAACAAGAGGTAGCGTACGCTCAGGACAGCGTACGCAAGCGTCATGCGTACGCTCAAGACAGCGTACGCTCAGAACATGCGTACGCTCAAAACATGCGTACGCTCAAGTCTGCGTACGCTCAGGCCAGGGCACGCTCAAGTCTGCGTACGCTCAGGCCAGGGCACGCTCAAGTCTGCGTACGCTCAGGCCAGGGCATGCTCAAGTCTGCGTACGCTCAGGCCAGGGCACGCTCAAGTCTGCGTACGCTCAGGCCAGGGGATGTTCAAGTCTGCGTACGCAAGAGACACGCTTCCAACAGGAAGCGTACTCAAGTCTGCGTACGCAAGAGACACGCTTCCAACAGGAAGCGTACTCAAGTTTGCGTACGCAAGAGACACGCTTCCAACAGGAAGCGTACTCAAGGGTCATGCGTACGCTGCGCTAAAGAGCGCGCGTAGCTCAGTGGCGTAAGCTAAAAAGCTCTGCACACTGCTCACTGTCTTCTCCAAACCAGCAAGAACTCCATGGTTAAACCCAAAGCTTCAAAAGTTCATAACTTGGTCAAAACAAGTCCAAATCCAACTTTTTGAAGGTCAAAATTGGGTAGAAGAAAATTTCCTACCACATAGAACCATCAAAACTTGAAAACAAAGAAGTTTGATAGATCAAAACCACCAAATCCGAAGATAACAAATTTCTAGATCTACAAGATTTAAAGCCTCAAAATGGAAAATGACAAGTTCTAATGTGTCTTAGAAACATGAGGAGAAGCTAATAGAACAATAAAATGGTCTCTCTTGTAGAAGCAAGTTGCACTTGCCTATGGGTGTGGAGAGTTGGATGGAGGAAGAAGAAGAATAAGAAATTAATGGAGGAAGTAATGAAGAGAGAGAGTGTTGGTGGAGTTTTTAATGAGGGTGGGATGTGGTGTGTTGAGGATGGAGCATAGGCTAAGGTGTTCCAATACACAATAAACCAAACCAAACCAACCCAAACCAATTAAAACTGAGCCATGACAAAATCCAAAATACGAGAAATACCGAAATTCCACAAGTTGAGAAAAATAAAAATATATGCCAGAATCCAGATACGAGTATAAATACGAAATATGAGAAATACGGGAAATGAGGGTGACATCAGTGATACAGATGATGGCGCTTGCCAGCAGGTCAAGGCGGAGCGCCAGAGGCCAGCTGGTTTGTTGCAGCCGTTACCCATTCCCGAGTAGAAGTGGGAACATATTACGATGGACTTCGTCTTAGGGCTTCCTCGTTCCCAAGGAGGGAAGGATACCATTTGGGTCATCGTGGACAGGCTGACGAAGTGTGCACACTTCATACCCTTCAAGGTGGGACTTTCCACCGAGAAGTTGGCGGAGCTATACATGCAGCAGATAGTTCGCCTACACGGAGTGCGGTAAGCATCGTGTCAGACAGAGACAGCAGATTCACATCCCACTACTGGAGGAGCTTGCAGGAGGAGTTGGGCAGTAGGCTCAAGTTCAGTACGGCGTATCACCCGCAGACAGATGGGCAGTCCGAGAGGACGATACAGACACTGGAGGATATGCTGAGGACCTGCGTGCTGGACTTCGAAGGATCATGGGAGAGCCATCTGCACTTGGTAGAGTTTTCACACAACAACAGCTACCAAGCCAGTATCGGTATGTCTCCTTTCGAGGAGCTATATGGACGACGATGCCGCACACCGCTCTTTTGGGATGATGTTGGAGACAAAGTTATGCTTGGGCCAGAGATGATCACAGATGCAGCAGAGAAGGTCGGGATGATCAGGGACAGGCTCAGAGTAGCTCAGGATAGACAGAAACACTGGGCTGATGCTAGTCGCAGACCGATGGAGTTTGCAGACGGTGATATGGTGCTAGTGAAGATATCACCTACTAGAGGGACGATCCAGTTCGGACGAGGAGGAAAGCTGAGCCCCAGATACATCGGGCCGTTCGAGGTACTTGGCAGGATTGGAGAGGTAGCTTACATGGTTGCACTTCCACCCAACCTAGCAGGAGTTCACGATGTCTTTCACGTATCTCAGCTGAGGAGATATATTCCAGACCCCAGTCATGTGCTAGATCATTCAGAGTTGGAGGTCAGACCGAGCCTTACAGTTTCTGAGCAGCCAGTGGATATATTAGACAGGAGGGAGAAGAGGCTGAGGAACAAGGTTATACCCCTAGTACGAGTAGCTTGGAGCCGTCACTCTCCAGGTGTTTCTACTTGGAAGAGGGAGTCGGACATAAGGGAGAGATACCCTTACTTGTTCGATCCAAGCGCTGCGAGGGAACCACCCGTTCCCGCTTGATACCTTAGAGGTTAGTTTCGATCGTAGCCTTAGTCATTTTGTTGCATTGCTTGCTATGTTAGAATATTGTAGGGTCTTCAATCCTTGTGAATTTTGAGGACAAAATTTTTCAAGGAGAGAAAACTTGTAAGCCCCTGTTTTTTAAATTTTAGTTAATTAAGTGTTAATTAATTATTAATGTCATTTTAGCCTTAAAATAATTATTAGGATTTTTAGGAATTTTTCTAGAATTTTTAAATGATTTTTAAAAGAGTTTTATATATTAAAATATCAATTTGTAATTTTCTAAAATATTTTAATATCATTTGCAATTAATTTAAATGTTTTAATTATTATTCTGTAATTTTTTGAATTGTTTAGAAGTTATTTTGCAATTAGTTAATTGTTTTTAAATGCGGAATGCAAATTTAGATTTGTATTTAGTGACCTTAGGGACTGGTTTGCAAATTCCTAAACTCTAGGTTTTTTTTTGTAAAACCTATTCTACCCACCCCCGACGACCAGGCTGCCCCCCCCGACTGCCCGACGACCGTACCGACGCTGCCCCCGCCATTTTCGGCCAGCGCGACAGCCCCCGACCGACTCTAAACCCCCTATAAAACTCCCCTCACTTCCCTCAGCACGACCACCCTCACTTCTGTAATGCCTGTGTTTCGTATTACGTATTTCTGGAATACGTGTACGTATTTATTCTTGTATTGCATGATTTCCTTGCTTAATTTCCTCCCTGGGCTTGGTTTATTCTTGGTTTGGGTTGGCTTGGTTCGGTTTGGGATTGCTCTTGGTTCATCATGAACCAAGGGGTGAACCCCCTACCTACCACCACCACTCATATTTATTACCTATTCTTCTTCTCTCTTTTCATTAATCTCTTCTTCTTCTTCCATTTACCCTCTTCACCTACCAAAAAGAGAAGAGAGAGAGGTCTAGGCAAGTGTAACTTGCTTCCACAAGAGAGCCCATTTTTATTGTTCCATCAGCTTCTTCTCATGTTTCTAAGACACATTAGAACTTGACATTTTCCATTTTGAGGCTTTAATTTTTGTAGATCTAGAAATTAGTTATTTTCGGATTTTGGTGGTTTTGATCTATCAAACTTCTTTGTTTTCAAGTTTTGATGGTTCCATGTTTTAGAGAATTTTATTCTACCCAATTTTGACCTTTGAAAAGTTGGATTTGGACTTGTTTTGACCAAGTTATGGACTTTAGAAGCTTTGGGTTCAACCATGGAGTTCCTGCTGATTTGGAGAAGACAGTGAGCAGTGTGCGCGAGCTTTTTAGCTTATGCCACTGAGATGTGCGCGCTCTTTAGCGCAGCACAGTCTGACTCATACGCTGCCTTTTGGAGGCGTATGTCTTGCATACGCTGCCTTGGCAAGGAGTCGTATGGACCTCATATGCTGCCTTGGCAAGAAGTCGTATGGACCTCATACGCTGCCATGACAAGGAGTCGTATTGACCTCATACGTTGCCTTGAAGAGGAGTCGTATGGAGTACATACGCTGCCTTTTGGAAGCGTATATCTTGCATACGCTGACCTGAGCGTAGCCTAACTTGAGCGTAGCCTGACTTGAGCGTAGCCTGACTTGAGCGCAGCCTGACTTGAGCGCAGTCTGACTCAGGCGCAACCTGATGTTTAGGCGCAACTGGACCTGACCCTACTTACCCTGGATCTTCTATAGCCCTGTATATTGATATTTTATTAGATATTTAACATCCATTTTATACCCTTACGTCTTTTATCCTGAACTTGATAATCACGAATTTACTTGATATGTTTGTAATTGATAATTGAGCATGACGTGATAGTGACCCGTAGTGGTGCACTCCTGACATGATAACCTGACATGACCTGATAGTGGCCCGTCGTGGCGCACTCCTGACAAGTACACTTGGCATGATAAACTGACATGATTATCTCGAATAACTGTTGCGACGGCTACCTGACATGACATGACCTGTATAATTAATCTGGACACCGTGGACGATTGTGTTTGTATAAATAAACTAGTCCTATCTTGCATCATGTCTAGGACAGGGACTCCTGAGTACCGCGGTCAGGAGTACCTACTAAAATAGACTAAGGCTAATAACTAGATTAATACATTAGTCATGACGAGATTTTCCAGCTACAGGCAATTCCGTTACCTAGGCACGCCTTGGGATCTGTAGCCTGCCGTCGAGTAGGGCACATTTCCAGCACACTATCATGTGTTGCACCCTTCAAGCTACCTAAGGGTACATTCGTTTCCTGGATGATGTATCCATCTGAATTCAACTCTAAATCTTTTAACCCGGGTAACCTGGATGGTCTGCAGGGCTTGTGGCTGTGGAATAATCTTACTGCATCTTGTTAGTAATTAGGCTTGTGACAACCCTAGTTAGTTAAAGTATCAAGCCGTAATTCTTGCTTGGCCGTGAAGTGATTGGACGGAGTCTAACCAGTCTAGTCTTGCCCTGATCCTGTTCCAGATTATTGAATGACCAGAATGCTTGTATTTATTTTACCGATAAATGGTGAGAATTCCAAGTTCTGTTCAGACGAAGGGTTACAACCCCGGTCCTTGTTTGGTTTACGGGTTATAACCTGGTTATCTGAATAGTTCCATGGTTATCTCGTCGTATATCATCCTGGTGTATTTTCTTTATTTCCAGTTCTTACTTTTATTTATATCTTGTGCTGATTGCTGGTTTTAGTTCTTAAGTGAAGCCTCCTTTGTGGCACTTGCTCTTTCTGGGGTCTGACCCAGCTGATTTTGTGTGGCCAGATTTCAGAGCAGCTCCAGAGGATCTACCAACCTTCCTGCCAGATGGTGAACACTAGAAGGAATCCTGGCAACGAGTGGGTTATTTTGGCTCTCCTACTCTATTGTAAAAGTATTCTTTTGAGGCGTTTAGCCGACGAGCACCTGTTTAGCTCGATTGTACTTACTTACTGTCTGCCTACGGGCTGTAACATGATTAACAGATCCTAGGGTTGATCATGTATGACTAAACTCTCGCTAGTCCTGACATTTTGTAACGACTAGCTTCATGATCAACTGAATATGTAATGTTTGGGATGCCTTACTATTGTATATTTAATGATCATACATCTTGTGACTTTTACTTACTTGCTTGTGATTGAGACACTAGGCTTGTTCATGACCTTAAGAGACTGTTGGCTTGTAGATAAACCCTCATGTATCTAGACAGCCGTGACCGTATAGCGAGATGGATTCCATTTCATATACGTAGCTGGCTATGTCTGCCCCCGCTCTCCAGTATTCTGGTTCTGGGGCGTGACATGGTTTAAGTGGTGGCCCATGCAGGTCTTGTAAATCAAGATATGTGGGGGTTTACCGAATAGATGTCTCAATCTGTATTCGTCCTTGATCTCTGCTCGTATCTTCTGAATCCCTAGATTCTTGTCATGATCATATGCTTGTATCGTTGATCTGTCCTGGTCCTTCCTTATTGTTCCTTATATCGTCTTCTTCAGCGGCATTGTTCGTGGTCCTACCGACCAGCAAGGCGGAGCACCTCCCGCGGACCAGCAGCAACCTGGAGATCAAGCCCAGCATTCCGGAGTAGCCTCCAGAGTCGTACCTTCTGGCGGAGAGCCACCAGTCCAGCCAGTTCAACCTGTAGAACATGATGACGGCACTTTGGTAGGACTCGTCAGGACCTTGATAGCTTCCCAAGACCGGCATGTAGATGCCTTGCACCAGGCAGTGACGGATGCTTTGACCCGTGGTGGTCATCAGGGTAACAGCGCGGCCAACAGCTTCAAACGCTTGAACCCTCCATTCTTCGACGGTAGTGAAGATGCTATCGCAGCAGATGCATGGCTTCAGGACACAGAGGTGATTCTAGAAGCAGCCAGGACCCCGGAGAACGAGAAGGTAGCCGTTGTGCGCCTGCAGTTGTTAGATCTTGCCCGCAGCTGGTGGGCAGCGCATGCCGTTGGATTAGTAGCACCCATTGCTTGGGCAATATTCAGAGAGAGATTCCAGACCAAGTATTTCGATGCCGTGGCTCGGTATGATCTGCAGATGAGGTTTACCAATCTGAAGCAAGGAGGCAGGACGGTCGACGGATATACGGCCGAGTTTTCCAGACACAGTCGGTTTGCTCCCACTTTGGTGGCAACCGAGTATGATAGAGCCCAGCGGTTCTAGTAGGGACTTCACCTGAAGATCTTGTTGGCAGTTGAGCAGTTTGAGCATCAGACTTTTGATGCAGTCTTGAGAGCAGCCCGGAGGCATGAGTATACCTCCCAGAGGATTGTGGATAGGGCCGGAGGTCGGAAGAGATCTCACGGCCAGATGAATCAGTCTTCAGCACCGGCCCCGGTAGCCAGGGCTTTGACTATTGGAGCTCCGAGGCGAGCGGCCTCAGTAACGTCGGTTCAGCATTCAACTCCGACGCACCCTCACCAGCAGAAGCAGAAGCAATCTTCTGCAGTGGGTTGTTCTCATTGTGGGAAGCCAGGCCATGTGGTGGCAGAATATCGCAAGGTACAGGGATTGTGTCTGGCTTGTGGAGCACCAGACCATAGGGTTGGATCCTGCCCGAATATGGGTGGTTCATCATCGTCCAACCTTTCTAGCTCTTCGGTGAGAGGACCAGCTCCGGTCCAGAAGTAGCAGTATCCATTGCCGAGGCCCTTGCCGCCTCAGACCCAAGTGTTCCAGCAGCAGAACCCCCAGCAGTATACACAAGTCCAAGCCCAGAGTCAGAGCAGGCAGCGAGGATTTCAGCAGAGGGGACCAGCATCCCGAGGGCACGGTCAGGCTATGGTGATGACCGTGGAGGAAGGATTGGCACCAGGAGAGGTAGTGGCAGGTACTATTCTCGTCAACTCCTTTCCAGCTTCAGCTTTATTTGATTCTGGTGCATCGCATTCATTTATGTCTGCACGATTCGCGACACGGGTAGGATTGGAGCCCGAGTCATTATCAGTAAGGCTTAATATACTTACTGGTAATAAACTTGTGGGAGTAGATAGAGTATTTTTCTCGTGTCGGATCGTAGTTAGCGGTAGAGAATTCCCCCTAGATTGATAGAGTTTTCGATAGCCGATTATGATGTGGTCCTAGGGATGGATTGGTTGAGGAACCAGTATGCTAGGATAGACTGCCACATTGGCAGGGTTATTTTTAGCATTCCAGGCGAGCCGAAGTTTTCTTTCTCCCAAGGCGAAGTTGAGTCATCTCTTCCAGTATTGCGGATGGCAGTAGCAGCAGTTCAGTTGCCCAGGATAGTCGAGGAGTTCCCAGATGTTTTTCCAGAAGAACTTCCAGGTATGCCTCCGGAGCGGGAGATCGAGTTTACTATAGACTTGATTCCCGGGACAGCCCCAGTGTCAGAGAGAGTCTACAGGATGGCGCCGTCAGAGTTAGAGATATTGTACAAGATGATTGAAGAACTCAGAACCAAGGAATTCATTCGTGCTAGTGGATCGCCTTGGGGAGCCCCGATGCTTCTTGTGAAAAAGAAGGATGGTACGTCCAGGTTATGTGTTGATTATCGTACCTTGAACTCAGTGACAATCAAGAACAGATACCCTCTTCCGAGGATAGATGACTTGTTTGATCAACTCAAGGGGGCTTCAGTATTCTCGAAGATTGATTTGCGCTTAGGTTATCATCAGATCAGAGTCAGAGAGCAGGACATCCCGAAGACAGCTTTTAGATCGAGATATGGGCATTGGGAATTCCTTGTTATGCCTTTTGGAGCAACCAATGCGCCGGCAGTATTCATGGACCTCATGAATCGCATCTTCATGCCTTACTTGGATCAGTTTGTGATTGTGTTCTTGGATGACATTCTGGTCTACAGCAAGAGTGAGGCGGAGCATGAGCAGCATCTCCGTATAGTTCTTCAGATCCTCAGAGAGCACCAGTTATATGCCAAGTTCAGTAAATGCGAGTTCTGGCTCGATCGCATTTCGTACTTGGGTCATATCATCACTCGAGGAGGAGTAGAAGTGGATCCCCAGAAGATTGTGGCTATTGAGTCATGGCCAGTGCCCAGCACAGTTGCAGAGGTTCGTAGTTTTCTTGGATTGGCCGGCTACTACCGGCGGTTTGTTTCGGATTTTGCTCGAATTTTAGCGCCATTGACGCAGTTGACCCGCAAGGATGTGCAGTTTGCTTGGACAGCAGAGTGTCAGAGTTCTTTTGAGCAGTTGAAGCGAGGCCTGATAACAGCTCATATTCTCACGCTTCCAGATGGGACCGGAGGATTCTCAGTATACTATGATGCTTCAGGCAGAGGTTTAGGATGTGTTCTGATGTTGCATGGGAAGGTAATAGCTTATGCGTCACGATAACTTCGTGATCATGAGAGGAATTATCCAACCCATGACTTGGAGCTGACAGCAGTGGTGTTTGCACTTAAATTGTGGAGGCACTACTTGTATGGAGACAGGATGGAGATTTTTACCGACCACAAGAGCCTGAAGTATATTTTCACCCAGAAGGATCTTAACATGCGTCAGAGAAGGTGGCTGGAACTTCTTGTGGATTATGATGTCAACCTGCAGTATCATCCAGGGAAGGCCAATGTTGTTGCGGATGCATTGAGCAGGAGAGCGGGAGTTTATTTTCTAACAGCACAACCAGAGCTGTTAGCAGATCTTCAGAAGATGGGTATTGAAGTTGTTCTCCCTTCCAGTGTGGCCTTGATGGCCAGTATGCAAGTTCAGTCCACTATAGTCGAGAGGATCCGGATGGCGCAGTCGGCAGATTCCAAGCTTCAGCGACTCAGAGCAGAGTGTGAGGCAGGACGAAGACCAGAGTTATGCATTCATGAGGATGGTACACTTCGACATGGTAAGCGTCTTTGTGTACCCAGCGGAGATATCCGGCAGGAGATCATGTCAGAAGCGCACAGTTCGTAGTATTCCATCCATCCCGGCAGTACGAAGATGTACCGTGATATCCGGCAGCATTTCTGGTGGAATGGCATGAAGCGGAAGATAGCTCGGTTTGTCTCTCGGTGTTTGGTTTGCCAACAAGTTAAAGCCGAACATCAGAAACCGGTTGGACTTCTTCAGCCCTTACCGATTCCAGAATGGAAGTGGGAGCATGTGACCATGGATTTTGTGACTGGACTACCTAGATCCCCAGCTGGTAGAGATGCTATCTGGGTTATAGTTGACAGGCTCACGAAAGTGGCTCACTTTCTTTCATTCAGAGTTGGTCAGTCGACAGCTCAGTTTGCAGAGATGTACCTCAAGCAGATTGTCAGATTATACGGTGTGCCAGTCAGTATCACCTCAGATCGAGATTCAAGATTTACGTCGCACTTTTGGCGTAGCTTGCAAGAGAGTTTGGGAACTCATCTCCAGTTCAGTTCAGCATATCACCCGCAGACAAATGGCCAGTCGGAGCGCACGATCCAAACTCTTGAAGACATGTTGCGGTCTTGCACACTTGACTTCGGTGGTTCATGGGAAGATCACTTGCACCTGGTGGAATTCTCGTACAACAACAGTTTTCAGGCCAGTATTCAGATGGCACCGTTCGAGGCACTGTATGGTAGGAAGTGCAGATCCCCGCTAGCCTAGGATGGTGTTAGAGAGAAACAGATGCTCGGTCCAGAAATGATTGCCCAGACAGTTGAAGTGGTCAAGCGAGTCAGAGATCATCTTCGAGTTGCCCAAGATCGCCAGTGCCATTGGGCCGATTCTCATCGGCGCCCTCTCGAGTTTTCGGTCGGCGATCATGTATTTCTGAGGATTTTGCCTAACCGTGGCGTCATTCGTTTCGACGTACGGGGCAAGCTTAGTCCTAGGTATATATGACCGTTTGACATTCTGGAGCGAGTAGGAGATGTATCCTATCGTCTCGCTCTTCCACCGTCGCTAAGCGAGGTGCATGACGTGTTCCATGTATCCCAATTACGACGATATATCCCGGACTCGAGCCACATCCTGGATCATTTGGAATTGGTTATTGGTACCAACCTTTCGTATGAGGAGAGGCCCGTGTCTATATTGGATCGGAGAGAGAAGATCCTCAAGAACAAGACTATCAAGTTAGTCCGAGTTGCTTGGGGTCATCACTCTTTGGGGGAATCAACGTAGGAGCGTGAGGATGATATCCGATCGCGATATCCCGACTTGTTTGACTCGTGAGGTATAATGTCTTTCTTATGCCTCATGCCTTCGATTTCTTGCTTGAATGAGTGATTGTCTGCCTAGTTATAGCTTGCATGTGATTAATGTAGCTTGTCATTGCTCCTCTAGCCTCTTGATTAAATTCTGAGGACGGAATTCTTTTAAGGTGGGTAGAGTTGTAATGCCTGTGTTTTGTATTACGTATTTCTGGAATACGTGTACGTATTTATTCTTGTATTGCATGATTTTCTTGCTTAATTTCCTCCCTGGGCTTGGTTTATTCTTGGTTTGGGTTGGCTTGGTTCGGTTTGGGATTGCTCTTGGTTCATCATGAACCAAGGGGTGAACCCCCTACCTACCACCACCACTCATATTTATTACCTATTCTTCTTCTCTTTCTTCATTAATCTCTTCTTCTTCTTCCATTTACTCCCTTCACCTACCAAAGAGAGAAGAGAGGTCTAGACAAGTGCAACTTGCTTCCACAAGAGAGCCCATTTTTATTGTTCCATTAGCTTCTCCTCATGTTTCTAATTAAGACACATTAGAACTTGTCATTTTTCATTTTGAGGCTTTAATTTTTGTAGATATAGAAATTAGTCATTTTTGGATTTTGGTAGTTTTGATCTATCAAATTTCTTTGTTTTCAAGTTTTGATGGTTCCATGTTTTAGAGAATTTTATTCTACCCAATTTTGACCTTTGAAAAGTTGGATTTGGACTTGTTTTGACCAAGTTATGGACTTTAGAAGCTTTGGGTTCAACCATGGAGTTCCTGCTGATTTGGAGAAGACAGTGAGCAGTGTGCGCGAGCTTTTTAGCTTACGCCACTGAGCTGCGCGCGCTCTTTAGCGCAGTGCAGTCTGACTCATACGCTGCCTTTTGGAGGCGTATGTCTTGCATACGCTGCCTTGGCAAGGAGTCGTATGGACCTCATACGCTGCCTTGGCAAGGAGTCGTATGGACCTCATACGCTGCCTTGACAAGGAGTCGTATGGACCTCATACGCTGCCTTGAAGAGGAGTCATATGGAGTACATACGCTGCCTTTTGGAAGCGTATGTCTTGCATACGCTACTCAGGTGCAACCTGATGTTTAGGCGCAACTGGACCTGACCCTACTTACCCTGGATCTTCTATAGTCCTGTATATTGATATTTTATTAGATATTTAACGTCCATTTTATATCCTTACGCCTTTTGTCCTGAACTTGATAATCACGAATTTACTTGATATGTTTGTAATTGATAATTGAGCATGACGTGATAGTGACCCGTAGTGGTGCACTCCTGACATGATAACCTGATATGACCTGATAATGGCCCATCGTGGCGCACTCCTGACAAGTACACTTGGCATGATAAACTGACATGATTATCTCGAATAACTGTTACGACGGCTACCTGACATGACATGACCTGTATAATTAATCTGGACACCGTGGGCGATTGTGTTTGTATAAATAAACCAGTCCTGTCTTGCATCATGTCTAGGACAGGGACTCCTGAGTACCACGGTCAGGAGTACCTACTAAAATAGACTAAGGCTAATAACTAGATTAATACATTAGTCATGATGAGATTTCCCAGCTACAGGCAATTCCGTTACCTGGGCACGCCTTGGGATCTGTAGCCTGCCATCGAGTAGGGCACATTTCCAGCACACTTTCATGTGTTGCACCCTTCAAGCTACCTAAGGGTACATTCGTTTCCTGGACAATGTATCCACCTGAATTCAACTCTAAATCTTTTAACCCGGGTAACCTGGATGGTCTGCAGGGCTTGTGGCTGTGGAATAATCTTACTGCATCTTGTTAGTAATTAGGCTTGTGACAACCCTAGTTAGTTAAAGTATCAAGCCGTAATTCTTGCTTGGCCGTGAAGTGATTGGACGGAGTCTAACCAGTCTAGTCTTGCCCTGATCCTGTTCCAGATTATTGAGTGACCAGAATGCTTGTATTTATTTTACCGATAAATGGTGAGAATTCCAAGTTCTATTCAGACGAAGGGTTACAACTCCGGTCCTTGTTTGGTTTATGGGTTGTAACCTGGTTATCTGAATAGTTCCATGGTTATCTCATCGTATATCATCCTGGTGTATTTTCTTTATTTCCAGTTCTTACTTTTATTTATATCTTGTGCTGATTGCTGGTTTTAGTTCTTAAGTGAAGCCTCATTTGTGGCACTTGCTCTTTCTGGGGTCTGACCTAGCTGATTTTGTGTGGCCAGATTTCGGAGCAGCTCCAGAGGATCTACCAACCTTCCTGCCAGATGGTGAACACTAGAAGGAATCCTGGCAACGAGTGGGTTATTTTGGCTCTCCCACTCTATTATAAAAGTATTCTTTTGAGGCGTTTAGCCGACGAGCACCTGTTTAGCTCGATTGCACTTACTTACTGTCTGCCTACGGGCTGTAACATGATTAACAGATCCTAGGGTTGATCATGTATGACTAAACTCTCGCTAGTCCTGACATTTTGTAACGACTAGCTTCATGATCAACTGAATATGTAATGTTTGGGACGCCTTACTATTGTATATTTAATGATCATACATCTTGTGACTTTTACTTACTTGCTTGTGATTGAGACACTAGGCTTGTTCATGACCTTAAGAGACTGTTGGCTTGTAGATAAACCCTCATGTATCTAGACAGCCGAGACCGTATAGCGAGATGGATTCCATTTCATATACGTAGCTGGCTATGTCTGCCCCCGCTCTCCAGTATTCTGGTTCTGGGGCGTGACAACTTCGACCCATCTCCGCCTACCACCGCCCCCATCTTCCCCACTTAAATCCCGTCGCAACCCTAACTCCGGTGAACTCTCGTCCAGCCCCCACGACGAGCGCCACCGCCCACAACCACCACCATAGGGTTCGCCGCGCTAAGACGCGACGATCGCCACTACTCCGCCATCGCCCCGACGCCTACTCCGCCGGCCAGCACGTCCAAACCACCCCCGACTAGCCGGACACGTAAGAGGCAAGTGTCAAATCGTGTCGTGAGTAGCTCGTGTCCACGTATGTGGTTCGCCGTGTCCTTGCGAGCACGAGTGTAGAACTGGACACGTAAAACTCGTGTGGTGCGTGTCGAAATTGACCCGGACACGTAAATTCCTGTGTCCCTAACTGTCAGGACACAGGACTGTTTTTATATTTTTTATTATTTATTAAATGCTTAAAAATCTAAATAACACTAAACTAAATCCTAACCCTAACACAACCCTCGGGCTGACCCCCGGGCTAGCCCGACCTAGCCTAAACCCCCCTCCCCCCCCCCCCCGCGCGCGCGCGCGCTCAGGCTCGGGTTCGAGCCCCCTTACTGCGTTTATTTCTTTTTCTTTTCTTTTTTCTTTTTCTGTTTTCTGTTATTTATATATATATATATATTTTATATATATATATATATATATATATATATATATATATATATATATATATATATATATATATATATATATATATATATATATATATATTAGTATATATATGTATATACTGTATATTGGCAACATTTTATATATGTATATATTTTTATAGTTAGTAAATTTTTATATATATATTTGTATATATATACATATATGTATATATGTGTAAAAAAAATGTATATATGTGTATATTTCCATGTGTATATATTATTATATATATATTAATATATATATGTATACAATATTTGTATATGTATATATACTCTATAATTAAGTATATTCTTATATATATATATATATATATATATATATATATATATATATATATATATATATATGTACTTTTAACATATGTATGTATATATTCACTATGTATAATTTTACCTTATTAAAATATTAATATTTATTTTGCACTTTTACCAATTTGTATTTTAGTGTATTTAAATTACTGCAACCATTTGGTGTCCAAGTCTAGCATGGATTTTTGGGCCCAAATGTGTTTTCACACATTCAAGACCTGTACAAGTCATATTGGACTTGATTCATGGTCTTGGGTCCTGTATTTGAACTTTGGTTCAAATTATATACATGGACAAAATACGCAGATAATTAATTATTTATTTTCATTTGTGTGCAATGTTGTTTTTGGATTTCTGAAAATACTTAAAGTACTGTTAAAATTCTGGAAAAATAGTATTTAGATACTATGCTAATTTAGCTAATTTAGTATAATTTTTATAGTATTTAAATTACAGATTTGCCACTAGTTTGGCATATGAAACCAAAACTCATTTTCTGTATACTTAGGAAAACTGATTTTTTTTTTAAATACTTGTACCGGTTAATAAATTCCAGGAAAATTATAATAAATTTCTATAATTAGCAAAGATCATTTTGGTACTTTATTTTATATAAAATTAAGCTTTTTGTCTCTCTCTCTCAAAAATTGTTAAAACACAATGATCATTTAATTTATTTATTGATTAATTATGACTTGTAACTTTTTGTGCTATTTTGAGTTTTAGTCGTATTGAACCTCACCCCTCACTAGTGTAAAGACCATAGAAAGTTAAAGTAGTGTGTCACCCCACATTGGTCTCCTATGCTAAAATTATTATTTTGGCTAGGTGCCCAGTCACAAGTCGTGTTGCACAAATTAGTGTCTTAGCGTTTTAGCTTAGTGTAAAAACTAAGTTTATGCATTTATTTCTACAGTGACGAGTTACCGGGCATCTATAGCACTTTTATCGCAGCTTGCTTTGCTTTGCTTTGCTAGAGGCAAGTACTTTCTACAAACTTTACATACTGCTATAACAATAAACTGTGATTTACCCACCATATTAAATGCTGATCCTTGGGACAGCAAGTTAGAACCTTACATGTTGTATTACTTTTAGTCTCCACCATGTTTATACAGTATCTCATATCTCTCACATGTTTAAATAACGGGTTAAGGGAAAACTGTTAGTATTGTACGTGAACATGACCCCCTTCTCCGTATGTATTTACCGCGCTCGGTGACATTCTATATGTGACCTTGCCGTATGTTCTGATATCGCGTTTGTGTATGGATATACACCGATGCCGTTCGTGCACGTATGTGCATACCAGAAAACTTGATATGTACCACAGTACATCCTGTTCACCTATTGACCGATTCACGTACATGCTGCAGTTTAAACTTTTTAAACTACATGTGGTTATTTATGAAAATAACCAATTAAACCATGATATGCCATGATTCCAGTTTATTACATTCTTGTTCATGCTTTGTATATTTAGTTTGCTAGAATCAGTACTTGTTCCCGTCCTGACAGGATAACGTTGTAGGTGTCCTTACTGATGAGGAGTTACTCTGCGACACATATTATGGAGATACTGTCGAGGATCCGGCTTTGCTTTACGAGGATGTTCCTACGGGGAACCTCGCCTAGTTATCTTTTTGCTTTAGACTTTTGAGAGTAGTCATGTATTAGGCTACATATTTTGTAACTGGACATGTATCCAGTTTTATATTTCAGACTTGTACTTTGGACATTTTACTATATGATACGACTTTTGTGTTTGGAGCATTTATGACTTTTATTCACTTATAGAACTGTTAGCAAATTTAGTCTTATCATGTTGTCTTTAGAACAACTTACTACGTTTTATATCAAACGTAGGCTAGACATGACTCGGCCTGGCCCAACAATTTGGGTAGCGGATCGTGACATCATATTCTGGAAGGTTTAGGATGCAAACATAAGCAAGGTATCCTACCAGTCTATAATCAAACAAAAATATTTATTTATGTATAATTCAGACCTATGTTGTGACAAATCAATGTTCTAGTGTTCTAATTGTTTCTAGGTATATTTTTCTAAGTTGTTGTTCACGAACCTGCATGGGCCACCACTAAAAACATGTCACGACCTGATCCCCAAATAATTGGGTCGAACCGGATCATGCCCAGTCTGCACCGTTGTTGAGACGGCGACAGTAAGCTATTCCATTAGCAGGAAACCACAACAACATCTATATTTGTCACAACTCAATATTCGGGAATTTAAAACTTTATTAAACATTGAAAATAAATACAATTGGAAGTAAATGAACTGAATTAAATACTGAATTCAAATAACAGAATTTTTCAAAAACAACAACCAAACTAAAACAAGAAAGTCTAGCTAAACATTCGGCTCATCGGCCTCAGTTTCTGCGTCCTCCAAAGGGGACTCTGGCAGCACCACGGGGTACAGAACCGGGTCGTAATAGCTGTTGTATAATAGCTCAGCATCCTCATAATCCCCTAAAAATGTATCTCCAGTCAGGAGGGAGCAAAGTACAATTCATGCTAATTTGACAATTAAAATAATAATAGAATCATGCACTTTTAAACAATTTGAAGTAAACAATTTTCTAGCGGTTAAACAGTGTGATTTGAATAGGCAATGAATATGACCGGCTTGGGTTGTACGTTGTATCCTATTGATACGATATGACTTATCCCCGTGTGTAAGAGGGGTAAGCTAATACAGTTCTAAGTTATCATTTTGGATGTGGTCATAATCATTACACTGTTCCCCCAGTACCCAACAGTCAATCAGTCAGTGCTCTCAGAGAGAGTTTCGTGTTGCATCATGGTTTAAACTTGCAGTAAAGCGATTATTAAATAATTGTAAACTAACACAAAATGTACTTGCCTCAAATTGGACTGGACTTGAAAGGTTGAAGACTTCGAGATGGGATTTAGACTCGTCCTCGAAATTCTACATTCGAGAAGTTTGACTCAGAATCCAGAGTTATCATGCTAACTATGCTAGTTGCAATCTCTAAGTTTATCCTAGTCAAATTTTATTCTTTATTAGTAAACACGAACAAAACACGATTATCGGTGCGTTGTAATTAATAACGAGGGAAAGATCAATTTAACTTTTTATTTTGGAAAAACTCGTAGTTACCAATTTAATTGGTTAAAACTTTGTATTTTCGTAATTATACATATAAAACTAAATTTCTTGTTTTAATGAGGAAACGTGATCGTTGTGTTTAAAATATTACAAACTTGTAAATTTTAATGTGAAAGAAATCTCATTAATTTTTCTATATCAAAATAATATTTATTTTAGATTTACGCGTCTACGCTAAAAACCAGCAAAACCAGAAAAATGAAGAAAACTACGCTACAGTTATTACAGGCCACAGAGAAAAATAGAAAAGCTGGGCTTATGCCCTTACAAATTATTGAATTTAAATAAGAAGTAGACCTGGGTTAGTCCTGAAATCTCTCCTACAATTTAATTATAATTAAATCTAATAATTAAAATAAATTAATAGTGAGTCTCAGATATTGGTCCAATCGTCATATAGGCTAATGCCTCAACGTCTGGGCGAAACCGATTTCGTTTGCATTTAGCCAGGGCCCATTGACCAACCCGGTCGTCGCCCAAAAATCTAAATAATATTCTTTCCGAAAAATAAACCATTTTAAAATTATATAATTAAATTTTATAGAAAAATCCGGCAGCACTTTCTCTATTTTTGGTCAACCCAAAAACTGGAAAAGTGTGCCATAATCACCATTTATAAAAAGTCCCAAACCAGGGATCATCCAGAATTCAATTCCAAACCATTTTACACCACAATTAAATTCGCAAAATAATTCTCGAATCTCAATCGGAAACCCGTAATATAGTTTCAGGAATTCCCGAAATGAATTCGGAAATCACAACGCCTAAAATCCAGAAAATATATTTCGGAAAAGTCCAAAATAAACGCCGAATATTACAGAACATTTCCGAAAAAATCCGAAGTTACGACGTCGCTAAAAACCGAATTCCCGGGAGGGAATCGGAGACCAATCTCATCATAGACAAACGAAATGGGACGGGACAGAGGAGTTATACCTTGGGTTGCTCGGCTAGGGCTCTCAGATGCAAATTAAAGAAGAAAAATATCCCCGGACAGCAGGTCGGGCTTGCTGGAACAGAGCACAGGAGCCGCGGTAAAACTCGGGAATGCCGGGTCGACGTCCAAGCACGGAAACGGCGCATGAGGGACGCGAACAGCGCTGGACGCACTGTCGGAGACCACGGCTCGGGTCTCGGGACCGAGCAGCAAGGGACAGCGGGTGGCTCGTGGGTTGGCGAGGCCGGCGGGTCGGGATCACCGGAGGAAACCCGAGAGGGGTCGGCCGGGAAAGCAAAATGGGTGGGGCCGCGTGCTGGCGACGGCGAACTCCGAAGCTGGGCTCGGGGATGCGTTCGGGAGAGGGGAGCGGGTCGAAAAGGGGGTCGGGGCTGGGCGAACGGCGGCAAATGCCGAAGAGGGGCCGAGATCGGCTGGAGGCGGCCTAGGGCTCAACCGGCAGGGGCTGGGCACTGGCCGAGAGGGGGGTCGGCAGCCGGTTCGTCGGGGAGGAGCTCGGCTAGGGCACCCGATGGGGAAAGGGGACGGAGTTGGGAGCTTCTCTGGGAAAATTGAAGTGAAATGTGAGGTGAGGGAGAGGGAGAGTGGGAGACTTTAAAGAGGGAGTGAAGGGATGAGTTGAGAAGAGGAGAGGAAATAAAGGAGAGAGAAGTGAGGGAGAAAGAGTGGTGCTGAGGAGAAAGGCGGTGACCAAATCGTGGGGGAGAGGGGAAAATGTCCTGCTCGTGTGGAGAAAAAAGGGACCGGGTCGAGTGGTGACCCGGGTCGGGTTGGGTAGCTAGGATTCAAATCCAAAAATATAAACACTTATATATAACCAAAAATATCAATTATTAATTTTGAAATTAATTTCGAATCCCACAATATAATAATAATAATAGCATTAATATTGTAATAATAATAATTAACATTACAAATCCTAAAACTGGGTTTCATAATCTTGATTTTTTCGAGTTCGATCATTTCCGCGACATGAATCACCATGTCAACGCTCACGCGGAACGATCATCCCAAATCTGACGCAATGCATGTGCGAGGCTAGGGTTGCACTCGTGCAAGACAAGATCGTCGACGTTGTGATTATCAACGTAACCATCAAGACACGATCATTTTCATCTTACATTCATCTCAATCAAAAAAAATTTAAGTATAGCATCCAACCGAACAATAAAACTTGCATGATCGTTTTTCGTTGAATTAGAGTGCTTTCGAGTTATCGCATATCGATCTTTGATACGCCTCAATACCATCGATGATATGCGTAACCTGACGATCTTCCTTTGCAACGAATTTTGAGTCGTGCGAACGATGCTATCGTGTAACTGGATAGTCTCCTCGACATTCAAATTCAAGTTCGATCATTATCCTTCGAATCATTCACAACATCAATTTTCTCAAACCCAAATTCGCGTATTGTTCATTCGTCTATCTTAAGTCATCGACCAACATTCATTCCAATCCTTCGTGTTATTTTAATAACTTTAAATCAGACCTTTCTTGCACGCTATCTACTTGTCGTGCTAACTTTTCGTATACGATCCATATTGATTTCCTTTATCAAGTTATCCATTCGCTACACCTTAACTTTTCCTCGATTCGATTTCACCTACTCAATCGTTTTTGCGTTTCATACTCGTGCAATTCTCAATCCCGTGCATGTTCCGTGCGTGTCATTTCTAAGTTGTTTGAATCACACATCGTCAAATCTTAAGACTATAACTTGTTCAACGATATTCAATCTACGGCTCTGCTACACGCGACGCTCGTTGATAGACTCATTGACACCCCGAATCCTCAATCGATCGATCGACATCCCTGAGGCTATCGCATACACCACTCAGGGATGAAGTCATTCAACAAATCCTCAAAACTATCATTCGAATCAAAATCGACTTCATCAAGTTTTTTGTTCGAACCATTCCTCAATTTCCAAGCATGCTCATCTATATCGCACCGGCGATATCGTCGCTCGATAGCACCCCTATCGATAGTCATCTCATTTACTCAATTGAGTCCAACTCATTCTTGCTCGACACTATTCAATTCTCGCACTCGATTTTTCTAAGGTCAACGCAACTTTGGTGTATATGCCCAGCCCGACTTAGCCAACCGTGCTTACGCAAACCATCTTTTTGTCTTGTCAAAAACTGTTCTCCTATGTTTTGCAAAATAGATATACTTATTGTATGGACATCCCGTGGAATATTTGAGAGAGAAAGCGCACCAACGATATCAACTGTGCGGAAGCAACATTTCAGAGTTTGCAGAAACAACAGAGTTAAAGAATTCTGTCACGACCCGCACCCGCTTTTTGGATACAGAGCGTGTCCAAGCCCAGCCTACGTCGCAGTGTTGACGGTAGTACAATGTCTATACACAAGTCACGGCAATCTATAATCACATGGTAAACTATATCTCATCCACAGAATAATCGAATCAACCAAGATCAATAAAATACCAAAGAAACTGAATAGTATGACTGAATATATCCAAGATTCAATGTCACGTCCGGTGGACATAAATCCACTACCAATAGACAGAAGGAGAAATAAATAAATGAAATACACTAACTGAATACAACCTGCTAATCAAGGCAACCCCAACTACAAAGCTCCGCGGTCTGGTGCTGATTCAACCGGCTCAACTGCTCCTGACTCAAACTCGGCTAAACTTGAAGAGATCATCAGGTCCTCAGAGGACTAGCAAGATACATAAAAAATGAGCCTTTCTAACAGTTTATTATACATGGAGAAAAATACAGAATAAACAAGTAAAACTGAGCAATGAATAAACACGAATCTGTACACTATCTACACATAAATGAACTGCTGAACGAGGACGAGAGAACTCATGTCAAGATGTCACAGATAACCAAATCGAATACTCAAACCCTCGTCGCTAGTGTGGACTCACAGGTTTGAACAACTACTAGCCCTCGTCCCTAGTGTGGACTCGCAGGCTAGCATCACCCTCGTCCCTAGTGTGGACTCGCAGGTGTGAACCATATACTACTAACCCTCGTCCCTAGCGTGGACTCGCAGGTTAGCATCACCCTCGTCCCTAGTGTGGACTCGCAGGTGTGAACCATATACTACTAACCCTCGTCCCTAGCGTGGACTCGCAGGTTAGCATCACCCTCGCCCCTAATGTGGGCTCGCAGGTGTGGACCAATAACTACTAACCCTCGTCCCTAGTATGGACTCGCAGGCTAGCATCACCCTCGTCCCTAATGTGGGCTCGCAGGTGTGGACCAATAACTACTAACCCTCGTCCCTAGTGTGGACTCGCAGGTTAGCTTAAGACACAGATAACTACTAACCCTCGTCCCTAATGTGGACTAACAGGTTAGATTCAAGATTTCAAGACACGGAGGTAAAGCAGTTCAGTTCACGACTTCTCAACCCATGGCACGACTCAATCAAGGCACAAGTGAACACGACCAATAAGACACAAAGCTAACTGTGAACACGGTCTACAAAGCAATGATTCAAATATACAGACAGGATATAAAAGATACATGTCAATAATATGAGGAAAACTGGATAATAATAAAAAGACAGTGCATGTAAATAAAGCTGTGTATAAAGGCAAGGTACAGTAGAAACTCTATAAATTAATACTCGATTATTTAATAAACTCTCTAAGATAATATTTTTGGCCGGTCCCGACTCGGGGATAGGGTGCTAAATTAATAATTCGCTAAAATTATAAGATAATACATTTTTGATAATTTCTTCAGACCCCATATAAAATATAAATTAATAATTCCTTATATATAGCATATTACACTGAACACAAGAATTAATTATAGAAAATATTTTTAATGTCCATAAAGTGATACACTGAACACAAGAAGCATAATAAGGTGGGAGATTGAAGGTTTCTTTCAAATTGGGCCCTTCATTTGATATACACATGCATTGTATACAATAATTAAGTGGAAGCTTGAAAGGTGTTTGTAAACTACTATATAGAAAATATTTTTAATGTCCATAAAGTGATACACTGAACACAAGAAGCATAATAAGGTGGGAGATTGAAGGTTTCTTTCAAATTGGGCCCTTCATTTGATATACACATGCATTGTATACAATAATTAAGTGGAAGCTTGAAAGGTGTTTGTAAACTACGTAAGTATTTTACTATAAATTAATAAAATATTAATTAATATATAAATTAATAATTATTAATTTATCGATTAATTAATAACTCTTTTAATTAATAATTTTTGGTGGTCCCAAGTGTATTATTTTATAGAGTTTCTACTGTATACTTGCCTTAGGTCCTATGTTGCTGGCACGGATCAGAATCTGGGTTGAAAGTGTTGCGTCAAATTCCACTGAACCTATATTATGCATCATGTCTAAATCAACATATGATATAACTAAAATAAAGCTACTTTAATCTTACTAATTACTCATTCCTAGGCTCTATGTCTCAATTACCATGGTATACCATTCATCCATGTATATAAGTATTCTTAAATATCTACCAACTAAGCTACCTATATATGCCTGCATCTTTATAACATGTATAACCAGGATACACTCAAGGGTGACCTGTTCCATATTGGGACACCACCCATACTCCCTTACTCACATTTATTACTAATACACAATTTCCTATATACACACACATGAGTGTGTTGTCTTCCCTGCATACTGCCATTAGAAGTATCAAATGATACTTGGTATCACCACATTCATATGATATATGGTCCTCCGTGCACTCAGTACTTAGGGAATAACAGGGGTAAATACCCTACAGGTTTCACTCAACTAGTTTCCCTAACCGATGGGGACTGCCACCACTATATACTCTTGTACATTTGTACCCCTCCAGAATATTAGACACACATGTATCCCCATGTGTAATTTTCTCTATACAAGGTTAACATGTATCAAGTAAAGTGTGCGGGTGTACAATTCTAATTAAATGTTATGATGCCTCTCATGGATACCCTATGTGCACCCTCTATCACATACTCTAGCAATGATAGCCTCACCTTACAGCTACTGGTATAGCTCTAAACATAGACTCTTCAAGTGTATGCATATCTTCCAATTTACCTGTCACTTGGCAGCATTCCCTGAGATGCAGCCATGATTCAGCACTTGTTAGGCCCTACAGATTGGGCCAGATACCTGCTATAGAATATGCAAGACAACCGAAGGGAATGCCCCTTATGACAAGTGGAAAATTGAAACTGAAGGGTTTACTTCGAGGGCAACATATACAAATACAGAAAACTGAACTGACAGGGGTATTGGACACTAAGTGAAGTAAAAACTGAACCAATACCAAGCCTGAACAAGGCCTCTCCCATACTGCCTAAATCACTAGATGCAAGAAACCAACATGTTTGTTGATTTGGGCTAAACTAAAATCACAAGTCCAATAGGACTGAGTATCAAGTGATATGGGTAGCATAAAATAGGCTAATGAACTAAAGTCCAAGTAAACTGATACAATTAAGAGTCTTTGTTAAAAATAGAACTGGACTGAACAATGGTTCCAAGTGGAATGGTTCACTTGATTTGAATTGGACTCATGAACCTTCCTTAATGAACTGGTCATAACCTACTAAACTGGAAGTGATATGCATTCAATCTAGAGACTGAACTACTAATGAAATTGGGAGTGCTGCATATAAAAAGAAATAATTGAACCAAAGATATGGCTAACACCCATGATACAAAGTATCTGTCATATCACGACACAAGGACAAAACTAAGCCAAGATACATCCACTTAAGGGTATCAACTCTCTACTGCAGATGGCTAGGTGTACCACATCATGTAGCTATGTGTCAAATATGTGCAGATGCAAAGGACATACCAGTAACCTCAATAGCAAGGCCTCTATTGCACAGAATTAATGAAGTGTATGACTGATACATTAGAGTATCAATAAACAAGCAATGGGAATAGTAAACACTAATACTCTCCAAGTTTCTGAACTCAGAATGGTAGGATACCTGTTTGTGGGATGACAAGGACCCTCACAAAATCAATTATGAATTTGTGCGCAGAGCTCAATGTCTGCACACACTTTGGCAGAACAGAACAGATGACCGTGGCAGCCACATGAACTTGGGCCCCCTACATGATTACAAGTGTCCAAGTGTCATGTATCCGTGTGCAGAGAGTGTCAAATGTGCAGTATGTGTTCGAGTATCAGGACATGGTGTCGAACATGTGTGTGTGTGTGATTGCATGGCAAATCATGTAAGCTAATGTGTCAATGTGTGCAGAGCAGTAAGAATTGTAGTGTATGTGACCAAAAGCAGCGATGTATACATATAACGGATGCAGTGTGACTGATATGGGTTAAGTCTGATACAAGGATTTGATACTCAGGGATCCATCTCTTGATCGATCGACACATACCCATGATCAGACTTCATCCAACCTCAAACCATTGATACCAAATACTCCTATATATCTTTAACACCATTTACTTTCCTAAGCCATCATTAACCCAGACTAATAACTATGAGTATAGCTGTGTATAATCTCCTGGTATGACATCCCATATAGACACAAATCTCATGATGTTTGACACATGAACCCGTGCCATATGCATTCGATACCTGGGTTTTTCCCCTGATCATTGATGATAATTAGTACAACTCTTCTACTGCCTCTTAGACTTTTACTTGAATACTTGACAGTCCTAGATTCAATTCTTCCAATGATAAATACTCAAGATATAGGGGATGATACCATGATGAGTACTAGCCGTTGGCTTATCTACCGATGATGGCTGTGCTTCCTGGTTCTTCGCGCATAGGATGGTAGCCGCTAGGGTTTGCTGAGGACAGGGATCGTCTGCCTTTATACTGGTGTTGAAGCTATGATCGAATCCCTCTGGCAGATTTTTACTGAATTTAAATCAAACTTGATGCCATCAGGGATTCGAATCAAGTTGCTTCTCATCCCTTGGCCGTTTAAATTTGAAAGGGAAATCGGTTTTAGAACTAGATTTAAATTTGGGGTCTTTGCACCAAGCCCCATGTAATTTTACTATTTTATATTTGGTCCTCTTTTGATTTATTAAGTGAAATGAATCTAAAAATCACATCAATTTATATATGTAAGACAATAACAAATATATGAGACAAATAAAAATGAATTTTGATTTCACAAATCGAAAAATTTGGTCAAGGGGTTGACAAATTCAATCGATAGTCCAAGGACGTAAAGCCGTGCTCATTTATGTCACGCCCCGCTCCCGTAGGAGCGATCGTCCTTGCTAAGGCGTGATGTCGCATGAGCCTAGATTACGCTCGTGCAAGGCGGGTTCCATAACGGCCGATTTCAGCGGCTGCGACGGGGTCGTCGCACAGAAGTCCTATGCAGAGACATTGAAGAATAGCAGCAAAAATTAGAACAAAACACAAGTCATTACAAAACACTCTTTTATTGATATCGAAACAAAGATTAAAATGGGCGCAAGGCCAAGATTTCAAATCTCTCAAGCTCACTCAAGCTCACTCATCTCACATTAGAAGTCACTCAGCTCTCTCTCATCTCTCAATACAAGTCTTGAACCAGCGGATGCTTCGGAAGACGACGTCCATACATTATGTCCCGTATAAGTCTTGACTCCATGCGGCCGTACGCTTCGAATCGCCAAGATACTTCGTGCCTCGACGTATCCAAGCGAGCTCCGCGCCACGAGCTTCTACCTGTGCATGCACATGTAACTATGTGGGTGTCAGTACTCAACTGTACTGGTGGAATGAGCTCCTCGCCCACCCATACAAAACCAACACGTTTGATTTACTTATGTGCAACATAGTCCCCTTTATGATTGTCTTTCTACTCTTTTCTTAGAATCAGTTTTAGGACAGACGCCTTGGCCTATTTTGTGTCTCTAGACCATTCCGTGCTTGCAACATCAACGCTAACCTATCAAGTCGTGTTTGTCTTACGGCCCAAATCAGAGATGTAACTACACGATAGACTTCATTTCCATGTGACCGTGCTACAAACCCATATTGAGGCCATACCTCGCAACTCAGTATGACTTAACCATATCGCCGCCTCGCGGTCCTTTGCTACTTAATCATCAACTGACCTATCAAGACATTGTGAACTAAGTGACACTCGACCAACTTTGCCTTGCGGCATTTTCTGACTTAAACTCAAGACAACTCACATCCAAACTATGTAACTTATATGCTGACAACATAGACTCGACGTCACATCTCGTGCCGAAGCACGTCGCCTACGTTGCAACCAAATCTTAGGCCCAACATTTTGTGTTCCAACCCTACACACACATTCAACTCAACTTCCTTGATATACTACACTCAATACTCGACTCAATCCAAAGGCATACACGCGGATCGTCGCCATGCCGACTTATCTATATGAATTTGGTCACTGGCTCCCAGAGCCATTGTAGACTCCTTTTGTAGTTTTGATTAGACGGACGCCCCTTGCAAGAGCGAGTAACTAGCTCCGCTGCAAGTCCCCGCCTAACCCGTGCGATCATCTAGCACACAGCTACGAAATGTCTACCATCACAACGGTTCCCATGGGCCGCCTGGGTCGTCGTTCGAGAGACTGTTTATTTTATTTACCTTGTACAAGTTGTCCAATGACCATGCAAGACTCGACTCAAACTGACGTCTCATACAATCATTCTACTTCTAGTGTTACCAACTCTTTCAGGGCTAAGTTCAACACTTCTCACATATGAGACCTTGCCTCGGCGACCCAGTCGCGAGCATTCTTTCTTTCTTGCCTCAACGACCCAGTCGTGAGCATTCTTCTTTCTTGCCTCAATGACCCAGTCGTGAGCATTCTTCTTTCTTGCCCTATTATTTCACTCAACTAAAGAACAACTATTTGAAATACTTTCCAAACTCAATGGATCAACCGTGGCCCGTGCCTTAAAACACTAAGTCCGTGCCATCGTGTCTTAGACCAACTTGAAATACTATGTGACACCACTGCCCAAGTCATACTCTATATGACGAGCCTTACGATCGTGAGACTATGTGATTATACCCGGCCGTAGAACTCATAGGGCCGTGTCTGCTACTACTCCTGATAGCTTAACGTAACTTGCCTAACTTACTTTGCAACAACTTGACGAGCAAAGGCTGCGTCAAGTCTTGCGTCGTGGGAACGTGTCGTGCATGCGTTCGACTTTGAACAACCAAGTTATTTGGGGTGCCTAGACTTATGTCACAAGCCGTGCAATACAACTTAACCCGTCGGCGAGCAGAAGCTATGCCACGCCTTGGGCAAAGAGACCGTGCATGCTTTATGAAGCATTTATGCGGGCGACGTCTATGAATTTGGCTAACTCTTAGCTTGTGGCAAAGACCAACTTTTTCTTCTCCCAAGCCACCGGACGAAGGACTAAGTATCATTTTCAAAGCACGCCGTGCACCAACTCTAAGCCAACCGTTGGACCTTTCCATATTCTAACTCAATTTGACCTGTCGAGATTATTCCCTTTAGCTATGTGGATTCGTCTCTTTTATTATCAAGCCTACTTGTGCAAGTTGAAAACATACGATTTATTATGTGAAGGCTAAGATGAGGCAAGTTCACCGAAACTACCACACCTGAGCAAGCGGTCGCCTCGACCGAGCGATGTCTTCGAGCAGCCGTTGCAAGGCTAAGTCCGAACGCCGTCGGCATTTCGATTCCTCCGATTGACTGAGCGGGACGGGGCACTACAGTTAAGGTGTGAGATATTTTTCTTGTTTGGTTGAATTCGATTATCCATGTTGACAAATTTAAACTTTTTTCCACAATTTTTACAAAATTTAGTTTTTTAAAAATAAAATGGACCGTGATTTAATGACGGCTTGGACGGTTCACTTTTGAGCCGTTTGAAGCCTCATTATATAGTGTAAGATAAGCGAACCCACTTGCTCAACCAAAAGTAGGGTAAGATGAAGACAAGAAGAGGGGGTGGGAGGGTCAAACTTATGAAAAATATTCTTTTTTTTTCATAATTAAGTTGAATTATCTTTGAGTTAATGGTTGGGCTAATTAGCGTTTAGACCTTGGATTTTAAACCAACTTAGAGTTTAAGTCGTGACATGTCCAATTGAAAAGTTTGGACCATAATTTTTTTTACTCTTGAATATGAGCATAAAGACAATAACCAACACATGCAAAAAATGAGAGTATAATATATAAAAAAAAATTGAAGATCTAAAATTTTTAATTGGACATGTTAGAACTTAAATTTTATGCTGATATAAAATTCAATGTCTAAACAGCCCTTAATGATTTGAAAAAGTAAGCCACAAATGTCAGTATTATAAATTTGGAAGACAATATAAAATTGGGTTATTAGTAATAGGGTCTCATATAATATGTGATATTAGGGTGTCCAAATTGTCAGACATTAGAGTTTGGTCTCATTTTTACTGTTCATGTTACCAATTTTGAGCCATATGGGGCCCCAAACTCTAACGTCGGACAATTTGAAAATCCAAATCCTAATATCACATATCATGTGAGATCTATTACTAAATAGATTAATGCTAATCATACTTTCAAATTGTCCCTCAATATGGCATGTTAAATAATATTATGTGTCTTCTTCTTTAGCTAGTCAACACAGAGCCGCACATGCTTACATGAGTCTAATGCCAGACAATTTAGAGACCAAAACCCTAATATCACATATTATATGAGATTTATTACTAAATAGAGTAATGTTATTCATACCTCCAAATTTTCTCTCAAAACCATTCCTCCTTATTTGGCAGCTTACATGACATGTTAAATAATATTATGTGTCATATGACATGTCAAATTTTAACAAAAAAATTAATCATCCAATTGTTTCATGTTAATATTAATTTTAAAATTGTTATGTCAGCTGTCATATCAACATATCATGTTAGCTGCCAATGAATAGTTTGAAGGAATAATTTGGAGGAACAAATAGCACTATTCTACCAAATCTATAATATAAAGCACAGTGGGTTTTTGGTCCGACCCATATGCTTTGGTTCAACGATGATGAAAGGACTAAATTGTCCCTCTCTCTATAAGAGAGGAGGAGATCCCATGTTGGGTGCAGAGCAACCGGTTGTTCCAACGGCACCCCCGCCTCCAACTCCTCTTGGACTGCCCCTCCCTCCGCCGTCTCCATTCCATCCTCGCCAACATCGTCGTCGTCGTCGGCCTCTTCCGCAACCCCTTCGTCGCAAGCAGCCTCCTCCACCGCGCCGTCGACTCCGACGCTTCCTTCGCCGCCTCCCTCTTCTCCGCCATGACCAACCCCAACCCCTTCTCCTTCAACACCGCCATCGTCGTCTCCGCCAACCTACTCTCCATCTACTCCCAAATGCTCCGCCGCCGCGTCCCTCCTGACTCCCACACCTTCTCTTCCTTGCTCAACACCACCACCCCCCGTCGTCGCCACCAGATCGCTCCACGCACACGCCCTCCTCCTCGGATTCCAGCCGGACCCCTTCGTGTAGACCGTCTTGCTCACCACCTACTCCCGACGCGGCTCCGCCGACCACGTCCTGCGGGTGTTCGACGAAATGCCGCACAGGGACGTCGTCTCCTGGACCGCCACCGTCTCGGGCCTCGCCGCCCTCGGACGCCCTGCGACGGCCCTGTGCGTCTTCGCATCCATGAGGCCCCACGCCGTCCCGAACGCCGCCACCGTGGTCTTTGCCGTGTCCGCCTCCGTCGAGCTCGGGTCCCTGGCGCTGGCCCGGTGCCTGCACGCCTACGTCGAGAAGGCCGGGTTCGGAGGCCGCGTCTCCGTCCGGAACTCCCTGGCGCTGGCTCGGTGCCTGCACGCCTACGTCGAGAAGGCCGGGTTCGTGTTCGTGCCATTATGGCACGGGTTATCCACTAGTAACCTTATAAATTTTGGTATAGTATCATTGTATCGTGTACAAATTTAGGCAACACTTGGAATCCGCTCATCTGGTACCCGACCCGTCGGCAAATCCAACACTCGCGAGTAGGCCTAACCTTAACCCTAACCCATAATTTGGAAGCGTCTCCCTCCTCCCACCACTTCGTCAAATCTCCTCTCCATGGGATACTCAAAGGACCAATTGCTCCATCGCCTAAAAGTCTCTTCCCCCATTTTTCTTCTTCTTCTTCTTCTTCTTCTTCTTCTTCGCTTCTATTTTTGATTTCTGTTACAGAATTTGGTCGGTCGGTCGGTCGGTACGACCGATCTTTTGTTGTATGTGCTGATTTGGTTGTCCTGTGCAATGTTTGTAGGATCTTCAGATCAACTTCCTTTCGTACGAGCATCCTGTTGTGTTGACGGTGGAAGCTCAGGTGATGATTGTTGCTCCATCTCTTGTTTTTTTTTTTTTTTTTTTTAATTTTTAATTTTTAGGAGAGACAGTTTTGAGGATTTGACGGAACGGCTGTCGTCATCTTTATCAGGCGAAATATGTTGGGCATCTGGGAGGCGGGTTGAGTAAAAACTTGCTGTTGAAGGTGTGATGTAATGTGGCTTGAGCTTCGCTATTATTAGTTATTCTTTTCTAGGCTTAAGTTCAACTCGATACCCTCAACTATTCAAGTTTTTCAACTTGATACCTTAAACTTTAAAACTAGACGACTTAATACCCAAGGTTGTGAAAAGCGCTAGGCGCTAGTCGGGCGGGCACCTTTCGCCGAGCGCCTAGGTGGCCGCCTAAATCTAGGCGGTTCAAAAAGATAAAAAATAATACCAAAAAAATCAACTAAAAATTGCAGAAAAAAATACATAAAACCCCAAAACATGCCTAGTCGGACGTCGGGGTGACTAGGTGGGCACTTAAGCGGACATCGGGCGGGCACTCGGCTCCTAGCGCCTAGGCGGCCTACTTTTAGAACAGAGTTAATACCTCAACTACAATTGTACAACTTTATACCCTAACATTGTTGAGAAGGAAAAGGCTATTTGCCCACCCGTGGGGCTGGCCCGTGCCCACTTGGCGGGCAACCATTGCTCCCCCCCCCCCCCCCCCCCCCCCCCCCCCCTGCGCTAACTTGGGCCCACCCAGGTGGGGAGCCAATGGGCGCCTGCCACGTGGGGGCGGGCCAGCCCCCTGGGCGGTCAAAATAGCAGTTCTCTAACAGGAAACCTTAATGACAAAAATAATCCCATTATCTCCCCCCCTCTCTCTCTCCTCAGCACTAGCAGCAGCGGGGGTGAGGGGGGTGGGGGGGGGGATGCGGCAATGAGGGGCGAGGCGGCATCGGGGGGAGAGGGGGTTGCGGCAGGGGCGGCGGCAACAGGGGGAATGGGGGAGGGGTGTGTGTGGGGGGGGGGGGGTATTTTTGTCATATTTATTTATTATGATTATTTTTAATTGACAGAGGGTATCAACTTGAAAATATTCAATAGTTGATGTACTAAGTTGTATAGACTTAAAGTTTAGGGCATCAAGTTGAAAAACTGGAATAGTTGAGGGTATCGAGTTGAAATTGAGCCATTTTTCTATTAAAATCGTACTCGGAACATGTTCATGTTTAATGTTCTTGAACACATGACTTGTATGCATTTTGCAGGACAAGAAACAAAGGTTTTATCTTATTTCAGCTCTAGCTGGCACTACAATTGATCTAAAAGGTGCAATGTGGCTTTTCATTGTCAATGCTATTTTTATAATGTACTGTTGAGTATTTTGTATTGTGTTTTGATTGGTCAGGCGGCTATTTTTTCTTTATACATTGTCATGTTTTTAAAATATGTGCCCAATAAAGAGCTCTATTAACTGGTTTCTAGTGGTTCTTCTCTTAGTTATAGTTGCATTGGCCAGAGATTCGGCATTAATAATGGCTTGATATTTTGTTGACTATTATTGTATTAAATTTGGCAATTTTTTTGATGTTTTCTTGACTTTAGCCTTGCTCCATGTCTGGCCCAGCCTTGGGATCAATGATAATGATGATGACTATAATAAACAGGAAATTATCTTTTTCTTTCTTTATTTTGATTGGGAGTTATACATGTTTTATCTCAATATGCATTCTCTCTTTTTATTGGTGCCCGTTGTACTAAATCACTCTATTAAAATGAACAGTTTTGTCCCAACGGCTTGGCTTGGGAAAAGGAGGGTTACGAATGGCTCCCGAAGAAGCTCTGCAAGAAATACTGCAGGTTAATGTCATCAGTTTGATCTGGTTTGATAAATGAGTTCCCATTTTTACTCAATTAAATGTCTCTTGTTTAGCTTGAAAGTGTTGTAGCCATATACTATCTTGGCAGAATGAAATAAGTTAGATTTTGCTCTTTGCAGATATTCATCCTCAACTGATATTGTTCATAGGAAAAGGAACCCACACACACACAAATGTTTTACAAACTTTGGAATATTGGAAGAGCGCATCAGTAGGAAGCTTAGGGGAAGTGATGGAACATAACATGAAGTACTGAACATATTTATCGTTAAGGAACCTAGAACTTATCATCAACAAATTAACAACAGGTGCGAATTTAGTAGAGGAGAGAACACTCTTCAGGTCATTAGAAACACAAAAGCTATCCAAAGAAGTTTAGCTCCAAGTCTCGACATTTTAGTTTGTCATGAACATAACCCACACGGACTTCCCCTCCCAAAGAAACTTCCGTATCATATATGAAAAAAAGCTAAAAGAAACTTCAGGTCTAATTTCTCAATACGTACAATTTCTAGTAAAGTCTATTACCAGTTCATTTATATTTCTTAGCTAAATATACACATATGTACCTACACAATAAGCACGTCTATACAAAGATGGGACCGCTGGGTGAGGGAGCCTCCTTGTCCAAGTACTGAACCTTTCTAGTTCCCAAGAACATCATTACATAGATTGTGCATTTTGGGCAGTTGTCACCATTTAGTTTGGCAGACACAATACAATTGAAAGAAAAATCAGCCAATGTAGACATTTCCATCTGAGACAGCATTTTAATCATCCTCAGACCTAGGCACATGAAATCCAAAGATTTTAGAAGACCACTTTTAAATAGGAAGAAACACCGACAACTCCAACAGCAACGGTTGGTTTTAACAACAAAAGAAAAGTTTTCAAGGATCATCAATAATCACAAATATATAACCTGTCATAGAGGCAGGCTAAATCCCTGAAGAAAGAAGTATCTAAGACTTTCAAACCTAGATTAGATTAGAGAAATAAAGTAAATGGAGGAGAAATATATGTAGCCTTAAATGCTCTGATACAGGAAAGAGGAGAAAAAGTAAAGAAGAGGAAGGAAATGGGGAAAAAACTTAAGTTGTTATTGCTTGTAAAAAAAGAAACTGGACATATATATCTACTTGCTGTTTTTGACGACCATTCAACTGCCAATTGACGATTGACACGCTATTCTGCAGCAGACAGCAACTTGGTTTACCTCCCATTGGATGGCAGTTGAGTACACCCACTGATACAGTTTTTCGACGGAAGAGTAATAAATCAATTGCTCCACGTGTTCGAAAAAAAATGATATGATGGATCGATTGAAACTTTTGTACTCATGCACTTGATGATGTTGATTGAAGCTCTTGTAATGACAATTTGACACTTCCATACTCAGTGTTAGGAGGCTAGTGACAGTGTGACACTAGGACACCCTTTTATGGATTGCTTCATCATTCTATTGTTGAAAGCAACACACCTCTTCGTTCATGCCACAAAGACATGCTACTTTAATGTTAAATGTTCTAATAACTAGTGTGCAAGTGTATATTTTCTTAATAGAGGAACATATAATTGAAGAGAGAACTGAGATTTGTTCTTGTAATCTTGGTGTGACCTGGACTCATTGATGGGTAATCAATGATATTTCTCAATATATCTATCTAATGATCTCGCTGTTTGCGTACACGAGAAGAAAATGGATACTGACTTAGACGGGACTCCAAAGAGAACATTTCATTCTAGTGTCTCAGTAAGAAAATATGGAAGTGTCAAATTATGTCTTTGTGGCATGTTGGGGCCATTGTTAGTAACTACTTGGACGACCTTATTTTCTTCAATTTTTACTACAACTTCATTCATCAGTCCAAATATGTAATTACCATCTTTGTATTTGTCAGATGCATCTACAGATTTAAGGAATATTGTTCCTTGTGGAGAATATACAAGAAAGTTAATAATGCATTTTCTGTTCTGAATACTCCATCCATCGCACATAATTGTGCACTCATATTCATCCCAATATCTATGGAAAGATTTCAAGTACTCCATGTTATTTATTTTCATATCTAAGTATGTATTAGATATCTCATAAGGAGTTGGACCTTTCACTCCACTCCCACAAAGCTGCTATGGTATCTATCATTGGTTGATAATGTTGACTTTTGGCAGCATTTAATGATATATTATTATATATAATTTTTTTTGTTATAAATCTTCTTATATGTTCTTTAGCATTCTTTATTCCCTTAAGGGCACCCTTTATTTTGTCCCTTGTTTTCTTAGGATATATGGGTCCATACTCCTTCCTCCTACCTCTGGAATATTTCTCACCTCCTTCTCACGATATGCGACCGACTTTGATCGGCCACCTAACGTCGGACCCCTGCTTGACCCTGTTTATCTCTCTCCTACACTTCAACGTCTACTCCCTTGTCTAGCTGCGTGTTCTCTCCTACTTTCTCTCATGTCCCTTCTAAGGTCGCGAATTCATCAGCATCATCTTCTTCTGAGGAATATCCTTGACGAGCTTTTCTTGTCAACTCCTCTTCTAATAGTTGTTTTCTTCGCTCAGCTATTAATTTATCTTTTTGTTTACCCTCAACAAGCAACAACATTTTTTTTTGTCTCAAGTGGTACTTCAGGACACGATGCTACGTTTCCTTTAATACTAGCTAAGTGTTGTTTGAGACGAGTAACTCCTCCGTCCATCTTTTTGCCTCAATAATTGCATTGCACCTTCCTCCTATTATTTGGTTCAAGACATTTGCCATGGTTCCAACCAACATCCATTTCCTCCAGCGTGTGACTTTTCGGCACCATTATATAATCCTAAAAATGAAATAAAAAATGTTACATACAATAATAAAAAACGTTACATGCAATAATTATTGAGTATATATATAGTTATATATAGTTATATACAATAATAATATATAATTTAGTGCATATGTGTGTATATATATATATATATATATACACACACACACACACACACACACACACACACACAATAATATAGTTAGATAATACATATAGTTATACACACACACACAATAATATAGTTAGATAATATATATAGTTATATACCATAATATATATATATATATATATATATATATATATATATATATATATATATATATATATTGTAGTTAGTTAGATACAAAAAAAGTGAGATGCAATATATCATATATGTATATAATATATTATATACACACACACACAAATAAATTATATATATATATATATATATATATATATATATATATATATATATATATATATATATATATATATACGCGATGCAACTTTCAAACAATGAAATTAAAAGTGCTTCTGTGGTTAGAGGGAGAATTAAAGGGGTTCTGGTCATGAGTTCGAACTCTCTCGAGTAGCAGCATTTTTTTAGCACAAAACCCTAACTTAAACCATATATATATATATATATATATATATATAGAGAGAGAGAGAGAGAGAGAGAGAGAGAGAGAGAGAGAGAGAGAACATTTCAGCCAAAATGTTTCTCTCCCCCTCCCCCTCTCCGTGCCTACGCCTCCCCCTCCCCCTCCACCACTCGGCTCCGCCTCCCTCCACCACTCCGCTTCGCCTCCGTCTCCAACACTCTTGCCTCCACCGAGTTCGAACTCGAGCACAGGCGTCGGCGGTGGCGGATACGGTGGTCGAAGAAGAGGGGTTCCAGTCAGTGGCGGTCGAGAAGCGGTTCCAGTCGGCAGCGGCGGCACGGGTGCGGTCGAAGAAGAGAGTTCTTTACCTGAAAATTAGGTAAGTTTTCTTCCCGATCTATCTATAATCTCTGAATTTTCTTTGTGAATGTGATTTTTGGGGAAAATTTTGGTTCTATATATAGAATTTTTGCACAAGTGTAACAAATTTACATTATTGATGTTTCTGTGGGATTTGACATTGTCACTGTCAAGCTTTTGTTTTGTCGAAGATTCGATTCTCCAGTATTACTCTCTGTTAACTTCGTAGCGGCTCGGTATCGGCTTGTATCGGCTTGTATCGGGTCCGTATTGGCCGATACAAACCGACACCATAACTTAGAACAGGATCTCGGCCTTCTTCCAATATCGGATCGGTTATTGCCAGATCCGATCCGATACGGCCGATACGTATCGGTATCGGCCGATACTTTAATCCTTGGTTAAAAGAGGTCAGAGGAAGTACGGATATTATGAATTGAAGGCACAAATACTTGTATACTGCCATCAAGTAATAAATGCAAAATGTTTCACAGATTCATTATAGAAATCTATAAAATCATGTTAGCGCAATTGGGCACGAATTGACTAGATATATGGATAGTCCTATCATCGCATCTGACTGGCTAATATATCAATCCTTTATGATCCTTCATATAACCCAATTTCATTTATCTCCCCATTAAAATGCTGATACGCTATTGAGTATTTGTTTTATCACATTTACTTCCTCTGTTAACATTATATTTCGGTACTGTGTTATAGGTGCCACTGGGCTGTGTCACTCCGCTCGCATTAATTAATGATTCTGCAAGGTTTGTCTTTTAACATAATCAAACCATAAATTGTGCTTTCTTCTTTTCAGTGACCTCTGAAACCCTAAATTTGTACAGTTCCTAAAAATTAATGAGTTATTTGTTTTCTTTTATGACATTGCTTGTTATAAAGAAAGATGAGTGTCTTTGCAGTGATGTATTTAAGAGTGACCTTTGCATTCACTAGTGTGGGTGACTTAGGAAAACTGTAAGCTCCTTTGATATTCAAACAATGGTACGTTGGAATTGTTACAATAGTGAAACTAAAAATCTCTCAGAACTTTCTTGCAAATGCCGGTCTTTTAGTATTCTTCCTATATGCTGGCTTGCCAAGCTTGCCTATGAAACCACGAATAGGGATATGTGTAAATTAGTAACACTTGGGCAAAGTGTGTTTGATATGAGAGAGATTTTCAAATTAAGCTCCCAATTCCTCTTTTCTGATGGTGAAGTGCTCTATATATATTGTTAAAGTATCGTCTTTCATGGGAGAAGGATATGGTCTTTCATGGGGTAGGTCTCAAAAGAACATGGTTTCAAGCTGTAAAGATGGATATTGTTTTTTTTCAAGGGTTACAGATGATATGGCCCTTAACAGAGCCTAACACAAGAAAATGATTCAAAAAACCGGCCAAATTTTTTGGGATAAAGGCTTTTGTTGTTGTTGTTTACTTTATCCTGTTGCAAATGTTTTACATTCAGTTCAGCCTCATTGGCGAATCTGACTTTAGAAAATTCACAAGTTGATAAAATTGGCATAGTACATAAGTCTTTATGGTTGCATGTCTGATACAACAATGGTAAAAAATTTCATGCCAAAGCTTTAGTAAAATTTCATATTTTAGTTCTTATTAGTCGTTAATTTTTATGCAGGACTGTTTCCCTATTGTTGGATCAAGGGTTTAGGGCTAAAGAGTGTTGCTTTTTTCACCCACTCTCGAATGACATGACTATATGTGAGTGACGATAGTTGCGTACCTTTCGGTTGCAGTCCCATATGCACGATCACATCTATTATGTTAATTTATAACTGTGCAGAATTCATAATTAGAGTCCTTTATTGTATAATTACAACGTTCATGATTCAGATAAACATGACAGCATGACCCAAGCTACTTGCAAATCAGTAAACTATCTCATTCTGTTAGGAAGAATCGAATTTCCATACACGCATTCACATTTATCAGGTTATATATTGAACACCATAACTTCTTTAGTTTAGTAGTTTCCTTTGTCTTAGTCTTCGGAAGTTCATATTTTACACATGATATGATGTAGTCATCTGGGGGTATCAACATGTTATTAGCCCTAATCAGTAATCTGATTAATGTGAATGTGTGTATGGAAATTGTCAGGTTATACAAGATGTCTTTTCTGACAGATAAAGTGCAAATATCAGATAATGACATCATCTCTTGTCATTTATGAGGTTACTCAAGATTTCTTTTCTGTCAGATTGCAAAGATACATCTTTTTTTTCTTCTTTCTGATTACTATTATATGGAACTCTCATATTCTAAGTTACATCTTCAGTCTCAAACAGCTTAAGTTGTACTATCCCCCTCCCACCCCCCCCCCCCCCCCCCCCCCCCCCCCCCCCCCCCTTTTTTTTTTTTCTGTTGAGGATTGTACTATAAAGGAATTGCAAGATTTTAGTGGAACAAGGTTAAACACTCGTTCTTTTGATTGTGACTAATGGGTACAAGTTTAAATCTATTCTACTATATAATAGGAAAACTTAGATGGTGAAACTTTTGAATTCCGAAAATATCCTTACATACTTATACTAATTAAAAATAGTTCATTAATTTTAATAAGGACAACTTAGTAATTAGGAAGACTACCCTTTGGTCTTCCTAAAAAGTCTTCCTAAACTAATTAAAAAATGTTAAAATACGTGCAAGACACGTGCACATATGCTAGTGGTTAATAAAGAAGTATCTTGTAACACGAGAAAGAACAACATCTAGTAGCAGGTCCTAGATTGTTGTTATTGACAAGCTTTTTTAAATTGTTTTTGCCCTCTCATGTTAGGAATATTCTTAAAGTATTCCTTGCTCAACCGGCTGGACTGGTCCCTTGTAGGGACTGGCATAGAAAGTCATATAATGATGAGGGATTTTGTGAAAAATTACGGAGGTCGCAAAGACCATTCTCTTTTTCCTCTCCTCTCTCTCTGTCATAATTCCAAATAGTTATGTATTTTTTCACCCACACCTACCATCATTCTCTTCCTCATCCATCCAAACCCGAACACCAAGGGTTGGTTTGGGATTGATGCTTTTAAAAAAGCCACAACACCCTCTCTTTTGTGTCATATTTTACCCTCACACCCTCTCAAACAAGCTCCGGCTCTCTTGGAAAGTACATAGAGTACATTAAAAAAGTATAGGGTCACATGACATGAAAAAGTAGAGTACATAGAGTACTCTAGCATCATTTATCCAATTGTTAGACACACTTCTCTTTCCTTTAGTTGTAAATTTTCGAAGTTAAAATAAAATTTACAAAATCATCCAAACTAATAGTAACTCGTTCCCGTAGAATCGGGGATACGATGTTCAGACACAAAGAAGCATGACTCCAAGAATAAATCAATATAGGAAAACCCAGCAACAAAACAACTTCAAATCTTGTGTATTATATTATGGTCAACATGTGTGAATTTCTAGGCTAGACTTGAAGGACCTAAGTCCATAAATAGTAGTTAATGCAAACTAATATGACTATAAAAATTTAAAGCAATCGTGTTTCTATGTCACATCCTCGGTTTTAAGGGAGCTGGTTACTACCGGTTAGGTTTTTTTTGTAAAATTTATTGTAACTTAGAAAATTTGCAATTGAAGGAAAGAGAAGCGTATGTAACCATTGGATAAAGAATTTGATAAAGGGTGCTTGAATACTCATATACATGACTTTTTCATATCATGTGATCCTATGTTTTTTAGTGTACTCTGTATTTTTCAAGAGAGAGGGAGTCCGTTTGAGTAAGAGTGAGAGTAAAATATGATAACAGAGAGACCTAGAACAAGGTTCTAAATGGCGGTAGGCGGGTGCGTGGCGTTGAGAGTCCGCCTACCGCCTAGGCGGTCTATACATTCTGTTTTTTGCATAATAGGCATATTTTAAGGGTGTTCCATGCATAACTAAGTTGTAGAACGAAGATTTATAAAGTTTTAGTTTTGTAAAAGTGAACCATAGGCCCATAATGCTTACAGTACCTTTTTGGCCAAAATATTTTGTTAGGTATTGCTTCGTCTAGGCGCCCTCCTACGCCGTCTCACCTCTGTCTATGCTGCCAACCTCCGTTGGCCGCCTACTCTACCGTCTACCGAAAAGCAGTGTGGAGGGAGACCGCCTAGGCGGCTTAGGCTGTCGCCATTTAGAACACTGCCTAGGATGAAAGCTGCATGTGTTGTGGTTTTCTTCTAAAAAGCAACAATCTTAGCCTAAGTGTTCGGGTTCGGGTGCGGGAGGGTGAGGAAGAGAGTGATGGTGGGTGTGGGTAAAAATAATAATACCCATTGCATAACTATTTGTAATTATGACTAGGAGAGAGAGAATGGTCTTTTCTAGTGACCTGTCTTTTCCTCCCTCCCTAATTTTTCACAGAACCTCTCATCATTATATGATGTTCTATGCAAGGTCCGACAAGCAACCAGTCTCGTTTGTTGCACAAGGAATATTCTGAGAACATTTCTTGCATGATAGAGAGACAGTGTATATATAGAAACAAATCACTTATTCTTGAAATACCACTGGTGAAAGCTCCAAAAAGAATTGGCAAAGTTTTCACCATTAGTTGTCAACTTGACGTTTGACCCTTTCTGTTGATGTCAAAACCCTAACCAAGGTAGCTATGAACAAGAGGGGGGGTTTACAATAAGTTAAGAATGCCAGTTGGCATGTTGGTAGACCTTGATTTTTTATTCCACTGTTTAAGGCCATGCAAATCACAATGTAATCATTACAGAAACAATTTATTCAAATCCAAATTCCAATATTTCTTTTATGCTATGTGCTTGATTGTCCTGATTCCCTCCATCACCGTTGAAGATAAGTTTGCATGCGCCAGTACTAGCTCACATTCTACTTGCACTTAGACAGGTGAGTATCTTGTCAAATCAAGTATTTGACTGCCTTGTAATGTCTGACAGATGAACCTTCTGAAACCTGACCACAACTTGATTTTTGGTCTGCATAAAAATATATGACCAATGAATAAATAAGTAGTAGCTGATGTGTTGATAAAACTGATTTAGATATTTGCTTTATACAATCTGGGTTCTCCTCTTTCTTTTAAAGAGCAAACAATTGAATGGTAATGGCAATTTCATCATAATTTTAGGAGTTAGATTGTTCGTGGATTGTCCTGAAGTATCTGTAAAGTTTCCTATGGTGGCACTGGATACATTGAAAATTTGAAATCTGAAATATAGTCTCTAGATAACATTGAATTGAGACCGTCACCATTGGCTGCCTGAACCATAATGTTGCTTGTCAATGCAAATGTTGACAATTTAAACTGCTGGCTACTTCCCCATACTAAACTCATTGATTATCATCAAAGCTTTCTCCCATTTGAATGTGTCTGCTGTGGATCATAAAATCTCCATAAAAGAATTGACAATGGTTTGATGACCGACTGTCAACTCTCCATGCTTGTGCCAAATTCCTAACCATGATAGCTATGAGCAAGAGAGGGTCATGCAATTAGACCTAGACAGCCAATTGTCAATATGTCCTTGAAGATGAAACTTATGTACTTTTTCACCCTTGGAAAGCTTTGTTCTTTTTCCTAAATCCACGCATTTCCCTACAACCAAACGAATATTCTTTATTTATTAAAAGGGCTCCAGTGCCTCGAGGATCTGGCTTATGCAGGTTATGGGTAGATCTTAGAATACTTACATTATGGATTTTAAAGTTAATTCTTGCATTTTAGTCTTATGAAGGTATTATACTTCTTTATAATTTATACTTGAGAAGTTTGGTCGTGTGAACATCTTATTTTAGATTGAATCATTTGCCCCATTGCCAATCCTGTCAACTACTACGATAGTTCCAATTTGTAGTTGAAGGTTGTTATTAATGGCCATCTAAATTCTTTAGAACTTGCATTCTATACTTAATCCAGGAAGTAAAACTTTTGCCGTACTCTAATTCCAGTTTGAAGTTGGTTTCTAGGATTTTTTATTTACTGATAACTTAATATTTATATCAGCCTTCGCTCCTGCTGACCTTGACAAGTTTCTAACTTCAATTGGAAGAAAACCATCGTATGTAGACCTGGAGGTAATTGCACTTGAATATGCTTCTTGTTTTCCCATTAAATTTCTTGTGTATGACGAAGTTGCTGGGGAGTAGGCAAATCCAGTGGTAGGAAAGGACAATCCACCTGATCTTGCTGATCTTGTCCCATCTGGAGCTCCCACTTTGCCAGAACAAAGTGAGAAAGAGGTTACTGCTCAAATTTCCGTTCAGAATAATGTACCTGAGGAGAAAAAGGCAACAATTTTGAAAGGTGATGATTTTTGTGAATGGCAAATACATCTCATCTTACCAAACTGACTACAATTGTGATATCTTTAATAGCAGGAGCTTGCTCACTAATCTATAATCTTGTTTTATTTTTTATTCTTCTTATTTACTTGCATCCATAATCCTAAGCTTTAGACAAGATAAAAGCACAGTAAAGTGTGATTTATTGTTATTATTATTAATAATAATGCGGAAACCACCATATATTATAACTGGTACTTGATGACCTTTAAGATTCTTCACGTTTTCATGGATCAATAAATTCAGAAGCCTACATTCAGAAGTAAGGTTTTTGCAGTTGGTGTTTATTTACATCATAATATGGATCAAACTTTGTTACACTTTGACATAATATGATTCTTGTAAGTTGTTTGGTTTAATCTCTGTCAACACAAATCATTTACATTTCCTTTTTTGTCAGATTCTCCTGCTTTAGGAATTTAGTTTTTTTTCTTCTCATATTGCACGACCCTTTTTTGCATGACCAATGGTGTCTGATCATTACGACAGTGTGAAACTTGTGACGACAATGACAATATGTCTGCTTGATTTATGTTGTGCCTCAAATTTTACTGAAGCATTGCTTCTTATATGACACCACTTTGTAGGAAATTTATTTGGATGCTTATGCTGAACAACTATGTTACAACATAGCCGTGCAGGTTCAACTTGGTTTTTAGTTATTTTAATTGAAGTCTTCCATAGATGAATTAATCTATAGTAGAACAAGATTTATCAGTGAGTATGTTTTCTTAAAGAAATATGTGAGGTTGCTGCCTTGTTGATTAGTTCGAGTTCTGATGAAACAACATGCATTTAACAAAATTTATATGAAATGTGTGGAATGAAGAATCAGACTCATTTTTATCAAATTATTAATTCTCTATCTAGTTTTATCTATGATGTAGTGTTATAAGGGAAAAGATATACATCTCGATCGTGTATAACTTGTACTGGAAACATCCCGTTGTACTTATATCCAAGGTAGTCAAAGGCGCAAGGCGCACTCGAGGTGCAAAGGGTCTATATTGCCCGAGGCGCAAGGCACACTTAAGGCGCACGCCCGAGTGAAGTGAGACACAAGATAAAAAAAATATATATAAAAAATACATAAATAAATTAGTAACGTAAAAAATAAAATCAAATAACATATTGAAACTAACAAAAATATGTTTACATAACCAAGTGAACTAGCATAGCAACAATAACACTCAAGAAAACTAGCAAGAATTTGTATTTTTCTACTACGCTTTTAGTAAATTTTAGCTTGTCAAGTTCAATTATAGCCAACTTTGGCAACCGTGGAAAGGACTACCTCCCTACCACTTTATGAGGTAAGGGCCATCTCCCTGTCTCTTTTTTTTATTGTAAAAAATAAAAAATACATAAGGCGCGTATTTTCTTTGTTGCATCTTGCTGAAAGGCGCACCTAAGGCACGCCTTGGGTGCGCCTGAAGAAATGCGCCTCGTCTAGTGAAGTGCGAGACGCGCCTTTGACTACCATGCTTATATCCACACCTGACCCTAATAGAAAAGTTAGTATATACATGCATCTGCTCAGTGTGACGGTAAGTTTTGGTACTTGCTTTCTGGAGGATTCAGGTTTTAGTTGTGGAGATAGCCTCTCCACATGTAAGGCTGCTTACATGATGATTCTACCCAAAGCCTGCATTAGTAGTAGGAGCCATGTTGGGTACTGGGACACCCTTTTAAGCTATATATGTGGATGAGGTATTGGCGTTTGCTTGACTGTTTGATAGGTGGCCTTGATTCCGTTTCATATGCAAGTACTTATTGTATTGCAAAGTTCCAATCCATTTATTCCAATTGTTTAAATTATTATTGTGGGTAACTTCTGCAGCTGCTTCAGGATATTTATAAAATGGTAATGCAACCAAAGAAAGATATAAGTTGTTGCCACCATAAAAGATATTTTATATTATGTCTTGACCTATATAATCTTTCAAACGACAATTTGTTAGGTCCTACAAGATAGGAATGTCCGAACTGAAATTGCCCTTACATGCACATACTGAAGTATGCATTGTCCTTTTCCATCTATGTGGATTATTTGACGAGGGATACATATCCAAGATACATGTCTTTTCCGTAAGTGGTGGTATCATGTATGCATTTTTGGATCATAAGATGTGATTTTTAGAAATGCTGGATCAAGTGCCAGTTTGGCCATATATATAATCATCTACTTAACCTTGGTATAACTAAGCCATATTATTTATTTGAAAGAAGATGCGGCATAGGGCAAATGCAACCAATCTTTGGTTAAGACTAGGGAGCAAAATGTTAAAAATTGAGAATATGGGTATCAGAGAAAGTAGGGTTATAGTCTTATAGATTAGGAACAAATTCAACAAGTTGATTTGAGGATCTTACTAAAGGGATTTTAATGGAAGAAAATGGCTGCTGGACTAAATCGGAAACTGGCCTTTAAAGGCTAGAAAGAGGTTGTTTTTGAAAAGGAATGGTTTTAATTGTGGAATTTGATGGGGCTTAAGGTATAAAAGGTTTAAGGTTGTTTTGGAGGGATTTGTAAGGGTTTCTCTAGGGTTTCAATGTTCATAAGAGGATAATTTCATTAAGTGCTTTGAGTAAACGTGGGACTAAGCATATAGATTAAGTAGAGATCCACTCGCTCAAACACACCCACTATCCAGAACATTCCCCCTTAAGGTGGAGCAACTGATACATGTCCTACTTGTTACATATATTAGAAGTAAAAGAAACTAGAAACACGATAGTAGAAGTAACATCGATAGAGTCTAGCAGGAAAGGTTGACACACACCCAAAGAAGATAGGACTCTCCAAAAGCAGTTGAGATATATCGAGAAGAGCATCAATAGAAGGTGACGCACTCCCAAGGAGAGATACTGGATGTCAGTGCATGTGGATGCTCGACCCAGAGAGACTGAGAGTTGTTGTCTCATGAGGGCGTTCGACTGAGAGAGTTGTCGGCACATTAAGGTGTTCAACTGAGAATTGCCGGCTAACGATGGTGCTCGGCTGGAAGAGTTGGCTGACACAGGAGAGTGCTCGACCGGGTGTAAAAGTAGAGTGGTCGTCACAAATGATAGTGATCCTGATGGAGATAAGTAGGGCTCAACACCAAAGTTGGACATGCAAGCATGCCATTGAAGTAAAGAGTTGGCCGACTTGAGTGAGTTGTGACCAATTTTGTGGAGAGGGGGTACACACTACACAGTACTGGAGTAGCGAGTTGGTCGAGAGGTTGGAGGGAGCTCGAAAATGTGCTAGAACCAGTCATGGGAGCATGAGATTGGTACATTACAACAAGATGTTGAGATCGGTTGCGATGGAATAACCACGTCTGCTCAGCGTGGTCGAAGTCAGGGAGCGAGGCTGGTTAAAGTCAGGAGCAAGATCAGGGTGATGGTGGCGCCAGCAGAGTGGTCAGAATAGCGGCTACTTGACGAAGGTGCCGGTGGAATCCGTATCAGATTTTATTAGGTATCGGCAACAGTCTCTGAGCTTCATTTTATTAAGTATCAGTTGGATCAATGCTTATTACATAATGCGATTATCTATTTTTCCTTGTTCCTAATTCTAATACGAGGATATTATTATCTTGGAAATTGAAAGATTAATTGTTAATGGATATTTTATTTATATCCGAACCTATAAGTTTATGTTTCTTAATTCCTACATACTTTAAATTATAACAAGTTAATGCCAATTATCTTTTTGGAAGCATTTCTTGTGCTTGTTGAATTCCTGTACCATTAACTGTAACTTAACTATAACTGCTTCAAGTCTTTAGCTAGTTTGTGTAACAATTCGCAAATAGCTTTCGCTTCATTATTGTAATATGCTATCTGATTAAGAGTTGGATCTAAACGTGGTTTTCTAGTGTCATGACAGTAGAGCCATTGATGCCATGGATAATGGACCAAATACAAATGCATGTTTTTGGTTTCTTCCTATTCCCTAAACATTATATATTTCTGTAGAGGGAAATTCCGGCCCCAATCATCCCAAAGTCACCAAGGAAAAGTCCCAGAGCTCTTTACATCATCTTGCTGAAGCAACTGATGTCAAGAAATTTGTCGGGGAACTTGTAGATAAAGTGTCTGCAGCGGTTCTCTCTGAGGTTAATTTTTCCACCTATATCAAATGCTCTTATCCTTCAGAAACATTTATACTCTTGTAGTCTGGACTAGTATATTATTGAAACATGCAGATAAAAGCTGTTGCAAAAGGACAACAACAAGAACTTCTTGATCCCTCTGTACTGGTTGCTGTTAGGAAAAGAGTCACCTCAGATTTGGAGAACCAAACAGTTAGTATTGAGAAATTAAAATCCTACTTCACTTGTTCATGGGGAATTATCTGATAGTGTAGTTTTTGATGTTTGGCATCATTTTTCCGTTCTTGATTTGACTTTTTCCTGGTGGTTCACTATAGTAATTTTCATCTTTCCCTTTTCCATGGGAATGTATTCTAAAGCACTTATTATTACTCTGCTTTTCTTTACAATTGCAGATGATTTTAAAGAATGCAGCATACACTCAGGGTTTCCATTCAGGTTCTAAGAGTGCATTACCACAAAAATATTGGAATATATGATAGGTAGAGAAAAAAAAACATTTTCTGACCTTGCCAGTTATGATTTATATATTATTGTTATTGCATGTAACCATTGTTAGATTTCTTATGTACGTGTGCAAACATAATTACCAAATTTTTTTGAGTGGTTACAAAGATCCCACAGTTACAAAACAACAGCTACACCAATAATTAAAGCCTGTGGCCTAGGTCCTTTAATGTATCCTTTTCCCGTTCACTTTCACAGGGACAATCTTAGTGACCGTACAGTCACCTACCCTTATTGCTTCATTCGAGCCTTGTTTATCTCTGCTGCACACACATCATAGTAGCATCTTAGCTATATCATGCTATACTCTCAACTGGTGTATCCATCTATCCATTATGTTCAAAACATCTCAAAGAATTCCCTTTCGTTCTTCAGTGTACATGCCCAGACCATCATAAAGCACTCCTCATTTCAACCGCTCCTGAAACTGCTTGCAACTTTGAGTCATTTGTTATTTCTTGTATGATTTCGTAGCCATCTAAACATGTTTATTTTATACTTTTAGTTAAACCATGTTGTATGACATGGATATGACACGACGTTATGTTCAAAACATCTCAAAGAATTCCCTTTCGTTCTTCAGTGTACATGCCCAGACCATCATAAAGCACTCCTCATTTCAACCGCTCCTGAAACTGCTTGCAACTTTGAGTCATTTGTTATTTCTTGTATGATTTCGTAGCCATCTAAACATGTTTGGCTGCTTGCAACTTCGAAATGCCTTCCCAAAGAGTGTTTGGCTGCAGCATTACCACAAAAATATTGGAATATATGATAGGTAGAGAAAAAAAAACATTTTCTGACCTTGCCAGTTATGATTTATATATTATTGTTATTGCATGTAACCATTGTTAGATTTCTTATGTACGTGTGCAAACATAATTACCAAATTTTTTTGAGTGGTTACAAAGATCCCACAGTTACAAAACAACAGCTACACCAATAATTAAAGCCTGTGGCCTAGGTCCTTTAATGTATCCTTTTCCCGTTCACTTTCACAGGGACAATCTTAGTGACCATGTTAACAGTCACCTATCCTTATTGCTTCATTCGAGCCTTGTTTATCTCTGCTGCGCACACATCATAGTAGCATCTTAGCTATATCATGCTATACTCTCAACTGGTGTATCCATCTATCCATTATGTTCAAAACATCTCAAAGAATTCCCTTCCGTTCTTCAGTGTACATGCCCAGACCATCATAAAGCACTCCTCATTTCAACCGCTCCTGAAACTGCTTGCAACTTTGAGTCATTTGTTATTTCTTGTATGATTTAGTAGCCATCTAAACATGTTTATTTTATACTTTTAGTTAAACCATGTTGTATGACATGGATATGACACGACGTTGAACTACAACTATTTGGTTTATGAAACTTAGGGTCCGTTTGCTTCTCCATTTTTTCTCATGTTTTCATTTTAAACTTCGAAATGCCTCGCCAAAGTGTGTTTGGCTGCAGCATTCCAAAACATTACATTCCCAAAAAAAGTTTCAAAAACCAAAGTTTAAACGTCCTTTTCAGAAAGAAACCAAAAGTAGCTTTCAGGAAGAAAAAAATTCCAACACTTTCTCTCCTTACAGGGTCCTCTCTCTCTCTCTCTCCCAAGACTCTCTCCACTGTTTCCAAAATTTTTTGACCTCCTCCACGATTTCTTCTCCTCCGACTTCTACTTCTTTCCCTAGCCCTTCGATGGAGTCTCCCTAACTCGCGGACGTCGTACTCCTGTTGCAGCTCCGCCTGGGCCTTCTCGATCTCGGTACGGTGGGGGCAGACCGATGACTTGGCGTTCTAGGAGGCCGGACAGCGTCTCCCATTGCCGTAGGAGGTGTTCGAGGCGGCATGCGATGAGCTCGCCGGGGACGACGAGATGTCGCCACTCCCGGATAACAACTCCCACCACCGTCGCGGCCATGTTCGTCATTTGGGACCTTGCCAACGAGGAGTTCATCGAGGATCACCGTTGCTGCAGCCACATTAGGGTTTTGTTTTTTGAAATTTTCGGTGGCTTGGGATTCTGCTTTCCTCGATCTTCTGCTTCCTCTACATGGACTATGAAGTCGTCTTGAGTGGGTGCCAGGAAGTGCTATTTGTTCGACGGGGAGTGGGTCTGGAGACGACGACCGACTCTGGTGGGCGACGGTCGGATCCCTACGTCAGCTGGAGGAGGAAGATGATCCTCGTGTATTCCTGGTGCGTCTGGAATCGAAATGTGTCCAGCTGGAGGGGCAAGACAGTTGGGGGACAATTTTGGATCAGAGAATTTTGAGATATTTTACATAATCACAAAATATACGGTGTCAGATAGAGTGGAGGGACTAGACACAAATATTGCAGATGAAAATTATTTTTTGAAATTTATTTACCAAACAGAAGTTTTTAACTTTTTGTTCTTAAAACCGCTTTTCAGATGAAAATAACCAAATGCAAACTCAAAATCTGTATATCCAGAAAATAACTTTATAAGTTACTTTTAAAAACTTGTTTTTATAAAAAAAAAAAATCAAAAAAGCTATTCAAACGGATCCTTATTCTTTTGGGTGGGTTGGTAAGACTTTGGAAGTACATATTGGTGGATGTGTTTGTTCCGTAAAAAGTCTCTCCGTTGCTTGATACGTTTGTTCCCCAGAATTTGTGTTGGTGGGAGTCTCATAACACTTACTCTTGTCAACGTCTCATAGTTGTACTTATGCCATAGCTTCACGATCATGTTCAAATAGTAGGATGCTATGAGAGGACAGAGAAAAGAAGGAAACAGACAAGGTAACCATCTTTTCTTACTCCCATTAAACGTAAATCCAACCAATACAATCTAAACCTTCAGTACTCAACTCGTCCTCCATCAACCAAGCCTTGTCCTATCAGAATGTGATTGGTTACAAGGCAATATGAAGGCTCTATAAAAGAAGTAAGATATTTTTATGATTGGTTGTCAACCTGACGTCATCAAACCTCCTATGCTTGTGCCAAACTCCTAAACAAGATTGCTACGAACAAGAGAGGGCCATGCCATGACAAGAAAGCTACTTGGCCGGTAGGGAGATCTACCTTTTAGGTTATACAGTTTAAGTGAAACAAATAGCATCGTCCAAGCTTTCTAGACTATCTAGCATGGTAGTCATTGGCACAAGGCGCACTCGAGGTGCAAAGGATCCATATCGGCCAAGGCACAAGGCGAACTTAAGTCGCGCGCCCGAGGGAAACGAGGCACAAACTTAAAAATATACATAAATAAATAAATTAGTAATGTAAGAAATAAAAAAATTAACATATTATTAAAACCAACAAAAAAATGTTAAAACATAACCAAGTAAACTAGCAGAGTAACAGTAGCAGTCAACCGAACTAACAAGAATTTGTATTCTCTAAAAGAAGTAACACAAATTATAAAGTAAAAATATAACTAATAAAACAATCATTCATCTTCATCAAATTCCATCAAAGCATCATCACCACCAATACTCTTATCACTATCATTTTATGCCATGTAAGATCATATAGCCAAAATAAAGAGGAAATACAGAAGATGCGTCTCTTGGCGCCCTGCCGCGAGGCGCACCTGGGGCATGCTTGGAGAAAGGTGCGTCGCCTTTGACTACATTAGTGAGGTGCGAGGTGTAGCTGATGCGCCTTGCTGCGAGGCACGCCTTTGACTACATTACTGTCTAGAGACACTACATAAAGAGAGAAGATGGGACAATTAACCACAAGAAAATGAATTCATCTAAAGGACGTGTTATAGAACGAAGAGGAATGATGTTCCATTAAACGTAAACCTCTCGCACTGCTCTTGTCAAAAACTATACCTTAACCATGACCAACATTATGGTCAACAGACCACACAATTTCCGAGTAACCATTATTCATTAACAATTCCAGAATAGCTTCATGTATAAAGCTGATAATTTTGATTGCTTGAACAATTAGTAGATTACTAGGACCACTTGGGAGACTGCCAACTTCACTACCATGTAGCCTTGCTTGAAGCTATTGTCAACATAGCCACATTGGGTGGGTTTGAAGGGACGATGCCATTTAGTATGAATTACCTATGTAACCTTCCATCTTCGATTGAAAGGACCACTTGGGAGACTGCCAACTTCACTACCATGTAGCCTTGCTTGAAGCTATTGTCAACATAGCCACATTGGGTGGGTTTGAAGGGACGATGCCATTTAGTATGAATTACCTATGTAACCTTCCATCTTCGATTGAAAGTGCCACACCAACACAAACAAAAAAGCTCTTATCCCAAAATCTGGGTGGCCATTGAATCCGTTGCTTCCATTCAGCTCTGGTAAGGGCTATGTCTTCTTGTCAAAACTATACCTTAACCACAACCAACATTATGGTTACCAGACCACACAATTTCTGAGTGGACAAACCATTATCCCTTTAACAATTCCAGAATAGCTTCTTTTATCGAGCTGATAACTTTGTTTGCTTGAAGGATTAGTAGATTACTAGGGCCACTTGGAGACGGCCAACTTCACTACCACATAGCCTTGTTTGAAGTTCTCGACAACATAGCCACATTGGATTGGTTTGAAGGGATACTGTCATTTACTATGAATTACCCATCTAATCTTGCATCTTCCATTGAAAGTGGCAACACCAGAATCCAGAACCAACAAAAAAGCTCTTATCCAAAAATTTGGGCTGCCATTTGAATCCATTACTTCCCAAGGTTCCAAATGGCAGTGTAGGCGGGTGCACGGCGGAGAGAGTCCGCCTACCGCCTAGGCGGTTGATACATTTTAAACATTTTTTTTTACTATTTTACCGCTTCTTCTTCTTTTTTTTTTTTTTGCATTATATGCATATTTTAAGGGTGTTCTATGCATAACTAAGTTGTAGAACGAAGATTTATAAAGTTTTATTTTTGTAAAAGTGAACCATAGGCCAATAATGCTTACAAAACCTTTTTGGCCAAAATATCTTGTTAGGTATTGCTCCGTCTAGGTGCCCGCCTACGCCGCCTCACCTCTGCCTATGCCGCCAACTTCCATTGGCCGCCTACTCCACCGCCTACCGAAAAGCGGTGAGAGAGACCACCTACCGCCTAGGCAGGCTAGGCGGACGCCAGTTAGAACATTGTTGCTTCCATTCAGCTTGTGATAAGGGCCGTCTTCTGTAACACTCAAAAATTATTTCTTTTGTTACAACCTCAATCCAGTTTGTTGAGGCCTACTGCTAGTCCTAACAGCTCCTATGCCTAATATATTACTGCTTCTCATAAATGGTGTATCTATTGGTCTATGTTGCACTTGTTTAAACCACCTCGGACATTTATCTCTCGTCTTCCTTAATTGGCTCCACCTCCAGCTTCCCTCAAATACCCCTCTTATCCTCTCTTTCAATTTCAATGCATTGCCAGCCACCCAGCTCTCATATCTTCTCATTTCAGCTACACACTCATTTTCTGAACATGTTTTTTATTGCTTAGTAAACATGGAACAACACATCATCAGCCACAGCTTGGTGATGAATAACAACCTATCACTGATTCCCAATGGCTAGTGCTAGGCGATAGCACTGTCTTCTGTCCTGCAACTGCTATTTATATTGGTAGTGGTGTCATTGCTGCTATTCTTCACACTACTGGTTATTATTCTATTCCAGTGACTGGTTCCCGAAGGCTAATGCTTGGTTATGGCACCTGCCTTCTGTCCTTCAGATGCTACTTGGTACTGGCGTTATTGCTGTTATTCTTCTTCCAAACCGACTGGTGATTATTCTATTCTTGTTCCACCGGTTTCCTTTTTTTTTTTTCCTGAAGATACTTCAGTTTTCTGCTGCTGTGGTCAACATCCTCGTACCTCTACTCAATTTATCATTGAAGACCAAACTGTGAATTTTGAAGTATTTTCGGAAGACCATACTGTGTTTGAAGTATTTCGTTTGAGTACGTTGCTCCCCTGGCACATCAACATTCAAAGACTACATTAGAACTACCTCTAAAACAAAACTTGTTCCTTTTCTTTTCCCCCTTTGCTCAAAAAAGTAAATATTACTGTCAAAGGCTGCATTCATTTGTTTTTGAGCCTTATTGTTCGTAGTATCTTTGTCATGCATGCTTCAGTTTAACAGCCATAGTTTTCGGTTTAATTCTATTATGGTAGAAGTTGCCAAGTTATTCAGCTGCACTTGCTCAGAAAGTCGAACTATCAATTTGCCCTGAGCTTGTAAGAGCTAACCTGATTCTAAAACACCTTTCATTCAGAAGCTACTGGAATATCTTTCACTTACTAATCTAACACAGGAAGTAAGGAATTATTGAATTAATCAGCTGTAATTGCAATAAGTGGAATCTCTTCGTAGTAAGAATAGAGCATATAGGGCTGTAGTAAGAATAGAGCATATAGGGCTGTCAACGGGTTGGATTCAGGTCGTATATAAGTAACATCCGAACCCAAAACCCGGAATCCATTCGGATTTCGAATATGGTCCGAAACCCGAGCTGGTTTCTATTCAGGTTCCTATTTAATCCGAAGCCGAATTAGTTGGGTACTGTTACTGTAAAAAGAATTAATTTTAGCAAATGATGCCTACTAGTGATTGAACCTTGAACCTCTAATAACAAACCCCAACTCCATACCAGCTAGACACGAGCCCCACACACCAACTTGTGCATATATGGATCTTTTTTTTTTTTTTTTTCATATTTATTCAAACCCGAATCAGATCTGAAATCTTTTTGGATCTCGTATGTTAACCCGACCATAAATCGTTCGGGGTTTATTTTTTCACATCCTGACCCGAATTTTTAGCAATAATTTGGGTTGGGTTATCAGTTAGTCTTACCATTGACAGGCCTAAGAGCATAACCATTTAAGGAGTTGTGTCTGGAGCTCACTCAATAGTAATGCAATAATTTTCTTGAGCTGCTAATTGCAGGTTTGATTCTGTAACTGGTTTTCCAAGATTCCAGTCTTGTTTAGTTACTGATATAGTTCTTATTCTTCCGTCCGAACGTAAGGGGACATAAATCCTGTATTGGACTAGCTATTGATTACTCATATAGCTAGCCCGAGTGACTGATTTTCCGAAATCCTTTATATGTGTGTGTGTGTGTGTGTGTGTGTGTGTGTGTGTGTGTGTGTGTGTGTTTGTGCGTGTGACTGACTAGCGATTGATTACTCATATAGCCCGAGTGACTATGATTTTCCGAAATCCTTTTTCTCATGTGCTTATTGTGATATGTGTGTGTGTGTGTGTGTGTGTGTGTGACTTTATGATAATGGAAAAAGTTCTTTGGTGAAGTATACTAACCTGCTGAAGATGAATTTTGTAGAGGACAAAAGTAGAAGGATGGATCTGATTTGGGAGGTCAGCATGTCATATTATTTGGAGCTCGTTGATGTGTGTTGATACGGTTCTTGACACAACAAAAATGGTCTATCGAACCGAATTCGTATTGCATAGTTTCAGCCAATCACCTTGACTCGACTTATTTAAGTTTATCAGAGGACTTATCCCTACCAAATAGGTGATGTTTCCGGTGGATCGCTTTTGTGTGGATCTAACTCTGTAAAACTCAAAACTGTTACAGGTATAAATGGATTTGCGGTATGGTTATGATATTCTGAACTTTATAAACCTCAAGCAAATGCTAATTCTGAGTACCAATTCTCAAACAAAAATAAAGAAGCATTTAACGCTCTTTTTTTTTTTTTTTTTTTTTTTTTTTACTTCATATATGAATTTTGTGTATATATAGCTCTCTATGATATTTTGCCTGTTGTAGTTGTGACAGGTTTTTCTGTGGTTATGTCCAAGTGAATTTTGTGTATCCAAAATTTCTTTCGAACAATCATGCAAGACGAGGTATTGATTTGCTTCAACATTTAAGACAATTTATCTCTGCCTTATCATAGAGTTCTGAAACCTGAACCTAATTTGTATCTAGACTACATTGAGCTCAGAACCGCAACCTGGTTGACTGCTGTGCTATCGTTTGGGTTATAAATTTTTCGGTTTCAGAACTTTCTTGTGCAATGTGGACGGAATACTCGTCTGACCGTCACTGACTGTCTGTCTGAAAGAAGTAGAGAAGAAACCTAATAAAAGTTGCAACCATAATTTAGTGTGGTAACCGGAATGTATAAATTCAAATAAATCATCTCGGAGATTTTTTTATTTTATTTTATTTTTATGGAGAGAAGTCCCCTAACAAATAACCAAGAACAAGCCTTTAAATCTCGACAAATTCTTCGTTTCTCATAATGGAAGAAGTTGAGGATCATAAACCCCACCCAGAAATTTAGTGCTAGAAAAACCTTCTTCTCTCTCAATTCTCTTAGGAATTCCAAGCACAATAACAAGCAAAGCCTCCTTAACCTTTAGTATCCTCAAGTATACAAATTTAGTGCTAGAAGAACTCTTATATATGCTCTCCTAAACATTCTAAGTTAGGAGCAGTCTGAACCATCAAATAAAACACTTTGAAACTGGCTAGGAATACTTAAATATGCAAACGGTAAGGTGTCGGTATGCCGGTTGGCCAAATCGGTATAGCGCATACTAGCTACTGAAAAACTATGGTATATCGGTTGGCCAAACTGGTACAGTGCACATCGCAGTGCCTCCTTTTTGTGTGCACTACACACTGTGCTCTGTAGAATCCAGTATGCTAGTTGGGCCAAACCAGTATACTTCGTCTTAAACCGGTTTCCTCTAATTACTGTAGTGAAGTGCAAGGTAGATAGCCGAACTCGAGCGACCCTTATGATTACCGAGGAGAGATATAAGATCTTGGTTGGGTGGCAGAATATTAGTGGATCAAGCCACGGGAATATATTATTCCTTCTATTTATTTGGTGAAAATTTGGGAGTAGTGGACCCAACAGACATTCAATATAGTGTATACTAAGTCCCGTGCGCCGGATATCTTAAAAAGAAGAAGAGAGAACATGGTAAATATTGGTTTAGCATTGAAGGCTGCTAACAGTCAACATCACTATAGTGCCCCAATATATATATATATAGCAATCTTATGTTTTATTTAGGTTAGCACTTGTATTCCTTTATAAAGAAGCGATGTAGATTAGACTTGATTTTGATATCGATTTGATACCAACAACCCTCATTTTTTTTAATATAACTTAGCCTGTCTACGAGGAGAAAATATTGGGTGTGTCGGATGCAGTGCACTCTTTTCATGCCGACCATTGGATTACCATGAGGACATGTGCATACACATTCCTAGACAATCCAACAATTGAGAAGGGGAAGGGTACACTGCGTCCGAACCATCTAATAATTTCGCATCCAGGAGGATCTTTCTTAGACCCTTCCTATATGTCCAACATGTCATTTTGGGGGTAGGAAACACCATTAGCAGCCCTCAGTGGTCGGGTCGAGCTTTACAAAAAAAAGGGTTCTACTATAACTCTAGGAAATAACAGCATGAGATTCTCTTTGCACTCTTGTAGGAATGTTGGTCACTGTTTGCTAGTCAGAAAGGCGTCCATTATCCTTCTTTTTCTAGATACGGATAAGGACACCTTCTCGACATTGCTCTCTCTTAGCAACATTACCAGCATTACCAGCCACCCCCCCCCCCCCCCCCCCCCCCCCCCCCCCTCCCCCCCCCCCCAAGTCGTCGGGACGACTGATCTCACTCATAACTCATTTAAGTCTAATTCTTGGTCGGTCGTAAAAACAACCTCAGAGGTCCAAAAATTGATCTGCAATCGATTTAAAACTGTTATATATATATACTAGCATATGTGCACGTGTCTTGTACATATTTTAATATTTTTTAATTAGTTTAGGAAGACTTTTTAGGAAGACCAAAGGGTAGTCTTCCTAATTACTATGTTGTCCTTATTAAAATTAATGAAATATTTTTAATTAGTATAAGTATGTAAGGGTATTTTCGGAATTCAAAAGTTTCACCATCTAAGTTTTCCTATTATATAGTAGAATATAGTAGAATAGATTAATGAACTATTTTTAATTAATATAAGTATGTAAGGGTATTTTCGGAATTCAAAAGTTTCACCATCTAAGTTTTCCTATATATATATATATATATATATATATATATATATATATATATATATATATATATATATGGGAGCGGATCGGGAGCCCCGCCCGCGGAGTCCCGCCGAAGCCTCCGCGATTCTTAGCCGTTGGATCGCGCAGGTGGGGGCGGGCCCCACGCGGGTCCCGCGCGATCCGATGGTGCAGGGGGGGGGGCGGGGCTTCGACGGGGCTCCGTGGACGGTATCCCGATCCGTTTCCTATATATATATATATATATATATATATATATATATATATATATATATATATATATATATATATATAATTAAATTTATTGTTTATTGTTTTAATATAACTTAAGACTGTCTAGAAGTAATCTCCTTAGACCTCCTATATTCCTATATGTACATCTCATTATGGGATAGGAAGCACCATTAGCAGCCGAACATTGGGTCGGGCCGGATCGGACCATCCAAGTCCATAAAGTACGTGCTCGGGTCGGACATGGGCCGAATTTTTTTGTCCTAAAAAAATTTAGGGCCGGATCGGACTTAATTATTATTTATGAAGTCCAAACCCGCCCACAAGAGTCGGAAGATCGGACCAGACTAGTTCTATAAAAATTGATAATTTGCATGTTTTACTCTTTTAAAACATACAGTTTGGACTTTTATATGGCTCATATTTGTGTGCATATGTCAATGATAAGTTGGTTAGTCAGAACTAGCTCTAGCTAATATGGACCGCTTTGTGTACCATTTGTATGCTTAATCCCGGCAATGATAAGTTGGTTGTGTACACAAGCATGGATACTAGCTAGCCTATAGAAAACTCAAAGCATCATTAGAACTAGCTCTAGCTAGCTACTCTCACAAATTACAACAACAAGCATATTAAATAATTAACATATATCACAAATAGTCTTTCCAACTATAGAGCAACATAATACTTGATGGAGATGGAACTCAAAGTCTTCTCCAACACGTAGCTCCTCCATGGAAAGCCTTTTCATAAGCCTTAAACTTGTGGTATCATTCACAAAGGAAGAAAAAGGAGAAGTATATGGACGCATATTCCAAGCTTGTAGCTGATGGGCCTCGGACCGGACTCGGGCAAACAGATGCATAGTCCAAGTCCGGCCCTATACTAATATGGACTCGGTCGGACTATCCTAATGACCGGACTCTATCGGACTTTGATCCATCGGACCGGCCAGACTTTTCGGATGTCCATAGACTTCGGTCAAATGATCGTCCCTAAGCAGCCTTTAGTTTTGGGGATAGGACTTGCTACAGGTATGCATCATTTCTGTGCAAGGCAATCCATAAATTTTCTAGTTGGCTTACAAAGGAGAGACATGGTTGAAATAACCCAAAATTAAGATTATTGCTACTCTTTGCTTAAGTAGGGAGTGTTATATTGTCAAATGTAAAAATAAAATACAACCAAAAATTTAAGGAAACAATGTTATTTAAATCCAACAATCAATTTTTTTTTTTTTTTCATTCTGATCGGCCAGTTCAATTTTAACCCAATATGTATAATGCACACCTTGAGTAAATCTCCCAAATCCACATTATAGAATAATAAGCGCGACAAATTCAATTTATAAATTCAACGAAGTTCTTTTTTATGGTTAAGCCTGCCATTACATATATTTTTCTTCAAATTGTGTTAGCAGAACAAAAAATATATCATTAGACTACATGAGTTTTAGTAAAATGTTGATGATGGTGATCATGATCACCATCTTATTGTTAATCCTTATTACCACAGTACTGAAATTTCTAATTATTTCCATAATCACCATCAACATCATCAGCACCATCATCAGTATTATTATAAATTTTGGATTACAAACAAAATTGAGTCAAACCTTTGCAAAAATGTGTTTCTTAGTCAAAAAATGGACAGAAACCTAACAATGCATTATACATGTACATCATGATGATTGAAGATTAGGACATCAACAAAAAGTAATTTGATCATTGTTAGGTCAGCAAGTAGAGATCAACACAAAGGTTCACTTTTTAGCTTAGTCACCTGACAATGAAGGCAGAGACCACAAACACCCCAGAAATTTTCCAATTGGTGGTTGTTTTGTCCACAGACTACATTTTCTTCCCATTCTTGCTGTTTTTTAAAAAAATCATATTTATATATTTACTAAGTAATTAAAATTTAGCCATTTTCTTATCGTATTATACTTAATATAAATTATTACTTGTTTATTCTAATAACATTCCGCTACCTAATCAGATGGCGTCAAGGAGTCTCGGTAACTGAATAACTGCATAAAAATGGATATTATAATTAGGGTCTCGAAATTGTTCTATATTAGAATTTGAGTCTTGAAATCACTGTTCATTAGTACCTACGTGGACAATGATTTTGATACCCCAAACCCTAACGTTGGATAATTCCGAGAGACAAACCATAATATGCACTATATGTGAGGTCATGTTACTAAATATCTCTAAACAAAAAAAAAAAAAGATTAAAAATAACTTTTTGTTTATTTGTCGATAAATATTTAATTAATAATTAGTCATTGGTTTTCTCAAATCATGATTTATACTTACTTTCTTTTTAGGTATTGTTAATCCATATGGTTTCACCCAAAAAAAATTCTTCCAAAAGTTGGAGGAAAATGAAGATGAAAGAATTGTGAAAGAAATTGCCAAACTATCCTTCAAAAAAAGTAAATATCAATTACGATTTGAAAAAATTAAGTACTAAATGGTAATAATATATTTCTCCACAAACAAACAAAACATTAATTTTAAACTTTTCTTCCCCTACTTATATTAAATTTACCTTCGTTTTGCTCTCTATTTTTCTTTCCCTCAAAATTTTCCTTTTTCTCCTCAAATATGTTCACAAACACACTGTTAGGGATAGTTAGATAAATTTTTCCAAATTTCTTTCATCTCTTTCCATTTTTCTTCTACTTTTGAAAATAAATTGTAGGTCTCACATGATTTTTTTTCCTTCAAATTTTTTTCTCCCTCTTTCCAAACATAGCTACTTTTAATTTTTCTCTCCTTTTTCTTTCCCAACCTTTTCTTCCCCCCCCCCCCCCCCCCCCCCCAATTTCCTTCATTCTCAAACAATCTCTAACTACCGGAGTTTTAGTAAAATGTTGTTGATGATGATGATCATGAACATCATCTTATTGTTAATCCTCATTATCAAGGTAATGAATTTGCTAGTCGGACCGACAAGGTTCGAGTCCCCCAATTGTGTGTGCGTGGAATTAAAAAAAAAAGGTAATGAATTTGCTAATTATTGCCAACATCATCCACATCATCATCTTTGTTATTTTAAATTTCCAATTTGCTAATTATTGGCAACATCACCCGCGACGTCATCTTCGTTGTTATAAATAATTTTCGATTACAATACAATTGAGTCAAACCTTTGCCAAAAAATGGCCAGAATCTCCAAGAATATATGAATAGTTTGATGCATAAGAAAGTACTAGAGATGTACATGATGATTAATGATTTGGTCATCAACAAAAAGTTAATTTGATCATTGTTAAGATCAGCGAGTAGAGACCAACCCAAAGGTGCTGGTCAAGATCGTTTCCGAGCATACAATGTACGATTGCACAAAGTGTTGGAAAAGAAACGCGGAAACCTTTCTCCAAACCGGAGAGTACCTGCGAGAGGACCGAGCAATACAACGCACGAACCCAAAAACAAACACACAAAACAATCCACGCAGACACAGAGAATTTTGACGTGGAAAACCCTTGCGGGAAAAACCACGGGACGATCGGAGTCCAACCCTGAGAAGCCTCCACTAATGGAATAGAAGAATTACACCCTCTACAAACTCCTCCCGATCCAAATCGGATCCCCACAACACTCAGAGATAAGAACAATGATTACAAGGCTACGAAGAGCCAGAACGACGAGTAGAGATTACCCGAACACGATCTCCTTCGAATGGCGACCTTCAATCCTCCGTCTTCTTCTCCGAAGTTGTAATGGCACTCTTGTCTCCTTTTCTCTCAAACTTGTGTTCCTTGCGATAATGATACGTTATGAATTAGGGTTGAGAAAACTCAATATAACTCCCTAATCCCGCAGCAAACCTGGACCGTTGGATTAGATCCAATGATGAAATCTCATCCTAAAATCCGCTTCAGCCCCCGACGACACAGAGTTCGGCCAGAACTCTGTGTCGAGCAAACAGAACCTCACGCCAACATTCTGGAAGCGCCAGACCGAGTTCGGCCAGAACTCGGCCTGGGACCGAGTTCGGGCCGAACTCGGATCCCCTGCTTCCAGCAGCTCCAGCAGCAACTTCGTCGCCTACTTCCCGAGCTTCTCCGACATCGGACGGCGTTCGTCGCACTCCGGGGTCTTCTCCACATAGGTTGGGAACCCCACCCACTCCAACACAAAGCTCCAAAAATCAGAAGTCCTAAATTTTTGAACTTTTTTATATATTATCAATGTGAAATTTCTATATTTATTTGTAGGCCTTTCTAAAATTTTAGAAACAACAGTAAAATGAACTTTAAAATGTTAGAAAAATAAAATTTTAAGTTTCAAAAATATATATTTTTAGTATTTATATATGATCCTTAGAAACGGACTTGAGAATAGTCGCTTGAGGTGGGGTCATTTGGAATTTAAAGATGTCGGATACCACGTCGAAAGAAGGATAACATATTGTAAATAAGTAGTTGTTGAAGTTAGCACATCGAACTATCAACATTTTGAAGATAAACTACGTTGATGGAAGTCGACCGGTTGATTGTCATAGTCCATGATCAAATAAGTCAATTTTTGTCGCAATTTTCAATTGAGATTCTTCTAGGATGGGTGTAGGTTTTTTTTTTCCCTTGATAAATTAAACAAATCTAAGTCATATCTTGACACCAACTCCAATAATAGAAGAAAACTTGGATGGTGATTATGTGAAAAATGAAGGAAAAAGAAATGTTGAAAATGATTCTAAAATTCTACACTTTTTATAGAACTACATACATGCGATCTCAACTCCCCCCCCCCCCCCCCCCCCCACACACACACACACACACACACACACACACACACACACACACACAAACGCTTCTTGTGAAAGATTTTTCTTTCAATCTCTTTTTTCTTCTTTATTTTTAAAGTATTTTTTGTGTTTATGTTTTTTGGTTTTTTTTCTCTGTTTTTTATCTTTATTTTTTTAAGAAATATTTGTTTGTTGTTTTTGGTTTTTTTTTTTTTTTACTTTATTAATCTTTTTCAGTTTGTTAATATGTTTTTTTTTTTCCTTTTTTTTTTCTCCGAGAATATTTATATATCTACAAATATTTTTTTCAAAAGAATTTGATTTTCAAAAGTATATAATTTTGACAATATAGTACTCGTATCAAACATCCACCTAGAAAACATCAGCCTAATTTATACTAGAACTCCAAATTTAGATTTGTCTCAATTGTTTCAGAAAGACCCCTTTCCTTTTTCCTACAATATCTTTCCATCCTCTCGATCCATTTTCCTATTCATTTTCTGATGCTCTCTCCTTTCTATAACATCCGATCTTGAATATTTATGTATATTTTCTTATCTTAAATTTTTAGGTGACATACACATTCAAATCCAAGTACACGTTACTTCCTAGCAGCGTCGGAGTATAAATTTTGAGAAATGAGACGAACTCTAAAAGCGGTGCACTCAAAACTTAATGTTCATATAAAAAAATTCCATAGACGATGATACAATAGTATCATCAACACAAAATGCAAGAGATAAAACAATAAACAAAATATAATATCCAAAAAAATATGTCGTAATAAAATAATAATAAAACTGAAGATGTTACAAATCAAAAAATAAAACTGACGTTCCAGCCAAATAAATAAAAAGAAAGCTAACAATGTTTGGGACAATTCATAATGATAATAATAAAAAGAAAAGAAAAAGAAAAAACTTGTTATTTTGTTCAATTACCTCCAAGAAAAGAGATTACCTCCAGGAAGAGAGAGAGAGAGAGAGAGAGAGAGAGAGAGAGTGACAAAAGGGTAGAGAAAATTGTTAATGATGAAAGGGTAGAGGAGATTAAGAACATCAGATCATTAGAACGACAAATGGGGAGAAAATTTTGACAATAATTGTACCAATTTTTTCTTTATTCTAATACTTAAGCGACTTATATCTTGATATTCTAGTATATGACGTTTAGATACCTTACAACAATTTTTAAGTAGACTAAACATATTAGAATAAGTAGTGTTAGGTCTTTTTTTAAAAATTGGACTTACATACATTATATGATATATATATAAAAATTAGTCATTGGTTTTCTCAAATCATGATTTATACTTACTTTCTTTTTAGGTATTGTTAATCCATATGGGTTCACCCAAAAAAATTCTTCCAAAAGTTGGAGGAAAATGGAGATGAAAGAATTGTGGAAGAAATTGCCTAACTATCCTTCAAAAAAGTAAGAAATAATTTGAGTGGCACCCCACTTGATTGGTCGATTTATGCAGTGCACCCCACATTGTTTGCATATTGTATAAGTAATTCCACTTTCGACGGAAAACGTCCAAAACTAACAGAAGTGGAGTTGAACCCAATTTATGTGACCTAAATACCCTCAAAAGAAAAAAAAAGATAGTCTTCAAATTGTAAAGTCAATATGTGCTTTAACATTGAAGTCAGCTCTTCCTGCAGAATTTGCAGCAGAGCTCCAGAAAGCCAACCAAACATGTAATACTTCTTCTTCCCCACCTCTGTTCTTGATTCTTGGAAATTTTCGTTCTTGTTGGCTTCTCTTTGCTGAAAGTATTTTCTATATTTTCCCCATTCTTCATGATTTCTGTACAGAAGCAATCATGTTACATGATTGTTCTGAAAGCTTTCAACCAAAGCTGGTGGCTGCAGCTTCCTAAAAGCTTCTGTGTGTATGGCTTTTGAAGGCTTTTTCTTATGCTGCTCTTCTCCTTTTCTTATAATTCTAGAATGTTGCTGATGATCTTTTTTTTTTTTTCCTTTTTTTTTAGATTTCTTGATTTAGTTTATTTTTTCTATGAATGACAAAAGTCATGACTATGGATCATTGCTGTGAAAAGTCCTGTTGTAACTTTAGCTGTATCATTTGTCCATTTGTGACTGAAAAGTTCATGAATGTGCAATGAACACATAGCTTGACCTTGTGGAGTTCATCGAATAAGATTGACAAATTAGTAAATCACATCTAAACCGTATCAATTTGTTTTCTGCAAACTGTAAATTCTGCTCCAATATATACACTGAAAAAGGCATATCAAATATGCACTGACATGACATGTACATACAGAACTATACAAGGACATACGAAAAAGTCTTGTCTTGGCATCTTTTATACCATGACCGTGTCCGTGCCCATGCAACACAGAATAGGCATGGTTATGGCTGATGCAAGAGCTGTTCTCATTAAGCTTGCAGATGGACTGCATAATATGATGACACTAGAATCTTTGCCCATGGTCAAGCAACAGAGGTTTGCCAAGGAAACACTTGAGATCTTTGTTCCCCTGGCTAACCGATTGGGTATTTATAGCTGGAAGGAACAACTGGAAAATCTGTGTTTCAAATTTCTCTATCCAGAGCAACACAAATTGCTCTCCTCCAAACTTCTTGGATGCTTTGATGAAGCAATGATCGCATCGGCCATCGAGAAACTAGAGCATGCTCTCAAGGTTGGAGGTGTTTCTTATCATGTTATATCGGGGAGGCACAAGAGTTTGTACAGCATCTACTCCAAGATGGTCAATCTCTACACACGGTCATTATGAGTGATGACACGATTCCGTTGGAAGTTCAGATCCGAACGAAAGAAATGCACTTACAGGCTGAATTTGGGTTTCCTGCCCATTGGAGATACAAGGAAGGCGACTGTCAGCACTCCTCCTTTGTCCTCCAAATGGTGGAATGGGCAAGATGGGTCGTTACGTGGCAGTGTGACACTAGTCGTGGCGGTGGAAGGAGGAGGTGACTCGATGTACTAGCAGCACCATGAGAGTGCAAATTATGTAGGCACTAATTCCTTGCTTTTGAGGGGTATTTAGGTCACATTGATTGGGTTCATCTCCACTCCTGTTAGTTTTGGACGTTTTCCGTCCAAAGTGGGATTACTTATACAATATGCAAACAATGTGGGGTGCACTGCATAAATCGACCAATTAAGTGGGGTGCCACTCAAATTATTTCAAAAAGTAAATATCAATTACGATTTGAAAAAATTAAGGACTAAATGGTAATAATATCTTTCTCCACAAACAAACAAAACATTAATTTTAAACCTTTTCTTCCCCTACTTATATTAAATTTACCTTCGTTTTGCTCTCCTCTATTTCTCTTTCCCTCAAAATTTTCCTTTTTCCTCCTCAAATATGTTCACAAACACACTGTTAGGGATAGTTAGATAAATTTTTCCAAATTTCTTTCATCTCTTTCCATTTTTCTTCCACTTTTGAAAATAAATTTTAGGTCTCACATGATTTTTTTTCCTCAAATTTTTTTCCTCTTTCCAAACATAGCTACTTTTAATTTTTCTCTCCTTTTTTCTTTCTCAACCTTTCTTTTTCCTCCCATTTTCCTTCCTTCTCGAACAATATCTAACAAACATTAATATAGCCTAGACTACCGGAGTTTTAGTAAAATGTTGTTGACGATGATGATCATGAACATCATCTTATTGTTTATCCTCATTATTAAGGTAATGAATTTGCTAGTCTGAGCTCTCCAGCCTAGTGGTATCAGAGTGGACACCTGGAAGAATCGACAAGGTTCGAGTCCCCCAATTGTGTGTGTGTGTGTGTGCAATTTAAAAAAAAAGGTAATAAATTTGCTAATTATTGCCAACATCATCCACATCATCATCTTTGTTATTTTAAATGTCCAATTTGCTAATTATTGGCAACATCACCCGCGACGTCATCTTTGTTGTTATAAATAATTTTCGATTACAATACAATTGAGTCAAACCTTTGCCAAAAAATGGCCAGAATCTCCAAGAATATATGAATAGTTTGATGCATAAGAAAGTACTAGAGATGTACATGATGATTAATGATTTGGTCATCAACAAAAAGTAATTTGATCATTGTTAAGATCAGCGAGTAGAGACCAACCCAAAGGTGCTGGTCAAGATCGTTTCCGAGTATACAATGTACGATTGCACAAAGCTCCAAAAATCAGAAGTCCTAAATTTTGAACTTTTTTATATATTATCAATGTGAAATTTCTATATTTATTTGTAGGCCTTTCTAAATTTTTAGAAACAACAGTAAAATGAACTTTAAAATGTTAGAAAAATAAAATTTTAAGTTTCAAAAATATATATTTTTAGTATTTATATATGATCCTTAGAAACGGACTTGAGAATAGTCGCATGAGGTGGAGTCATTTGGAATTTAAAGATGTCGGATACCACGTCGAAAGAAGGATAACATGTTGTAAATAAGTAGTTGTTGAAGTTAGCACATCGAACTATCAACATTTTGAAGATAAACTATGTTGATCGAAGTCGACCGGTTGATTGTCATAGTCCATGATCAAATAAGTCAATTTTTGTCGCAATTTTCAATTGAGATTCTTCTAGGATAGGTGTAGGTTTTTTTTTCCTTGATAAATTAAACAAATCTAAGTCATATCTTGACACCAACTCCAATAATAGAAGAAAACTTGGATGGTGATTATGTGAAAAATGAAGGAAAAAGAAATGTTGAAAATGATTCTAAAATTCTACACTTCTTATAGAACTACATACATGCGAACTCAACTCTCTCTACCCCCCCCCCCCCCCCCCCCCCCCCCCCCAAAAAAAAACGCTCCTTGTGAAAGATTTTTTCTTTCTTTCTCTTTTTTCTTCTTTATTTTTAAAGTATTTTTTGTGTTTATGTTTTTTGGTTTTTTTTCTCTGTTTTTATCTTTATTTTTTAAGAAATATTTGTTTGTTTGTTTGTTTGTTGTTTTTGGTTTTTTTTTTTTACTTTATTAATCTTTTTCAGTTTGTTAATATGTTTTTTTTTTCTATTTTTTTTCTCCGAGAATATTTATATATCTACAAATATTTTTTCAAAAGAATTTGATTTTCAGAAGTATATAATTTTTGACAATATAGTACTCGTATCAAACAGCCACCTAGAAAACATCAGCCTAATTTATACTAGAACTCCAAATTTAGATTTGTCTCAATTGTTTCAGAAAAACTCCTTTCCTTTTTCCTACAAATATCTTTCCATCCTCTCGATCCATTTTCCTATTCATTTTCTGATGCTCTCTCTTTTCTATAACATCCGATCTTGAATATTTATGTATATTTTCTTATCTTAAATTTTTAGGTGACATACACATTCAAATCCAAGTACATGTTACTTCCTAGCAGCGTCGGACTATAAATTTTGAGAAATGAGACGAACTCTAAAAGCGGTGCACTCAAAACTTAATGTTCATATAAAAAAATTCCATAGACGATGATACAATAGTATCATCAACACAAAATGCAAGAAATAAAACAATAAACAAAATATAATATCCAAAAAAAATATGTCGTAATAAAATAATAATAAAACTGAAGATGTTACAAATCAAAAAATAAAACTGACGTTCCAGCCAAATAAATAAAAAGAAAGCTAACAATGTTTGGGACAATTCATAATGATAATAATAAAAAAAAAAAAAAAAAAAAAAACTTGTTATGTTGTTCAATTACCTCCAAGAAAAGAGATTACCTCCAGGAAAAGAGAGAGAGAGAGAGAGAATGACAGTAGGGTAGAGAAAATTGTTAATGATGAAAAGGTAGAGGAGATTAAGAACATCAGATCATTAGAACGACAAATGGAGAAATTTTTTTGACAACAATTGTACCAATTTTTTCTTTATTCTAATACTTAAGCGACTTATATCTTGATATTCTAATATATGACGTTTAGATACCTTACAACAATTTTTAAGCAGACTAAACAGATTAGAATAAGTAGTGTTAGGTCTTTTTTTTTTAAATTGGACTTACATACATTATATGATATATATAAAAATTCGGTGCCCTCTAAAATTTTGGGTCCGAAACAGTCGTCTCATCAGCCTCATATCAAGTCCGGCCGTGCTTCTTGGGTCCATCTTATTAGTTTTAGTCATCAGAACTGTTTGAAACTCAGAATTAGTCATTTGGTGAAATTTCTTGTATATATATTCTCCTATTTATTTATGATACGGATCAAATATGACTCGAATTGGAAGTTAGATCCAGGAGGTACAAGAGGAGAAGTTTATGGTCCTTAATTCCCTTTGATTTGGAAGGAATGTTGGCAGATGTAGAATCGACTAAGAGGAGTTGACCCCAATCTCTATAGTCCATCTAACTGCTTTGAGAATGGAGTAGACGACGTATCAACAAGCCCAAGAACAAAAGGAACCCTGTATTTAAAAAACACCAAACCATTTTTATGCTCCATAGTTCAGAAAATTTGTTGTAGAGTAATAATTTTTTATAAAATTACAGTAAAAGTAACATGTTTGTAATAATTTGGAAAACAAAACTTTTCCGACAGATGGACTGGCGGAATTTAGAATTTCCGCCAGTCTGACTGTCAGAAATTTCTCATTTTATTATTATTTTTTTCTATTTTGAAGAGCTGGAGTGGAGTTTGTTGGTTTTGGGTTGGTTTATTTTAGAGTCGATTTTTTTAGTGGGTTTGTTTAGTCGATTTTTTTTAGTTTGTTTCTTTAGTCGATTTTTTACCATGAATTACAACGGCTACTTCAACGAATATATTTTTACTCCAACGGCTACTTTCTTTTTACAACGGCTCTTTCATTTCATTGTTATAAATGGTAGTCTATATTTTCTCCCCATCTCAGAATTTTCAACATCTTTCTCTCCCTCTTAAATTGCTATTCCGAACAAGTAGAAAGTTCTATTCCAACCACACCTAACCCAACCGGTCTCCCCACCATTAAACCCAAAACAAGTAACCAACCCAACCGAAACCCAAAAGAAAGCAACCAACTAAAACCGGCCGGCCAAAAAAAATCGGAAATGCACAAATTCAGCCAATCGGACTGGCGAAATTTGGACAAGTCCAAATTCCGCCAGTCCATATGTCGGAAAAGTGCTTCTTTTGGAATTTTGAGAAAGTTGTTACTTCCACTGTAATTTTGCACAAATATGATACTTTACAGCAAATTTGCTGAAGAATAGTTTTCTCCAATTTGATTGGCGGAGAAGGCCGCTTCAATGATCATGAATGTATAATATAACTTGCAAATACTGATAGCAACACTGCCACTGTCATGATAAGGTTTTATAACATATAGGCTAAATTATCCTAATATCGTTCCAAGAGTGTTTTGGCACCAATTTAACTTTTTACTGTTTGATTTTGGTACTTCAATCTTATAAATTGCTCTTTCTAAATATATTTCGTCAATTTTAAAGTAAATCGAGACCACTCAAAAAATATATCTTGCAGTATAACAACACAATTTAAATACTTGTAGTTTCAGATATTCATTAGAAGCAGTCCTGATGCGCTTCAAAATTGACGAAAAGCGCTTAAAAGATAACAGAAAATTTACTATAACAATAATATATTTAAATAAATTAGGCAAACAAAAGAAAATTGAAAATAATTGGAAGAACGAAGCCGTTGTTCAATTTCCGCTAGTGGCACTGACGGAAATCCAGTTGGATTTTCTGAAAAGATAAATCTATCCCATTCCGTTGGATTTTCGCTAGTGCCACTGAAGAAACGCTTCGTTCTTCCAATTTTTTTTCCAAACTCCTTTTGTTTTTTCTAATCTATTTAAATATATTATCGTTATAGTATATTTTGTAAAAAGATAAGCTTATAAGGCTTGAGCGTCAAAATTGAGTTAGTCACAAGTTAAGATATCAAAAATGTCCAAGCCACCCATTATAGTTTGGGAAGGTATAAGAATAATTTAACCTAATATATATATGGGTAAAGCTATCATTTTATTCATAGATAACGATCATTACTGACACTAAACATTAGTTGATCACTAAAGGAGGGAGGGAAATTAAAATTTTATTCATAAGACTTGTTTTGTTCTTATAGATAAGAGAACATATGTAAATGCATGTTTACTATTCTAGAATTTTTTAAAAACTTTTTTGACCCGTTTGGACCCGCGGATCGGTCCAGTTTGGACCCGTTTCGAACGGGTCGAGTCCGTTCTGGTTCCAATATTTTTTGGACCCGTACCGTTCCGCCTGCCAATTAACGGGTCCGGTCTGGATTCATAAAATTTGGACCCGGTTCGACCCGTGTCCACCAACTCCAATAATAGAAGAAAAATTGGATGGTGATTATGTGAAAATGAAGGAAAAAAGAAATGTTGCAAATCTTCTCTTTCTTTCTCCTATTTTCATTTTATTACGATCGTAATCTTCAACAACCATATTGTCCCCAATATTTCTCTCATTTTAACTTTGTCTTCTATATACTTAGACCATTGTAATAATTCTTTAGTTCTTCTGGTTGATGGCTTTGTTGCAAGCTTTGATGATTCATGATTTATGATGAACTCTTTCTCTTGCTCATTTTGCAGTTATATATACTTTTCTGGCTGTTATTTTCTTAGTTGTTTCAATATATATATATATATATTATATATATATATATATATATATATATAGTTTTTATATTTATAATGTGACATTTGCTAAAATATTTCATTTATGTATGATATGGATCAAATATGACTTGAATTGGAAGTTGATCCATGAGGTACAATCGGAGAAGTTTATGGTACTTAATTCCCTTGATTTGGAAGGAATGTTGGCAGATGTAGAATCGATTAGGAGGAGTTGACCCCAGTCCATCTAACTCCTTTGAGAATGGAGAGGTAGACGTCTCAACGAGCCCCAAGAACAAAAGGAGCCGTGTATTTAAAAAATACCAAACAACTTTTATGCTCCATAGTTCTCCATTTTGATTGGAGAAGAAGAAGGCTTCAATGATCATGAATGTAAAATATAACTTGGCAAATACTGATGGCAACATTGCCACTGTCACGACAATGTTTATAAGATATAGGCTAAATTATCCTAATGTTACTTCAAGAGTGTTTTTGGCACCTTACCTTCACTTTTTACGGTTTGATTTTGGTACTCTAATATTATAAATTGCTATTTTGAAATATATTTCGTCAGTTTTGAAGCACATCGAGACAACTTAAAAAACATATCTTACAGTATAAAAGTACAATTTAAATACTTGTATTTTCAGAAATTATTTGGAAGCAGTCTTGATGCGGTTCAAAATTGACAAAAAATACTTAAAAAGATAACAGAAAATTTACTATAACAATAATATATTTAAATAAATTAGACAAAGCGAAATAAATTTGAAGAAATTTGGAAGAACGAAACCACCGTGTTCAATTTTCTATAGTAGCACTGGCGGAAATCCAGTTGGATTTTTTTGAAAAGATAAACCTACCCCACCCCTCTGGATTTTCGTTGATTTCACTGGCGGAACGTTTCGTTCTTCCAATTTTTTCTAGCTGCAATCGATTTTTCCGAAAAGATAAACCGACCCCATCCAGTTGGATTTTTGCCAATGTTACTGATGGAACGTCTTGTTCTTCCAAAAATTTTGAGCTTCTTTCATTTTATCTAATATATTTAAATATAGGCTTAATTGCACTTTGATACCCTCAACTATTTCAGTTTTTCAACTTAATACCCTAAACTTTTTTACTCAACAACTCGATACCCTCAACTATTTTATTTTTTCAACTTAATACCTAAAACACAAAAAATCCCAAAAATGCCCCTGGCTTTCTCTCTCCCATGCAACCCCCCTCCCCCCCCCTCCCATTCCGGTGACCACCTCCACCCCCCCCCCCCCCCCCCCCCCCCCTCCCTCTCCGGCGACCACCTCCCCCCCTCCCTCTCCGGCGATGGTGGAGTCGGGAAAGGAGAGGAGGGCAGCGAGAGAGGGAGGGGGGAGGGGGTGCGGGTTGCCGTAGGGTGGAGGGGAGCGGGGGGGGGGGGGGGGGAGGGGGAGGGTGCAGGCGGGGCTGCGGAGGGGGGGGTGCAGGCGGGGCGGCGGAGGGGGAGGGTGCAGGCGAGGCGGGGCGGGGGGGAGGGGGGGTGAGTGGTAGTTTTAAAATTTGGGTAAGGACATTATGTCCAAAAAATTATCTGGGTATCAAGTTGTTACAAAAAAAAGTTTAGGGTATCAACTTGAAAAAACGTAATAGTTGAGGGTATCAAGTAGCAATTAAGCCTTAATATACTATAGTTATAGTAAATTTTTTGAAAAGATTAGCTTATAAGACTGTGCATCAAAATTGAGTAGTCAAAAGTTAAGATATAAAAAACTTCCGTATCATCCATTATAGTTGGAAAGCTATTAGAAAATTTAATCTTAAAATTATCATTTTATTCATAGATAACGATCATTACTGACACTAACATTGTGATCACTAAAGGAGGGAAGGGAAATAAAATTCGAACATGACCAAGGAAACACACACTGGAACGAACTAAGAAGAACACAGCAGCCCGGCATCTTGCTCGCCGGCGGCAAATCCACACGTCGCATTCGAATTCGGAGACGGCGGCGGATGGGAGGAGCGGACCAGACCGAGGCCGAGACGAGCCGGCACGACTTCCAGCAAGGACCAGCTTGTTCGGCTCGTCCTCCTCGACGCGGTACCCGTCGTTGAACAGCCCGAGCAGCAGCCGGGCCTGGCAGTGGTTGAAGAAGCTGAGACTGGCGCGGCGCGGCGGAAGCCGGCGGCCGCCATCCAGTCGCTCCATCCTCCGCGGCCCCCTTCTCCTCCCTCCGCCTGTAGGCCCTCCCCCCGCGCCCGATCCTCGGGCCGAGGATCACCTTCTCGACGAGCCCCCGGGCCCTTCCTGGACCGGGAAGCTCGCCTCCAAGAATCCCACACGGCCGAGTATCGTAAAGCTCGTCCATGAACCGTGCTACGAACCCGCACTCGTCGTCTCCGACTCTCCGCACCTCCTCCTCCTCTTCGACCAGCGTCACGAGCCTCGCGCCGAGCGAGCCCATGCCCGATAGGAACGACGCCACGGACGCGGAGGACCGGTGCGGGTGGAGCACGCAGTTGCCGACGACCGCCTCCCCCTTCGCCACCTTGATCGCGGAGGGCCGGAACCTCTCGTCCTGGTCGAGCCGGCACTGGCCGAAGGAGAACGGCAGCCCGATGGACGCGGCGAACGCCACGAGCCTCCGGCCCGTCTCCTGCGCCGCTCCCGCCGGCCTCCGCGTCCCCCCGCCCGCGGCCCGGGTGACCGCGGTGATCCTGAGGTGCGGGGGCGGGGGGCCGTCCTTGCGCGACACGAGGGCCTGCATCAGCGACGCCCACTGCGTCCCCTCCGCGATGTCGTAGTCCACGACGTGCACGCGGCGGTCGCCGCCGACGGCCTCCAGGATGGCCTGGTTGGACGTGAAGTGCCCGAACTTCACGTACGGCGACATGTCCTGCAGCAGCTGGAACGCCGCGAGCACGTCGCCCGGCTGCTGCATGGGATCGTCGCGGGCGCTGCCGTTGCCCGCGGCAGCGCCCGCGCGCGCCCCTCCGTCGAGCAGGCCCTGCAGCGCGTCCGTGAAGTGCGCGGCGAGGCGCTCCATGTTGGTCCCGGCGCCGGCCGCGGCCGGGGGGACGATCTCCTTGAGCCGAACCAATATCACCCGGGCGAGATCCCGGCCGCCGTGGGCCCCGGCCAGCGCCTCGGCCGCGGCCATCAGCAAGTGCACCAGCCGGAGCCCCTTGTCGTCGCTGCCCTCGCGCACTGCTTCAGTCCTCGCCGCCGGCGCCGGACGGGGAGCTGGCACGAGTGGTCGTGCTACTCGACGGCTCGTAAGCCGTCGAGTTGTCGTCGTCGACCCACATCATCGACTCGATCAAGCCGTCGAAGTCGCCGGCATCGTCAACTGATAGGGGACCCCAATTGGCGACGGGGGACCAGTCGTTCCAGACACAGCCCCCCTTGTCGTCGTCGCGGCGGTGAAGTCGAGCTGCAGCCGGAGTTGTCGAGCTCCCCTTCCTCCATTGCCGTTGCCGTTGCCATTGCCATTGCCATTGCCATTTCCATTTGTCTTGCTAGAAAATATCTAGCACTGCCTATATATATATATATATATATATATATATATATATATAGGCTACTTACTTTAATTGGAGGTTAGCAGAGATGAGATCATAAACCAAAGACTTTGCTTAATTTTAATCGAAGTGGGTCACTCCTAATGGAGCTTAATTAAAATACTAAGCGTACTTAGTGTTCTGCGCGACGACAAAAGAGCCTGAGTTTTCTTTGGCGTTTGTAATAAAGAAATTATCAGCCGGCATGGCTTAACTACAAAAACAATGCTTGTCTAATTATTATTAATTAGCCATAATTAAGAACACGCAAATATGTCGAGATGTTAAATATTTTCTTATTAGAAAGGACGAACCAAGAGAGTAGTAGCCTTTTGCAACTATTAAACGGAGGTTAATCACTAGAAGATCGAATAATATGGTTTCAAGATCATAAATATTTTGGTGGCAATCTATGAGGAATTTGCCGATAATAAACCATTTATTGGAACATTAATCGCCATTTTTATGCAACCATGTTATGGGTTCGGCTACACACTTTGACCCAAAAATAATGGCTATATGTGCATATGCATCCCCAAATCTTCGTGCTCATACTGTACACTGTACAGTCGGCCTATGATAATGTGCAACTATATACCCTAATCAAGGTTTTAGTTGCATGATTTCTGAATGTCCAACGAAAGAAGTACCACACTTGAAAAGTTAGACAATATAGTCAATTTAATATGTAGAAGAGGAATCAAATCTTTTTTTTGGCTTTAGTATCATGTTAATTAATCAATATTCCTAAAAAATTAAGCAAACCTGAAAGTATTATTTCTTGGCTAAATTTCAATTTGATAGTCTTAACTACTCTTTTTTTTTAAAATTAATACCTAAATTTATTTTTTACTAGACAACTCAATACCATAAACTATTGAATATTTTTAAGTTGATATCCTCCATCGTTATGGATTATTTTTCATTAAAAATGTATTAACCCTCCATAACACACAGCATCGCCCCTGCTATATCGTCGCCTCTGCCCCTTGCTGATGCGTCGTCCCTCCGTCCCCTATTGTCTCGTCCCCCCCCCCCCCCCCCCCCCCACTTGTTGCCGCGTCGTACCTCTGCACCCTATTGTCGTGCCACAACTGCCACCTCGCCGCCGCTACCGAGGAGAGAGGGACGAAAGAGAATGGGGGATATTATTGTTATTTACTGTTTTCAGTTAACTTTGATAAGATATTAAGTTATAGAACTATGATTGAGATATTTGTCTATTTCAAATTTAAATTAGTATTATTTCTTGAATCTGTATATTGAGTCATATATATATATATATATATATATATATATATATATATATATATATATATATATAATTCGAGAGCACTAACATCGCAGTTCCAAGACTACTTCCGGCTCGAAGGCCCCTTCCACCCTAAACCTCATGGCCGACCCTGGGCTGTTGGGGCCGAGACAAAACTTTCAAAATGGACCCCACATACATAATGTAAATAAATATATAAATAAAATAAATTTTTGTTGTAGTCAAGATTTGAACCAAGGACCGCTTAAATATAAGTCTAGCATATAATATATAAGTTATGGAACTATGATTGAGATATTTGTCTAGTTCAAGTTGAAATTAAGTCTTATTTCTTAAATCCGTATAATGAGTCAGTGATATATATATATATATATATATATATATATATCTATATATATATATTATATATATATATATATATATTATATATATATATCTATTTATATATATATCATCTGAGGGCAACATCGCAGTCCCAAGGCTACAGTTCCGGCTCAAAGGCCCCTTCCGACCCTAACCTCATGGCCGACCCTGAGCTGTTGAGGATCTGAACAAGGACCTTTTAAATATAAGTCTAGCATTATAACCACTACACCCACAAATCTTTTTGTTTAAAAAAGCACATTACACATACTAGTTCAATTATAGACAGTTCCATGTTGGTGCCATCCTTTCGTCAGGGGACCCTGGACCGTCGTCCGGTCTGGCCTGGGCCAGGGCCGCCCCTGAAAGACCTCACGTAGTCACGCCGCACCGCAACGCACTAGCTACGCATCTCAGTTTGAATGTTACATCCCGGCTCAAATGCACCACCCACGCCTCCCCACTCAATTCTCTCTAAAGGAAATTAAAATTCGTCCCCGTTCCTTGAACTAGCAACCTCTCCAGGACGGTTGCCTCGGTCTTATATAACATTTAGGTAGTTAGGCTATGACCTCATTGGAGTGTGTGTGTGTGTGTGTGTGTATTTATATTTATATAACCGCAATGGAGTGTGCGTGTGTGGATATATATATATATCACACCACACACTCCAATGCGGTTATATTATATATATATATAATTATATATATCTATTATATATATATATATATTATATATATATATATATGCTCCAAATCCTGGTTGGTTTTTATTATAGAACAATCCTATGTTTTATATTTGGATTTGAATTTAGTGGTTGAGATTAAAAGGTGTAGATCCCACCACCTTTTTAAGTCATTTAATCTCAATCATACAATTCCATCTCAACCATACAAATCTCCCCTTAGAAAAACCCCCTCACTCTCGGTCGTAATTTATGTTAATATTAACATTATATTAATGTTAATATTAATGTTAATGTTAATGTTAATGTTAATATTAATTTTATTTTTATTTTTATATTAATGTTAATGTTAATGCTAATATTAATGTTAATGTTAATATTATTTTAATGTTAAGTTATCTTAATTTTAGTATTTAATGTTAATATTAACATTAAATTACGGCCGAGAGTGAGGGGGTTTTTAGGAATTTTTCTAAGGGGGCTTTTGATCCGCTTATATATATTATATATATATATTATATTATATATTATTAATATATATATATATATATATATATATATATCTATATCTCGCAGGAGATCGATTTCCGGTGGGAGCGTTCTCCATAATTACCTTCTTTCATAAATATATATATATATATATAATATTATATATATATAGATATATATATATATATATATATATTATATATATATATAGGGAGTTGAGGTGCCACCCATGAGTGGTGGCTATGTGTCACCCTCCCATGCTATCATCATGCACCAAAAAGTGTGCAAGTGCATGATAGCATATCTCTCTCTATGGAGCAATGCTGCTTACGGTGACATCTTCCAAGCGGTCAGTTTGGCGAAGGATGATGTGGCTCGCGCAGAGATTCTATTCGCTAGTGACGGTTCACCCTTGGCCCGCCGCCCTTAACCTCACTAAGAGCTCTCTTGAAGTTCCGGCATAAAGTTGAAGCGGAATCTGGAAATAAAGCTAGAACACCTGGATATAGAGGGAGGTAAAACACTAGTTATTTTCACTCCTGTGTTAAGGGGCGCAGAAACCAACTCATCCTTCACCAGTATAGACAGAGCGGTAACACTCTTAAAGACAAAAGACATCCATAATGCTGCCACGGAGTACTACTTCCAGCTATTCTCCAAAGAGGATATCACCAAGGACGAAGATTTTCTCGTTGCTATTGCCGTGTTTGATAGAAGACACCAATAACACAGATCAGCAGATGCTGCCTTCCGAGATAGAAGTTTAAACGCTATTTGGTCACTGCAGGAACACAGTACGCCTGGTCCGGACGGCTTCTCCTGTGTCTTCTTCAGATCCTGCTGGGACATCATTAAGCAGGACTTGGTGGAGGCGGTTATCGCTTCTTTCAAGGCGTCAAGTATCCCAAGTCGATATCCGCGCCAACCTTATTCTAATCCCCAAGAAAGACAACCCAGAAACCTTTTGGGATTTTCGTCCCATCAGTCTGTGCAGCTTCACCAACAAAATTATATCTAGTATAGCCAACTGTATGGCCGGTCTCCTTCCAAGATCATTTTAGATGAACAAAGTGGCTTCGTCCGTGACCGGAATATTCTTGACAACATCTTGCTGGCTCAAGAGATGATCACCTGCATGAAGTTTCCGAACAGGGGCGGGAATATCGCTATCAAACTAGATATGGAGAAGGCATATGATAGACTTGATTGGCAATTTATGATTTGGGTGTTCAGGGCCTTCGGGTTCTAAGAAAAGTGGATCGACATGGTTTGAAGATCAATCACCAACTCTTGGTTCTCCACTGTCATCAACGGCCAAGCCGATGGTTTTTTTAAAGCTAGTCGGAGAGTTAGACAAGGAGACCCTCTTTCGGCCACCATATTCATCATTGCTGCAGAAGCGCTGAGTAAAAACCTGAATAAACTGGTTGGAGCCCCCGATTTTCAACACTACCACACCACTAGTGGGTGCCCGATCATCACCCATCTGGCTTACGCTGATGACATCCTCATATTCGCGTAAGACGACGTGGGATCCGTGGAGGCGGTCAACACACACTGATGAGATACACCAGATGTTCAAGTCAACATGTCAACTCTAACAAGAGTGTTATCTATGCGCATCATAAAGCTGACAGAGCTCACAACCCTACCATAACCAACATCTCGTCTTTCTCGGTCGCCTACCCACCTTTCGACTACCTTGGATGTCCTTTGGTGTATGGTAGAACGAACTGGGGCATTTTTGATGGATTGGTGAACAAAATCAAGAAAAAGATCGAGGGATGGCACAATGCGACTCTTTTCTCCGGAGGAAAGATGATTCTGTTTCAGCACGTGTTGTCCTCCGTCTCGATTTACACCTTGGTCGCGTGTTCTCCATCCAAGAAGGTCCTCACTTCCATCGAAATTTATTTTGCCAACATCTTTTGGGGACATAGTGAGGGTAAAGAGAAGCATTATTGGGCCAGCTGGGACAACGTGGCTAGACCTACGGCTGAGGGCGAGATCAGTTTTAGCAGATTAAAACACATAGTTGATGCTTGTTCTATGAAACTATGGTGTAAGCTGCGTGCGACCAATTCTCTGTGGACCCGTTTTATGAAGGCTAAATATTTTAAGGATTTTCACCCGACGGTCGCGACTGCCAACAACAGATCCTCTGCTTCTTGGCGTCGTATTCTGATTGGCTGACGTCTGGCAGAACCGTACATCCGTCTCCAGCTGGGTTCAGTAGAGGCTTGTGCTTTCCAAGAGAGATGGGTCGGCAACAGCCTGCTTCTTCCTCTCTCGGGAGTCACAAACAACAGCAAGATGTGAGCACCCTGAATTTCGGGTTAATTTTTTTTAATTTTCTGATTGATTTAGTTTCAACAAATAAATTATTCGGTTTATTATCTTTAAATGTACTTTTTCGTGCCTTTGACATTTGGAGTGTCAGGGATGTTCAACTCTGGAAATCTTCTTCACGAGTTTTGTAGTGGACAGGATTACCTTCATGATGGTATATAATGTCTCATTCAAACTTGTTCCCTTGTACTCTTTTTGCTTCGCAGAACTTCGAGTCGATTTAGACCATTTGATTATTAATTGATTTTTCTACTCTTTTTCTTGATCATTATTAGCACGTTACCGTGACTTTTAATCTGGGAGCACCAGACCAGTCATTTTCTTGAAACCAACTACTCATGCATGATCTACTCGAGACACACTTCACTCATGACCTTCATGTCCCACTCAGACACACCATTTTGTGCTCCTTTTGCTTCACACAACTTTTCTGACACGTGACCCAATTTTTCATCCTACGGTGTCATATTTATTTTCCGACTTGAATTGTGGATACCCTGTCGACCCAAACCTGACAACCCCAAATATGGATATGGCCCACATTGAGCCTACTACCCGCACGACACTTGTGTCACATTTATTGGAATTTCCACGTGCTACTTATTTATCCATGATCATCAACACCTATTTAAATTCGATTATTGCGCCATGTCCGATTTGATCTAACCCGGCTCGACTGGACCCAACCCCAGCGCCATGTTACCCTCCATCATGACACCCTCAACCTCATTACCCTTGAAAAATATTAAATACTCATTCTACCTATTTTTAATATTTAATGGGAATTTTTCTTTATTAAAAATCCCTAGAATGACCAATTTCCCTATAATTAATCCTAGCCATTGATCCTCCTAATTAATCCTAGACACTCATTTCCTACATAATAACTCCCCAACCCCTTCCTCACATCTGGCCGGCCCTAGCTTTAGAAACTTACTTTCTCTCTCTACTTTATCCCCACTCATTAATTTCCCTCTCAACAATTATTACTCCTCTCTCTCTCCAACTCTCATATTTTGCTAACACGCACACCACCAGCAACCTTTACCTAACCGAGCTCCTTCCATGTGTCACCCCCGTTTCCCGTATTTCGTAATTATACTCGAAGTTGGATTTTGGCATGTATCTTATTTCTTGACTAGCGGATTTTGGATTTCTCGTGCATTGGTTCTCGACCCGGCTTGGTTTATTTTATGGAGAAGGATTGGTTTGGTTTGGTTTATTTTACATTGGAACACCTTAGCCTATGCTCCTCCCTTATTTCCACCACAACTACCCTCTTTATTATCTCCACCTACCTTTCTCTCTCCTCATAATTCTCTCATTTATTACTTCATCTTCTTCTTCTTCCTTCCTCCACACAACACCAACACCCCTTAGGCAAGTGCACCTTGCCACCACTTGAGAACCACTTTTTATTTGTCCATTAGCTAGATTAGGCCATGGTGATCAACATTAGAACTTGACATTTTGTGATTTGGAGTCTCCATTGTTCTAGACCTAAGTTTCTTCTATTTTCGGTTTTGTATGGTTTTGATCTATTTAAGTTGTATTTTTATGGGTTTTGATGTTCTTATGTTGGAGAGAATTGAATTTCACCCAAGATAGAACTTTGTAAAGTCGGATTTGGACTTGTTTTGACCAAGTTATGGAATTTTGAAGCTTTGGGTTCAACCATAGAGTTCTTGCTGATTTGGAGAAGACAGTGAGCAGTGTACGCGAGCTTTTTAGCTTGCGCCACTGAGTTGTGCGCGCTCTTTAGCGCAGTGCAGTCCGATCCATACGCTGCCTTTTGGGAGCGTACGTCTTGCATACGCTCACTTGGGTGACAAGGAGTCGTATGGAATCCATACGCTGCCTTTTGGGAGCGTATGTCTTGCATACGCTCACTTGGGTGACAAGGAGTCGTATGGAGTCCATACGCTACCTTTTGGGAGCGTATGTCTTACATACGCTCACTTGGGTGACAAGGAGTCGTATGGAGTCCATACGCTGCCTTTTGGGAGCGTATGTCTTGCATACGCTCACTTGGGTGACAAGGAGTCGTATGGACCTCATACGCTGCCTTTTGGAGGCGTATGGAGTACTTGCACTGAGCGTATGACTTGCACTGAGCGTATGACTTTTGCACTGAGCGTATGGCCTTTGGCTGACTTGGTCTTATGTCAGCGTGTCAGATTTGGTTTTATTTTCCTTAAGCTTGGCTCTTCTATAGCCCTGTATATTGATATTTTATTAGATATTTTACGCCCATTTATATCCTTACGCCTTTTGTTATGAACTTGATAATCACGAATTTATGTAATGTGTTTGGAAAGGATAACTGAGCCTGACACGATAGTGACCCGTAGTGGTGCACTCCTGACATAATAACCTGACATGACCTGATAGTGGTCCGTCGTGGCGCACTCCTGATAAGTACACTTGGCATGATAACCTGACATGATTATCTCGAATAACTGTTGCGACGGCTACCTGACATGACATGACCTGTATAATTAATCTGGACACCGTGGGCGATTGTGTTTGTATAAATAAACCAGTCCTGTCTTGCATCATGTCTAGGACAGGGGCTCCTGAGTACCACGGTCAGGAGTACCTACTAAAATGGACTAAGGCTAATAACCAGATTAATACATTAGTCATGACGAGATTTCTCAGCTACAGGCAATCCCGTTACCTGGGCACGCCTTGGGATCTGTAGCCTGCCGTCGAGTAGGGCACATTTCCAGCACACTGTCATGTGTTGCACCCTTCAAGCTACCTAAGGGTACATTCGTTTCCTGGACGATGTACCCACCTGAATTCAACTCTAAGCTTTTAACCCGGGTAACCTGGATGGTCTGCAGGGCTTGTGGCTGTGGAATAATCTCGCTGCATCTTGTTAGTAATTAGGCTTGTGACAACCTTAGTTAGTTAAAGTATCAAGCCGTAATTCTTGCTTGGCCGTAAGTGATTGGATGGAGTCTAACCAGTCTAGTCTTGCCCTGATCCTGTTCCAGATTATTGAACGACCAGAATGCTTGTATTTATTTTACCGATAAATGGTGAGAATTCCAAGTTCTGTTCAGACGAAGGGTTACAATCCCGGTCCTTGTTTGGTTACGGGTTGTAACCTGGTTATCTGAATAGTTCCATGGTTATCTCGTCGTATATCATCCTGGTGTATTTTCTTTATTTCCAGTTCTTACTTTTATTTATATCTTGTGCTGATTGCTGGTTTTAGTTCTTAAGTGAAGCTTTCTTTGTGGAACTTGCTCTTTCTGGGGTCTGACCCAGCTGGTTTTGTGTGGCCAGATTTCGGAGCAGCTCCAGAGGATCTACCGACCTTCCAGTCAGATGGTGGCCACTAGACGGAACCCTGGCAACGAGTGGGTTATTTTTGGCTCTTCCACTCTATTGTAAAAATATTCTTTTGAGGCGTTTAGCCGACGAGCACCTGTTTAGCTCAATTGTACTTACTTACTGTCTGCCTACGGGCTGTAACATGATTAACAGATCCTAGAGTTGATCATGTATGACTAAACTCTTGCTAGTCCTGATATTTTGTAACGACTAGCTTCATGATCAACTGAATATGTAATGTTTGGGACGCCTTACTATTGTATATTTAATGATCATACATCTTGTGACTTTTACTTACTTGCTTGTGATTGAGACACTAGGCTTGTTCATGACCTTAAGAGACTGTTGGCTTGTAGATAAACCCTCATGTATCTAGACAGCCGTGACCGTATAGCGAGATGGATTCCATTTCATATACGTAGCTGGCTATGTCTGCCCCCGCTCTCCAGTATTCTGGTTCTGGGGCGTGGACACCATGGCCGAGCCCAGCCGTGGCCGACCACCACCACCAGCTGGCCGTCGACCACCACCACCAGCAGGCCGAACCATCCTTCCTTCCTCATTCTCCTCCACACCAACCATCACAACCACCACCACATCATGAATCACCACCACCACCACTCTATTAATCCACCACCGAACCACCACCTCAGCCCCTTACGGCCGCCGCCCCGCCGTCGCCGGGCCAGGCCAGGCCGCGCCGTCCCGTGCGCAGCCCCGTGCGGCGCTGCAACGACAGCGGGCAGCAGCTTTTACAGTATGGCCGGCCGAAAAACGGCCACTGGCTGCGCGCGCAGGCCACCTCGCCGGCCGCCGCCGTCGTGGCCGTGCCCCCACCGACTGGGCGAACGCCGGCGACCCCCTGGGTCCGCCACCTCGCTCTCCGGCGCGACGTTGTCACGACCCGCTACCCAAATTGTTGGGCCGGGCCGAGTCATGTCCAGCCTGCGTTTGGGGTAGAACGCAGTAAGCTGTTCTAGAGATAACAAGATAAGACTAAATGTGCTAACAGTTCTATAAGTGAATAAAAGTCATAAATGCTCCAAACACAAAAGTCGTCTCATAATATAAATGAGTCCAAAGTACAAGTCTGAAATGTAAAACTGGATACATGTCCAGTTACAAAAATACGTAGTCTAATACATGACTAGTCTCAAAAAGTCTAAAGCAAAAAGACAACTAGGCGAGGTTCCCTATAGGAACATCCTCGTAAAGCAAAGCCGGGTCCTCGGCAGTATCTCCATAATACGAGTCGCAGAGTAACTCCTCCTCAGTAAGGACACCTACAACGTTATCCTGTCAAGACGGGAGCAAGTACTGATTCTAGCAAACTAGCTTATGAAACATGGTAATGAACATAGAGAAATAACTGGAAACATGGCATCACATAATCTATCATGGCAAGGACACATATGTCATAGATACAGATGTATATATAATGTTTAAAACTGTAGCAGGTACGTGATCGTCAATAGGTGTACAATATGCAGGAACACATAATGAAATGTACTTCCGTACAAGTGATAAGGCGATAGATGTACATACGTACAAATCTGCTTTGAGATAAAGCCTACGACAAGGTATACATATAAAATGTCAACCTTGCTCGGTACATACGTACGGAGAAGGGGGTATGATCACGTATGCTACTAACAGTTTCTCCATAACCCAGATTCTAATCATGTGAGAGATATATAAAGATTGTTCTAAGCATGGTTGTAACACCCAGTTTTCTGAAATTGGAATATTTTGAAAATTTATTCTTTTTATTATTAAATAATGGTGATTTAGTCATGTTATGAATTTTGGTAATTTTTAGATAGTTTAAAACTATTTTCTAAGTCACGACTTATGACTTTGTGATTTTACTAGTATAACCCTAGTGTAAACCCTAGAGATTTCATAACCTAGAGACTAACCATGACCATAATCCTAACCATGTGATTAGGATATCAAATTACCACTTTTTAGTCAAAAGGGTATTTTGGTAATTTATTAGAATTTATTTGGATTTATGTAATTTATTATTATTTAATTAGTTGATTAGTGTCATGTTAGCTCCTAACCTAGTTTAGCACTAATCTAGAGGTTAGCAACTAACCTAGAAGACTAATGTTAGATGTTAGCTTTATGTGTAAATATCTAGTTAGATAATATCTAGATATGTTACTTTTTAGATATTTTAGAAACCTAAATATCTATCCCCTTAGTCAAAGACTTAGAGACTAAGTTTGCAAGGTGGAAAGGAGCCCTAATATCTACCCATACCCTTCCCATGGCAGCCCAACCCTACCCCCTCTATATAATCACACCCCCCCTTCATTCATGCCTCATTTCATACATCATAAAAACCTAGTTTTCCCTACAACTTCAACCCCTCACCATTTAATCATTTTGACTCCAAATTGAGCCTAGTTTCTTGTATTGGGATCCCCTACCATTGATGGTGCTAAGGGAGGCTAGCTAGCAAGGTTTTCAAGACATTTGGGCATCATCATTTGAAGAGGATACCCCCTACCTTGGTGTTTTCTTGAGTTTTCACTCAATAGGTAAATATCGCCAAACCTTATTAATATTGTGTTTTATCTTCATGGTTGCATGCATATAGGTATACCCTAGCTGTGGGTCAAGTTTGGTAGGAAATAGATTTGGTTTGGTATCCGTATCGGACACGTATCTGTGCTTAAATTAGTGTGTTTGGTAAAATGCCACTTAGGAATAAAAGTTGTTGTTTTCTAAACCAAATTACACATTTGGGTAGCCCTTAGCATGCTAGACACGAAACCCTAGGACTGAGCACGTTATCGTGTCGTGTTCGTGTCTACGTGTTCGTGTCTAAAATGGACACGAACACGCTGTGCACACACAGTGCACTGTCCCCTGCTACCCGACACTGTTTTCTCCACGAATTGGACACGTGCCACTTGGCACAGAGGTGGGGGCACCCACTGACAAGCCCCTCCTCGAGTTTTGTGACACCTCGTTGTAACACCCATATCTCGGAATTCGTATTTTGTCAAGCTTGCATGTATTTCAGACCTGTATTTATTTTCTCGGATTTTGGCATGTGCTTGTAATTGGCTTGACTTGCAGATTTTGGTTCTCGTAATTGGGTTTTACCTGGCTTGGTTTATTTTGTGGAGGAGAATTGGTTTGATTTGGTTTGGTTTGGTTTAACATGCATTGGAGCACTTTAACCTACACTCCACGCCCTCAACACAACACAACTCACCCTCATTAAATCCCACCTAACTTTTCTCTCTCTTATTTGTTTTTTTCATTTACTTCTCCATCTCCTTCTTCTTCCTTCCTCTACATAACTCACCAACACCCATAGGCAAGTGCACCTTGCCACCACATGAGAACCACATTTTATTTGTTCATTAGCTAGATTAGGCCATGGTGATCAACATTAGAACTTGGCATTTTGTGATTTGGAGTCTCCATTGTTCTAGATCTAGGTTTTAACTACTTTCAGATTTACATGGTTTTGATCTATTTTGGTTAGATTTTTGTGGGTTTTGATGCTTCCATGTGGAAGAGAATTCAATTTTACTCGAGTTAGAACTTTGAAAATCTAGATTGGCTTTGATTTGACAAAATATGAAAATTTGAATTCTTGGTGTTCTTCTCGGCCTGGAGTAGCAGCCTGCAGCCTGCGCTCTTTAGCGCAGTACTGGACTGCGCAGCCCCTCTCGGCCTGCGCTCTTTAGCGCAGTGCCGACCGCGCAGCTTACCCTATGGTGAACTGCGCTCAGTCCCATGCGCCAACCATTCCTGCGCACTTCACCCTGCGCAGTTCACTCCTGCACAGTCTGCTCATGCGCAATCCACCCCTGCACAGTTCAGTCCTACACAGTCTGCTCATGCGCAATCCACCCCTGCGCAGTTCACTCCTGCGCAGTCTGTTCATGCGCAATCTGACCCATGCGCCATCTGCCCCTGCGCCCCCTGACCCCTGCGCAATCCAACCCCCTGACCCCTTGCGCAATCCATTGGCTCTTGGAGTTTTGGTTTTATTTCTCTAAGCTTGGCTCTTCTATAGCCCTGTATATTGATATTTTATTAGATATTTTACGCCCATTTTATATCCTTACGCCTTTTGTCATAAACTTGATTTTACTTAACATGTTTGGAATGACTATAGTACATGGCATGGTATGACAAAGAACTAGCATAACACGACAGTGACCTGTAGTGGTGCACTCCTGACATGACCAACCTGACATGATAGTGGCCCGTCGTGGCACACTCCTGACAAGTACCCGGACATGATTTACCTTGATAACTTGATAGTGGCCCGTGGCGGCACACTCCTGACTTGACTTGACTTGTAACTTATAACTTGACTTGACTTGATGCTGTTACGACAGCTAACTTGGCTCGTATAATCAACTTGACACCGTGGGTGTTCCTGCTTGCTTGCTTGTGCAATCCACTTGTCTTGTCTTGCATCATGTCTAGGACGTGACTCCCTGGTTCCCACGGTCAGGGATTCATACTGAATATGGATTAGGCTAATGACTAGATCAAACTATAGTTCATGGAGAATTTTCAGTCACAGGCAATCTAGTTATCTGGGCGCTCTTAATTGGACTTGTAGCTTGCCGACGAGTAGAGCACATTTCCAGCGCACTGTCATGTGTTGTACCCTCTTAGTCACCTAAGGATATATCGTCTCCGGGGCGATGTACCCAACCATACTCTCAACCCGTGGAAGGATAACTGGATGGTCTGCAGGGCTTGGGACTGGGAAATTCTCACTTGCATCTTGTTAGTAATTAGGCTTGTGATAACGCTAGTTAGTTAAAGTAGTAAGCCGTAGTAATTGTTTGGCCGCTTGTGAATGGATGATGTCTAGCCCTGTCTAAGTCTTGTCTAGTCCCTGTACCCTGGTACCCCTGAACATGATTGTTTTACTTGCTTCAACAATAATTGGGTAGAGACAAGGAGCTATTCAGGCGAAAGGTTACAACCCCGGTCCTTGTTTGGTTTACGGGTTGTAACCTGGTTTCCCGAATGGTTCCACGTCCCTAGTCGTTTATTGTCCTGACGTGCTCTTTATTACTTGTACTTTTCTTTCATTTTCTTATGTTCTGATATGCTGGCTTTTGTTCTTATTTCGTGGCCTCCTTTGTGGCACTTGCTCTTTCTGGGGTTTGACCTAGCTGGTTTTGTGTGGCCAGATTTCGGAGCAGCTCCCGAGGATCTTCCGAACCTCCAGCCCGATGGTGGCGACTAGAAGGAACCCGAGCTACGAGTGGGTTTTCTATTTTGTTTCGCTCACTCTATTGTAAAGTTATTCTTTTGAGACGTTTAGCCGACGAGCACCTGTTAGCTCGATACACTTTATTTACTGTCTGCCTACGGGCTGTAAACATGATTAATAAATCATAGGGTTGATCATGTATGACTTAACTCTTGCTAGTCCTAGCATTTTGTACGACTAACTTCATGATCAGCTGATATGTAATATTTGGGACGCCTTTTATTGTATATTTGGTGGTCAAACATCTTGTGATTATATTACTTGCTTGTGATTGAGACAATAGGCTTGACCATAAGAGACCGTTGGCTTGTAGTAAACCCTCATATCTAGACAGCCGTGACCGTATAGTTGAGATGTATTCTATTTCAATATACGTAGCTGGCTATGTACGCCCCCGCTCTCCAGTATTCTGGTTCTGGGGCGTGACATGTCGTGTCGAACGAGAAATTCGACACGCACTGACCACACACTATACTGCACACAGTGTTAAACACGCACTGACACGGCCTTCGTGTCGTGTCTAGACACGACGTGGACACAAAGTGTCAGGCCTAAACCCTAGCCCTAGACCTAGGCTACACCCTGACACAAGCACGACACGTATTGATGCGTGTGTCGTGTCCACGAGGCTCTGTCCTTGCTGCACGAGACCGCACCATGCCCTCGTTCAGTCCCCTGCTGTTCGGGGCTCACGCAGGACACGACACGACACGTGGAGAGGTGACACTTGGTGGACACGAGGGGGCAATGTCTGCGAACATGCCCCCCCAAGTTTCGTATCTTCTAGTGTTGTGTCGGACATGAATTCGTGTGTGCATCGAATTTGTACTGACAGCACACACGTGAAAATTGGGCTCTGATACGGGCTCGGACACGACACTGTATGACACTTGGACACGTTTCAGGCTGTGGGACATCTAGACCAACCCTAGGCGAACCTAGGGACACGACCAAGAGACACATGGACACGTGTGTCGTGTCCTACACGCGTGTGCATCTCTGCACGACGCTGTGACACTGTGGTGTCTGGAATTTATCCGATTGGGGTTTTTCACTCTTGGACACGTCGTGTCGCGTCGTGGTGGACATTTGAGGACACGAAGGACACGAGTATACCTAGGGGCACGATTACCAACCATTAGATTAGGGTATTAGCTAGGTTTTGGTGTTGATTTTGGGTTTACCCCACTGTTCAGGAATGAACAATATTTCCTGTTTTATTTCAGTATTTTAAATGAATTTTGAATTGATTTTTATGTTGATACACATGCGTATTTATGTATATATATACTGTATATGTATGTATATATGTATATGAGTGTGTGGGTATATGTGTATGGGTATGTGAGTGTATAAATGTATATATATAGGTATGTATGTATATATGTATATATATGCATATATGTATGTGTGAGTTTGGGTCTCATTTCTCAGTTTTTTGAGATGTAACCCCCCCTCCTTGCTGTCATGACACCATCCCTCTCTCTCACTCTTTTATTCACACATGACACCCCTCACACTCTCACTCACTCTTGTGCACGCACACTCTCACTCTCCTTTTACTCTCTCTCTCTCTCTATATGTAGTATACATATATATAGAGGAGTATTATATATATAGTGAATCATATCTATATATAGAGTATTATATATAGTGTATCATATATATATATATATATATATATATATATATATATATATATATATATATATATATATATATATATATATATATATAGGCATTATATATATAGAGGGGTTATATGTGGGTATCATGTAGGTTTGGCTATATAGGGTTATATAGATGTGTATGGGTACATATATATATATACATATATATATATATATATATATATATATATATATATATATATATATATATATATATATATATATATATATTAGATTGTGGGTATTATATATATAGTTGGATATATATGTAGGTTATATATAGGTGAGACTATATGGTATTAAATATATATTGTATAGATGTATGGCTATAGACACCTATATGAGATACCTATACATGGTATCTAGTTACACTAGCCTATAGCCTATGGTTAGTGGGTTTGGAATTGACCAATAGGCTTAGTAGACCTAGGTTGACTAGCAAGTTGACCCTTGTTGACTATTGTTGACCAAAGTCAACTATAGGTCAACCTTGACCTAGAATTGACTTAGATGGATTTTAGATGACTTGATGACTTAAGTTTGACTAAACCCTAACTAGATGATTAGGTTAACCATATGGATTATGAGGATAATCCTATGTAGATTAAGATATGTATGGGGTTAAGTGGAATACTTGGAGTTGAGTCATGACTTGAGTTGGAGTATGGGATTAGCTTGATTATAGGATTAAGGTTGGTATTATATATATGTATTTATGTGTGATATACTTTGTATAGATAATTGGTTATACCTTAACATTGTGGTATAGTATCTTAGGTATCCTAAGACATGTTAGCCTATGTTTGGTTTTGAGATTAGCCTTATAGAGTTTGACTTAGATAGTTGACCATTGACCTAATTACCTTGTTGACTAGTCTATGTTTAACCAAAATCTTAGTTGGTCTAGACTTTGACCTAGTTTGACCATATTGACTAGTAAATGACTATTCTGACCATTGTTGACTAAACCCTAGATAACTTGACTAGTTTGGCTAGAATGTTTGACCAAGAGTTGACTTTAACCTAGATTAGACTTGTTTAACCTTGTTTGACCTTGTATGACTTAGTTTAACTTCTTGTGACCTAGTATGACTTAATTTGACTTAGTTTGACTGAAGAGTTGACCAAGTTTGACTTTGACCTAGATTGGCTTAGAAATCATGTAGATTGCATTGTATCTTACATTTACCTTCATATTAGACATGTCATAACTGTATTGCTCTATTTTAGGATATTGTGACCCTGGTACAGACATCTGATATTACACTACTCTTTTCAGAGTATCAGGCGAGTACATTCTCTGAAAGTTCTCTCATTTATTTGTCAATTACTGTATTTCAGTTCTAGTTAGTTCTATGTAATTCTCTGTATCAATACGTATGGATATTTCTGGATTCATGTATCGACACATACCTTACTTGCTGGCCTACTGGAGTCATTGGAATCATTCCGGAATCATTTCTGGAATCATCATGTATTGGCCAGACTCATCTCGATTTTTTTGTCGATTTTGGATTCACTTGCTGGGCGAAGAAATATTGAGTAAGACATGTAGACATACCCCAAATTCGGAATCTCCCACTGGAATCTACCGGAAGCATAGCCATCTCTTGCCTGATCCGTGAGAGATGTGCCTGATACCTACAGCCGTTTACATGTCGACCTCGGTATTTTAAAACACACTGTTAGATCATAGTTGGACTCACCCTGGATTTATTGATCACTGTTGGACTCATCTTGTACCGGAAATCATCTGGTATCAGATTATGTAAGCCCTTGACCCGAAATTTCTATTATAAAATTATTTTTCTTTGCTGAATAATTTACTAGAAAGCCTTAACTATATATTAATAAAAGTAGTTGCTTAATAGGATATAACTAATAGCACTTTTATGCATTAAATGTTAGTAATGAAGGGTTTTTCCAAATATCAGATTTTACTAAGGGCTATAATACAAACACAGGAGTTCAACCCTAACGGCCAAGGGTTTAAACCTAGGGAGAGTTGATCTCGAATCCTACTTTGATAAGATCAAAGGGATTTTAATCCTACTTCTTCCAACCGAATTCCTAAACCCTATATAAATACTAAGGATCAATGGATCGTGCAAATTCCCAAACCCTAGAATTTTCCTGCCGTCCTCCCCAACTTTGCCTCGAGGAGCTACTCGAAGTCTTGGAGATCAATCACTCTTCGACAGGTAACCATCGTCCTCACAATTCGATTCCTGTTAAGAAACCACATGCACAGGCATGTATATGGCTGTAGGATGAGAAATCTAGAGTGAAACTTAAGTGCTTGATATAATGCCTAAACCAGAGTCTCGGGAAATATTTCTGAATCAAGCCTGAAGTATTAATGGTATAATATCTTCCTTAAACTGGTGGGTAGTATAAGCATACAGGGAGGCTAGCCTTGCCTGGCCCTTAAGCATTGCCTTCACCCCTGTAAACAGGCGTGGGAGTTAGCACAGTGTATTAACCTGTGCTGGTGTCACCCTAGGCCTTGACTGCAGGGCAATAGCCTTATAGACTTGTGATCCATCACATGAGGGATCTTGTGTATCAACACAAATGGACTGGTCTCACCCTTGTATGAAGGTTAAACATGCATCATGATCTCTTGCTAGTTGACTAATTTAAGTTACACAAATTGTGCTTGTCTTCCTGATTCAAAGGGAAGAAGATGTCATGAAGTTTGGCCCATGTTGCCCTACAACTTGGGGAAATCATGTATCAAGCCTTGGCCTTTCTGTTCAGTTCTCATACTGACAGCAGTGGGAAGCTTGTGTTCTGATACATCTGTGATAACTGGGAATTACTGTAACCCAGTTAGTATTTGGCTCAGTCCCATTTGTAAGACTTGCTATGCCTGATGATTCAGTCCTTGATGGGTTTATATATGGAATTAGTTAGCCACATCATGCCTCACTGGCAGCTCATTTCTTATGTTATGTAACATGATGGTGCATTGCAATGAGAAGATTGGGTTCCAGGTGCCTGGATGAAGAGTACTCTGTATTATTACTCTATCCGTGGCCAATGGGGACTCTGATTTCCCTGGAGTACGTCCTTGTGCAAGCTTATTGCCTTGCCAAGGTTGACAAATGCTTTTCTCCATTTCTTCAGGACATGTTGGTTCAGTAGAACAATGAGAGATATTAGTAACTTGCTACTGGGACATGACTGCACCGGTATAGTCACATAAATTATGGGTGTTCTTTCACTGCTACCTAAAGAAAGCAGTCATATACATTTATACATATATGTCTAGTGGGGACTGGTATCAGATCTTGACCAAGTATCAAGTAGTGCTCTCAAATATCAGAGGGTGTCAGACTCTTGGACTATGAATTATGAGCTTCATTCATTGTACACATGATGACAGGCCTCCTGTGAGCAATCCATAATGATAGGATTGTGGTGTCATTTCCCCATATTTACATATTGTTTCAACCAGTTTGGAGCCATAGTTGTATTAGTCAAGGGTGGGCTGTGTTTAGCCTTGGATCACTGTTTTGGGTATCTTTATTTGCCTTTCCAGTTTGGAGTTCAGTCATTAAACTGACTTTGATATCATTTATATTTCTAGTTTAGAGATCAGTCATCTGCAGGATTTTGATATCATTTATGTTTTCCCAGTTTAGAGTTCAGTTCATGACTGATTTTGATATCATTTATGTTTCCAGTTTAGAGCCCAGTTATCAAACTGATTTGGTATGTATCAGTTTAAATAAGAAACTGAATTAGAAATGTGGCTTAATATGAGATGTTGTGGGTACTCCATGTTCAACCAGAACTGGAATTAGTGCATCACTTGTTTAGGAGGAGACTGTTATTGTGATCAAAACTGACATGGACTGTAGAGTGATCTGTGCACCAGTGCAAACAGATCATGCAATCTTCATGAGTCTTTATATGGTTCAGCCCAGTTAAACAGGAAGATAAGTGGACATTTGAGTACTGCACTTTGAGCAGTCCACACCAGGACACATTAACACATGAGAAGTGTTGCAACAGTGTATATCATAAGGTTATACAGGTTACATTATTAGTACTTATAAGATAGGCCTTTAGCAATAATCAGGTTGGATATAAGTAAGGGTTAAAGACTATGCTAGTAGGGGCAGTGAACCAAACCATAGTCTATAGAATCAAACCATGGAGTTAGGTAATAAACCAAGAAGCCTAGCTTTAAGTAGATTTTAATTGATTTCAAATTTGTATATTGACATGGTAAATTCATAAACAACAGGTTACTTGGACTCCAACCCTTTACTTGCTCAATACTCACAGCTCGGGACGACAGGCAAGTGCATATATTGATTGTTACCGTCTTTGATAGTTTCTTTACATGTCTCACATATGTCTTGCTGCTTGTTGACACGATCGCCACACGATTACTAGTTTCATGGAGTTATAGTACAATTGACTGTCCTTTACATATATTTCTTACTGCAAATAATTCCATGAGGACTAGCTGGGCGGGGAAATATCTTAGTAGACGTGTGGACTACCCATTCTATCCCCATGATGTCTATTCGTGAACAATAGCATCTGCACACGGCACGTGTAGATGCCGGATTTACCCCTTAGCCGTTCACACGTCGAACATGATATTTCAACTCACGTAGATAGTTTTATTTTAGTCATCCCTTACTGCTTTGTCACTTGCCATGTCACCATGATCTACATATTCGTTCTCTAGTAGATTTTCTTATTGATAGAGTTTACTTGTATTTTCTTTTGTACCATGATGTTAGTTACTTCCTAGTTTCATTCTCATATGTTGCATGCATGTTTTTGACTCTGTTGGAGCTCGGCTAGTGGTCGTATGTGTACTTGTTCCAATCCTGACTGGATAACCAACATTTTAGGTGATGAGTTAGAGGAGTTCTGTTCCACTTACTACGAGCAAACCGTGGATCCTGAACTGAGCATGCAGAAGGACTTGGATGCGGGGCTACCCTCCGCAGGAGATTTTTAGCTAAACAGCAGATTATAGAGCATGAGTCGCTCGCAGAAACTCTTTTATTGTATTTCTTTTATTTATGGATTATGAGAGTTGAGTAGTGGATTCCTTTTAGTACATTTTGATTATATTGAGATCATTTCTTCTATCCTACTTGGTCTCTACACTGTGTGATCTTTTTAGTTATCAGTTTGTCTCTTTCACTTTAGATATTGTGTTTATAATTTCCTGTTGAGATTGATATGCAAACTTGACCTTTTGTGGAAATCTATAAACTGTGTGGATGTATTTGCAAATTGTGGAGATGACTAGACAGCGTTCTACCGCCGACACTGCGGCGTAGGCTGGACGTACCCACGCCTTGTGCCCAAATACTGGGTGCGGGTCGTGACACGTTTTTATGGTGGCCCACGCAGGTCCGATTTCGCAAAACACAGCGAAACTTGTGGTAGTACTCAACTTAGATGTACTACTGCAGGCCTGCGAGTAGAAAGTAAACTTTAAGGATCATCTCCACAATTCTAACATCGTCATTGAATTCTACATTTGATCTCAAATATTCCTTTGACTTGCATCCTGTTTGAATCTTCATACCAACTAACAGTTTTACTTTGTGGCAGTTAGATGGATCAAGACAGGAACCCCGCTCACCCGAACACCCCAACAAACGTTGGTGGGTCCACCACGAATGGAACCCCACCGACTCACGGAGGTCACTTCACCTACTTAGGCGAGACTCCCCAGCTGCAGGCTACGAGATTTCGCCGTGATGATATTCCGCCTCCACCACAGTTCACTTCGCCGAATCCCCCACCAGCACCTTTCCACCAGCCTGTACCTTTCCAGCAGCCAGCGCCCTTCCCGCATCAAGCACCAGTCCTTCCACCACCTCCTGCACTGGACAATGTTGCCCTCCTCGGGATCGTCCAGCAGATCATGAACTCCCAAAACCGACAGGCTGACGTCTTTCGCGAGGCTCTTCAGGCTAGAGAGGCTCCTCCGCAGCGTCCCGGCACCTCCAAACATTTTACAGACCTCAGGCCCTGGGAATTCAAGGGTACAGAGGGAATTCTCTACGCCGATGACTGGCTGGTGAACATGGACCGCAATCTTCGGAGGGCCCGAATCCCCGAAGACCAGAAGGTTGATAATGCGAGCATGCAGCTCTATGACATCGCCTGTACGTGGTACAGGGATGAGCCCCGATTCACTGAGTCAGACGTGACTTGGGAGGAATTCAAAGAGCTATTCAAGGCAAAGTTTTATCCTGAAGCAGCTCGCGAAGAATTGGAGAATGAGTTCGAGAGTCTAGAACAAGGCAACCTATCCATCGACGAGTATTCTGCCGAATTCTCCCGACTCAGTCGATTTGCCGACGCCTTGACTCCTGCAGCCAAGGCCAAGAAGTTCAGGGGCTGTCACATGAGATCCGTATAGCCGTAGCCACCACATATGAGAAGATCTTGAAAGTTGCACAAGACGTAGAGAAGGAGCTGAAGCGCAAACAGAAGAGAGATCGAGACACTTACGGAGGAGGTAACAGCCAGCCTGGATCGGCAAAACGATCCAATGCTCCGGGGAAGACCGCAGAGCAGCAGCATCAACCACAGCCCCGTTCACAGCAGCAGCAGCAGTACCAGCCTCCAGCCAGAGCCCCTACTATTTCGCAGAACCAACAGAGACAGCCACTTGGGCCCTGCAACTACTGCAAGAAGCCTGGGCATACATGGGAGACATGCAGGAGACGACTTGGAGTATGCTTATTCTGCGGTTCTAGCACACATCAGATAGGGCAGTGCCCGTCAGCACAAAGAACAGCACCTGCCCCAGGAGCACCAACGAGACCTACGATACCCCAACAGCAGAGGGGACCACTGCCCACACCACAGCAGAGCAGGGCTTACGCCATGGCGGTCGATAAGACACTAGCCTCTCCTGGTATGATAGCAGGTTCTGTTATCCTTGAGTCTTTTTGGCTATTGCTTTATTCGATTCTGGAACTAAACACAGCTTCATACCTGCAACTTTTACTTTTAGACATAGCATTGTATCTAAGCCCTTAGATAGCACCTATAAAAGTCTCGACTGGTGGAAGCACCATTCTCCGAACGAATCAACTTGGGAGAGGGAGGACGAGTTGCGCGAGCGCTATCCTTACCTTTTGAGACTTGATGTTCAAATTCTTACCATTGTAGCTACCTTTAATTTCGAGGACGAAATTATTTTAAGGTGGGTAGATTTGTAAGCCCTTGACCCGAAATTTCTATTATAAAATTATTTTTCTTTGCTGAATAATTTACTAGAAAGCCTTAACTATATATTAATAAAAGTAGTTGCTTAATAGGATATAACTAATAGCACTTTTATGCATTAAATGTTAGTAATGAAGGGTTTTTCCAAATATCAGATTTTACTAAGGGCTATAATACAAACACAGGAGTTCAACCCTAACGGCCAAGGGTTTAAACCTAGGGAGAGTTGATCTCGAATCCTACTTTGATAAGATCAAAGGGATTTTAATCCTACTTCTTCCAACCGAATTCCTAAACCCTATATAAATACTAAGGATCAATGGATCGTGCAAATTCCCAAACCCTAGAATTTTCCTGCCGTCCTCCCCAACTTTGCCTCGAGGAGCTACTCGAAGTCTTGGAGATCAATCACTCTTCGACAGGTAACCATCGTCCTCACAATTCGATTCCTGTTAAGAAACCACATGCACAGGCATGTATATGGCTGTAGGATGAGAAATCTAGAGTGAAACTTAAGTGCTTGATATAATGCCTAAACCAGAGTCTCGGGAAATATTTCTGAATCAAGCCTGAAGTATTAATGGTATAATATCTTCCTTAAACTGGTGGGTAGTATAAGCATACAGGGAGGCTAGCCTTGCCTGGCCCTTAAGCATTGCCTTCACCCCTGTAAACAGGCGTGGGAGTTAGCACAGTGTATTAACCTGTGCTGGTGTCACCCTAGGCCTTGACTGCAGGGCAATAGCCTTATAGACTTGTGATCCATCACATGAGGGATCTTGTGTATCAACACAAATGGACTGGTCTCACCCTTGTATGAAGGTTAAACATGCATCATGATCTCTTGCTAGTTGACTAATTTAAGTTACACAAATTGTGCTTGTCTTCCTGATTCAAAGGGAAGAAGATGTCATGAAGTTTGGCCCATGTTGCCCTACAACTTGGGGAAATCATGTATCAAGCCTTGGCCTTTCTGTTCAGTTCTCATACTGACAGCAGTGGGAAGCTTGTGTTCTGATACATCTGTGATAACTGGGAATTACTGTAACCCAGTTAGTATTTGGCTCAGTCCCATTTGTAAGACTTGCTATGCCTGATGATTCAGTCCTTGATGGGTTTATATATGGAATTAGTTAGCCACATCATGCCTCACTGGCAGCTCATTTCTTATGTTATGTAACATGATGGTGCATTGCAATGAGAAGATTGGGTTCCAGGTGCCTGGATGAAGAGTACTCTGTATTATTACTCTATCCGTGGCCAATGGGGACTCTGATTTCCCTGGAGTACGTCCTTGTGCAAGCTTATTGCCTTGCCAAGGTTGACAAATGCTTTTCTCCATTTCTTCAGGACATGTTGGTTCAGTAGAACAATGAGAGATATTAGTAACTTGCTACTGGGACATGACTGCACCGGTATAGTCACATAAATTATGGGTGTTCTTTCACTGCTACCTAAAGAAAGCAGTCATATACATTTATACATATATGTCTAGTGGGGACTGGTATCAGATCTTGACCAAGTATCAAGTAGTGCTCTCAAATATCAGAGGGTGTCAGACTCTTGGACTATGAATTATGAGCTTCATTCATTGTACACATGATGACAGGCCTCCTGTGAGCAATCCATAATGATAGGATTGTGGTGTCATTTCCCCATATTTACATATTGTTTCAACCAGTTTGGAGCCATAGTTGTATTAGTCAAGGGTGGGCTGTGTTTAGCCTTGGATCACTGTTTTGGGTATCTTTATTTGCCTTTCCAGTTTGGAGTTCAGTCATTAAACTGACTTTGATATCATTTATATTTCTAGTTTAGAGATCAGTCATCTGCAGGATTTTGATATCATTTATGTTTTCCCAGTTTAGAGTTCAGTTCATGACTGATTTTGATATCATTTATGTTTCCAGTTTAGAGCCCAGTTATCAAACTGATTTGGTATGTATCAGTTTAAATAAGAAACTGAATTAGAAATGTGGCTTAATATGAGATGTTGTGGGTACTCCATGTTCAACCAGAACTGGAATTAGTGCATCACTTGTTTAGGAGGAGACTGTTATTGTGATCAAAACTGACATGGACTGTAGAGTGATCTGTGCACCAGTGCAAACAGATCATGCAATCTTCATGAGTCTTTATATGGTTCAGCCCAGTTAAACAGGAAGATAAGTGGACATTTGAGTACTGCACTTTGAGCAGTCCACACCAGGACACATTAACACATGAGAAGTGTTGCAACAGTGTATATCATAAGGTTATACAGGTTACATTATTAGTACTTATAAGATAGGCCTTTAGCAATAATCAGGTTGGATATAAGTAAGGGTTAAAGACTATGCTAGTAGGGGCAGTGAACCAAACCATAGTCTATAGAATCAAACCATGGAGTTAGGTAATAAACCAAGAAGCCTAGCTTTAAGTAGATTTTAATTGATTTCAAATTTGTATATTGACATGGTAAATTCATAAACAACAGGTTACTTGGACTCCAACCCTTTACTTGCTCAATACTCACAGCTCGGGACGACAGGCAAGTGCATATATTGATTGTTACCGTCTTTGATAGTTTCTTTACATGTCTCACATATGTCTTGCTGCTTGTTGACACGATCGCCACACGATTACTAGTTTCATGGAGTTATAGTACAATTGACTGTCCTTTACATATATTTCTTACTGCAAATAATTCCATGAGGACTAGCTGGGCGGGGAAATATCTTAGTAGACGTGTGGACTACCCATTCTATCCCCATGATGTCTATTCGTGAACAATAGCATCTGCACACGGCACGTGTAGATGCCGGATTTACCCCTTAGCCGTTCACACGTCGAACATGATATTTCAACTCACGTAGATAGTTTTATTTTAGTCATCCCTTACTGCTTTGTCACTTGCCATGTCACCATGATCTACATATTCGTTCTCTAGTAGATTTTCTTATTGATAGAGTTTACTTGTATTTTCTTTTGTACCATGATGTTAGTTACTTCCTAGTTTCATTCTCATATGTTGCATGCATGTTTTTGACTCTGTTGGAGCTCGGCTAGTGGTCGTATGTGTACTTGTTCCAATCCTGACTGGATAACCAACATTTTAGGTGATGAGTTAGAGGAGTTCTGTTCCACTTACTACGAGCAAACCGTGGATCCTGAACTGAGCATGCAGAAGGACTTGGATGCGGGGCTACCCTCCGCAGGAGATTTTTAGCTAAACAGCAGATTATAGAGCATGAGTCGCTCGCAGAAACTCTTTTATTGTATTTCTTTTATTTATGGATTATGAGAGTTGAGTAGTGGATTCCTTTTAGTACATTTTGATTATATTGAGATCATTTCTTCTATCCTACTTGGTCTCTACACTGTGTGATCTTTTTAGTTATCAGTTTGTCTCTTTCACTTTAGATATTGTGTTTATAATTTCCTGTTGAGATTGATATGCAAACTTGACCTTTTGTGGAAATCTATAAACTGTGTGGATGTATTTGCAAATTGTGGAGATGACTAGACAGCGTTCTACCGCCGACACTGCGGCGTAGGCTGGACGTACCCACGCCTTGTGCCCAAATACTGGGTGCGGGTCGTGACAGATTATATGGACTGGACTCACACTGGGATTACATTAGACTTATATCGTACTGTCTGGACTCATACATGTTATTCTAGTTCAGTTAGCTTTTATTACAGTCTTCATTGCCATGATTCTTCTCTTATTTTAGTTACCTTTCTTTTCTTATATCTTACTGTTTCTCTATGCCATCATTACCTGTATAAAACTGCCATGCTCATCAATAAAACTGTCTATAACTGCTTTATAGTTCTTTGTCATTTACTTGGATTTTCTAGATGAGTTGTACTCGTTCCTGTCCTGATTGGACATGTTAAAAATATTACAGATGATAATCCTGAGGACACATGCCCTACTTACCATGGACCTGGCGAGGGATTATCTACCTTTGGTCCCGACTCTCAGGAGTGATTCAGGAGATTAGCTAGTAGACTACTTTAGCTTTCATGTTTTGACTTGTTGTATTAAAGTTAAGATATTGAGTTTGTATTAAGTTGGTTTGAGACATTGTTGTATTATTTTAGTAGTTAGTTGTTGTTGTCTTTAATTCCTTAGGTATAACTTCTGTGTTATCTTATCATGCTTTAGACTGTGATTGAGTATATCATACCCTTTTACTTGTCCTCCATTCAGAGCTGATATCTGGACAAGTACATTATATACACTGTATGAGATTAGTTAGCAACCTATGACAGCTTACTACCGCCGACACTACGGCGTATGCTGGACGTAACCACTTCTCGTGCCCCTATACAGGGTGCGGGTCGTGACACGTTTTTAGTGGTGGCCCATGCAGGTCTAGACTAAATTGTTTGGTTACGTTATTGTACCAAACATGCCTGCAATTAGGAACTTAAGGTAATTAGACAACATTAGGAATGACGCTTAGAACACCTAGAGGAATACTAGGATTGAACATAGGAAATACATCACATGCTTGCTATTATAATTTGATTTTCTTGTCAATGATTGTTTTGCTTTAAAGAGTCCTTATAAGTCCTTTTTATTTTAATTAGATGGTGCTTACTCGTTCATCCCAGTATGTCACACCTGAGAATGGCACGCTCCCCATCCAGTCAGCTGACCAGTTGACTGATACACCTCCACCAACCATATTCCCCCACTCCACAGATCCACAAACCCATATGCCTCCACCACCTTCCATCTCACAGTCCCAGTAGGACCCGATACTTCCACCACCCCCTATCACTATACCTACCCAGGCTTCCGTCACACTCGACGGGAACCAACTGCTCACTCTGATCCAGGAGTTCCTAACAATCCATCAGGAGCAGACCACCCTACTCCGCCAGAGCATGGAGCATTCTGAGGAACGTACCGTGGTCCCACCACCTGTAGAGCCGCGGCAGAGAGCGGGGACGATCAAGGACTTCATGGGTCTGAACCCCAAGGAGTTCTTAGGGACTGAGGGCATAGTAGTAGCAGATGACTGGTTAGACTCGTTAGAGAGGAAGCTCCTTGGAGTTAGGATGCCGGATGACCTCCAGGTCGAGGCAGCGGGATTTCTGCTGATAGACTTGGCAGGAGTTTGGTTCCGGAATGAGCCGTTGTTTGCGAGAGGGAGAGCCACTTGGGATCAGTTCAAGACCCAGTTCAAGAAGAAATTCTTCTCGACCACCGCTAGGGTAGCCATGGGACTACGATTCCAGAACATCCAGCAGGGGACCCGTTCTGTCGACGAGTATGCGGCAGAGTTTAGTCGCCTGAGCCGTTTCGCTCCTAATCTGGTTGCTGACCCTGAGGAGATGACGCGTAGGTTTTGCCATGGTCTAGTTTCAGACATTAGCATTCTTATAGTGGCGAACGGTATGACTGACTACTACCAGAGCTTAGAGTTAGCCCGGAGTATCGAGGAGCGTCTTCTGTCTTGCAAGAGGCCGGCTTCTGTACACATTGAGGGACCCTCCAAGCGTCAGGCTTTCCAGCAGAAAGTGTCGACGCTACAGCATCAGACATATCGTCCTCCCACACCACGTCATTCGACCCCGCTAGTTAGAGCCCCGGGACCCTGGCAGCAGAGGCCATTTCAGCAGGTGCAGCATCAGTATCGGGGTCAGGACCCGAAGACGATCAGTTGTTCATACTACAGGAAGCAGGGACACACCAGGGAGCAGTGTAGGAAGAGGCTGAAGGTTTGCTATACCTGTGGGTCTGATACCCACCAGAAGATGGATTGTCCTGTTGCACCTCCTTATAAGGGTGCTAGGCCACCTGTAGCTCAGCACCAGAGGGGTGGACCTTTTGCGATGACGGTCGAGGAGACCAACGCTGCAGGTGAGGGGTTAGCAGGTTTGTCTTTTCTGTCCTTCTTTTCTATCTTGTTGTGTGATTCCATTAGTACCTGTCAGGATATGCTTGTGATATACTAGATAGTATAGTTACCATGTTCGAGACTGTAGAATCACGACCAGTAGGACTATGATTACATGTTATCTTTTGACTCTGATTGACTGGGGGTTTGACCTAGAAGGAGTACGACTATCTTAATTTCGAGGACGAAATTTTTCTAAGGAGGGTAGACTTGTAACACCCAGTTTTCTGAAATTGGGATATTTTGAAAATTTATTATTTTTATTATTAAATAATGGTGATTTAGTCATGTTATGAATTTTGGTGATTTTTAGATAGTTTAAAACTATTTTCTAAGTCACGACTTATGACTTTGTGATTTTACTAGTATAACCCTAGTGTAAACCCTAGAGATTTCATAACCTAGAGACTAACCATGACCATGTAAGCCTAACCATGTGATTAGGATATCAAATTACCACTTTTTAGTCAAAAGGGTATTTTGGTAATTTATTAGAATTTATTTGGATTTATGTAATTTATTATTATTTAATTAGTTGATTAGTGTCATGTTAGCTCCTAACCTAGTTTAGCACTAATCTAGAGGTTAGCAACTAACATAGAAGACTAATGTTAGATGTTAGCTTTATGTGTAAATATCTAGTTAGATAATATCTAGATATGTTACTTTTTAGATATTTTAGAAACCTAAATATCTATCCCCTTAGTCAAAGACTTAGAGACTAAGTTTGCAAGGTGGAAAGGAGCCCTAATATCTACCCATACCCTTCCCATGGCAGCCCAACCCTACCCCCTCTATATAATCACACCTCCTCCCCCTTCATTCATGCCTCATTTCATACACCCTAAAAACCTAGTTTTCCCTACAACTTCAACCCCTCACCATTTAATCATTTTGACTCCAAATTGAGCCTAGTTTCTTGCATTGGGATCCCCTACCATTGATGGTGCTAAGGGAGGCTAGCTAGCAAGGTTTTCAAGACATTTGGGTATCATCATTTGAAGAGGACACCCCCCTACCTTGGTGTTTTCTTGAGTTTTCACTCAATAGGTAAATATCCCCAAACCTTGTTAATATTGTATTTTATCTACATGGTTGCATGCATATAGGTATACCCTAGCTGTGGGTCAAGTTTGGTAGGAAATAGATTTGGTTTGGTGTCCGTATCGGACACGTATCTGTGCTTAAATTAGTGTGTTTGGTGAAATGCCACTTAGGAATAAAAGTTGTTGTTTTCTAAAACAAATTACACATTTGGGTAGCCCTTAGCATGCTAGACACGAAACCCTAGGACTGAGCACGTTATCGTGTCGTGTCCGTGTCCAAAATGGACACGAACACGCTGTGCACACACAGTGCACTGTCCCCTGCTACCCGATACTGTTTTCTTCACGAATTGGACACGTGGACACGTGCCACTTGGCACAGAGGTGGGGGCACCCTCTGACAAGCCCCCCCTCGAGTTTCGTGATACCTCGTGTCGTGTCGAGCGAGAAATTCGACACGTACTGACCACACACTACACTGCACACAGTGTTAAACACGCACTGACACGGCCTTCGTGTCGTATCTAGACACGACGTGGACACAAAGTGTCAGGCCTAAACCCTAGCCCTAGACCTAGGCTACACCCTGACACAAGCACGACACGTATCGATGCGTGTGTCGTGTCCACGAGGCTCTGTCCTCGCTGCACGAGACCGCACCATGCCCGCATTCAGTCCCTGTTGTTCGGGGCTCACGCAGGACACGACACGACACGTGGTGGGGTGACACTTGGTGGACATGAGGAGGCAATGTCTGCGAACATGCCCCCCAAGTTTCGTGTCTTCTAGTGTTGTGTCAGACACGAATTCGTGGGTGCATCGAATTTGCACTGACAGCACACACGTAAAAATTGGGCTCTGATACGGGCTCGGACACGACACTGTACGACACTTGGACAGGTTTCAGGCTGTGGGACACCTAGACCAACCCTAGGCGAACCTAGGGACACGACCACGAGACACATGGACACGTGTGTCGTGTCCTACACGCGTGCGCATCTCTGCACGACGCTGTGACACTGTGGTGTCTGGAATTTACCCGATTGGGGTTTTTCACTCTTGGATACGTCGTGTCGCGTCGTGGAGGACACTTGAGGACACGAGGGACACAAGTATACCTAGGGGCACGATTACCAACCATTAGATTAGGGTATTAGCTAGGTTTTGGTGTTGATTTTGGGTTTACCCCACTGTTCAGGAATGAACAGTATTTCCTATTTTATTTCAGTATTTTAAATAAATTTTGAATTGATTTTTATGTTGATACACATGCATATTTATGTATATATACTGTATATGTATGTATATATGTATATGAGTGTGTGGGTATATGTGTATGGGTATGTGAGTGTATAAATGTATATATATAGGTATGTATGTATATATGTATATATATGCATATATGTATGTGTGAGTTTGGGTCTCATTTCTCAGTTTTCTGAGATTTAACCCCCCTTGCTGTCATGACACCATCCCTCTCCCTCTCACTCTTTTATTCACACATGACACCCCTCACACTCTCACTCACTCTTGTGCACACACACTCTCACTCTCCGTTCACTCTCTCTCTATATGTAGTATACATATTTTTTTTATACATATATATATAGAGTATTATATATATAGTGTATCATATCTATATATAGAGTATTATATATAGTGTATCATATATATATAGGCATTATATATATAGAGGGGTTATATGTGGGTATCATGTAGGTTTGTCTATATAGGGTTATATATATATATATATATATATATATATATATATATATATATATATATATATATATATATATATATATATATATATATATATTTTAATATATATATATATATATATATATATATATATATATATATATATATATATATATATATATATATATTAAATATATATATATATATATATATATATTAGATTGTGGGTATTATATATATAGTTGGATATATATGTAGGTTATATATAGGTGAGACTATATGGTATTAAATATATATTGTATAGATGTATGGCTATAGACACCTATATGAGATACCTATACATGGTATCTAGTTACACTAGCCTATAGCCTATGGTTATTGAGTTTGGAATTGACCAATAGGCTTAGTAGACCTAGGTTGACTAGCAAGTTGACCCTTGTTGACTATTGTTGACCAAAGTCAACTATAGGTCAACCTTGACCTAGAATTGACTTAGATGGATTTTAGATGACTTGATGACTTAAGTTTGACTAAACCCTAACTAGATGATTAGGTTAACCATATGGATTATGAGGATAATCCTATGTAGATTAAGATATGTATGGGGTTAAGTGGAATACTTAGAGTTGAGTCATGACTTGAGTTGGAGTATGGGATTAGCTTGATTATAGGATTAAGGTTGGTATTATATATATGTATTTATGTGTGATATACTTTGTATAGATAATTGGTTATACCTTAACATTGTGGTATAGTATCTTAGGTATCCTAAGACATGTTAGCCTATGTTTGGTTTTGAGATTAGCCTTATAGAGTTTGACTTAGATAGTTGACCATTGACCTAATTACCTTGTTGACTAGTCTATGTTTAACCAAAACCTTAGTTGGTCTAGACTTTGACCTAGTTTGACCATATTGACTAGTAAATGACTATTCTGACCATTGTTGACTAAACCCTAGATAACTTGACTAGTTTGGCTAGAATGTTTGACCAAGAGTTGACTTTAACCTAGATTAGACTTGTTTAACCTTGTTTGACCTTGTATGACTTAGTTTAACTTCTTGTGACCTAGTATGACTTAATTTGACTTAGTTTGACTGAAGAGTTGACCAAGTTTGACTTTAACCTAGATTGGCTTAGAAATCATGTTGATTGCATTGTATCTTACATTTACCTTCATATTAGACATGTCATAACTGTATTGCTCTATTTTAGGACATTGTGACCCTGGTACAGACATCTGATATTACACTACTCTTTTCAGAGTATCAGGCGAGTACATTCTCTGATAGTTCTCTCATTTATTTGTCAATTACTGTATTTCAGTTCTAGTTAGTTCTATGTGATTCTCTGTATCAACACGTATGGATATTTCTGGATTCATGTATCGACACATACCTTACTTGCTGGCCTCTATTACTGGAGTCATTAGAATCATTCCGGAATCATTTCTGGAATCATATAATTGGCCAGACTCATCTCGATTCTTTTGTCGATTTTGGATTCACTTGCTGGGCGGAGAAATATTGAGTAAGACATGTAGCATACCCCAAATTCGGAATCCTACTGGAATCTACCGAAAGCATAGCCATCTCTTGCCTGATCCGTGAGAGATGGCCTGATACCTACAGCCGTTTACATGTCGACCTTGGTATTTTAAAACACACTGTTAGATCATAGTGGACTCATCCTGGATTCATGATCACTGTTGGACTCATCTTGTACCGAAAATCATCTGGTATCGGATATATGGACTAGACTCACACTGGGATTACATTAGACTTATATGTACTGTCTGGACTCATACATGTTATTCTTTCAGTTAGTTTTATTACAGTCTTCATTGCCATGATTCTTCTCTATTTTAGTTACCTTTCTTTTCTTGTATCTTACTATTTCTCTATGCCATCATTACCTGTATAAAATTGTCATGCTCATCAATAAAACTGTCTATAAGCTTTATAGTTCTTTGTCATTTACTTGGATTTTCTAGATGAGTTGTACTGTTCCTGTCCTGATGGACATGTTAAAAATATTACAGATAATAATCCTGAGGACACATGTCCTACTTACCATGGACCTGGCGAAGGATTAGCTACCTTTGGTCCGACTCTAGGAGTGATTCAGGAGATTAGCTAGTAGACTACTTTAGCTTTCATTTTGACTTGTTGTATTAAAGTTAAGATATGAGTTTGTATTAAGTTGGTTTGAGACTTTGTTGTATTATTTTAGTAGTTAGTGTTGTTGTCTTTAATTCTTAGGTATAACTTCTGTGTTATCTTATCGTGCTTTAGACTGTGATTGAGTATATCATACCCTTTTACTTGTCCTCCATTCGGAGCTGATATCTGGACAAGTACATTATATACACTGCATGAGATTAGTTAGCAACCTAGGACAGCTTACTACCGCCGACACTGCGGCGTAGGCTGGACGAACCACTTCTCGTGCCCCTATACAGGGTGCGGGTCGTGACAATGGTAGTAATTGAAAGTACAACATGTGATATTTTAACTTGCTACCCCAAGGATCAGCATTTAATATGGTTGGATTACAGTTCATTTATGTAACAATATGTAAAGTTGTAGAAAGTACTGTCTCTAGCAAAGCAAAGCAAAGCAAAGCAGCTGCGATAAAAGTGCTATAGATGTCTGGTAACTGTCACTGTAGAAATAAATACATAAACTTAGTTTTTACACTAAGCTAAAACACTAACAACTAATTTGTGAAACACGACTTGTGACTGGGCATCTAGCCAAAATGATGACTTTAGCATAGGAGACCAATGGGGTGACACACTATAACTACTTCTAGGGCCTTACACTAGTGAAGGGTGAGGTTCAATACGACTAAAACTCAAAATAACACAAAAAGTTGTAAGTCGTAATTATTCAATAAATAAATCAAATGAACATTGTGTTCCAACAATTTTTGAGATAGACAAAAGCTTAATTTTACATAAATTAAAGTACCAAAGTGATCCTTGTTAATTATAGAAATTTATTATAATTTTCTGGAATTTATTAACCAGTACAAGTATTTTATAAAATCAGTTTTCCTAAGTATACAGAAAATGAGTTTTGGTTTCATATGCCAAAATGATGGCAAAATTGCAAATTAAATACTATAGAAATTATACTAAATTAGCTAAATTAACATAGTAACTAAATACTATTTTCCAGAATTTAACAGCAATTAAAGTATTTTAGAAATTCAAAACAACATTGCACACAATTGAAATTAAATTTAATTATCTGCGATTTTGTCCATGTACATAGTTTGAACCAAAGTTCAAATACAGGACCCAAGGTCATGAATCAAGTCCAATATGACTTGTACAGGTCTTGAATGTGTGAAAACACATTTGGGCCCAAAAAACCCATGCTAGGCTTGGACACCAATGATTGCAGTAATTTAAATATACAAAAATACAAAGACATAGAAATACTGATAAATACTAAATTTTAATAAGGCAAAATTATACATAATAGATATATACATACATGTTAAAATACATTATTATATATATATATATATATAATATATATAGATATATATATTATATATATAATAGTATATATATATAATACATACATATGTTAAAAATACTATATATATAATATTATATATATATATATATATATATATATATATATAATATATAGATATATATATATATATATATATATATATATATATATATATAGATATATTTAGAAAGATATATCAGATATATATATATATATATATATATATATATATAATATATTATAATATATATATATATATATATATTATATATATATATATATATATATATATACAAATATTGTATACATATATATAATAGTATATATATAATAATATATATACACATGAACATATATACATATGTACATAAATACATATAGTACATAAATACAAAATATATATATAATTACTAATATAAAATATATATATATCTATATATATATATATATATATATATATATATATTAATATATATATATATATATATATATATATATATAATATATATATATAGAATATTTTAATATATATATATATATATATATATAGATAGTATATTATATATATATATATATATATATATATATATATATATATATATATAATATATATATATATATTATAAATAAATACTACATATGTACAGTATACATATATATATATATATATTTTTTTTATATATATATTATAATATCTATATTATATATATATATATATATATATATATATATAATAATAAAAAAAATATATATATATAATAATAATAATAAAATAAAGAAAAACAAAAAGGAAAAAGAAAAAAAATAATAGAACAGCAAGGGGGCTCGAACTCGGCCCTCTGGGTCGAGTTCTCGAGTCGGGTCGGGCTGGTCAGGGGGTCAGCCCGTTCGTTTGTTAGAGTTAGGACTTAGGTTAGTTTTATTTAGGTTTAAGTTAGTTAATATATAAAAAATAATAATAACCATCCTGTGTCCTGACAATTAGGTACACATGAGTCTAAGTGTCCGGGTTGATTATGACCGCACGACACGAGTTTGCCGTGTCCACACTCACCAATAGGTCGTCGGGTGCTGGCGTGTCATATATGTGAAATCGAGACACAGTAGGACACAGGAGCCAAAGAGCACGCACGTGTCGAAGTCGAGCGTGCTTTCGAGGCGGCGACTGGGCGGAGGAGACGTTTGGCGGTGGGTTGTCGGATTAGGGTTAGGGTTTCGGTTAGGGTTGCCGGAAAATTAGGGGGAAGGCGGTGATCGGGCTGGGGAGAGAGGGTAGTTTACACTTAGGTCCCTAGGGTTTTAGGAAATTAGGGTTAGGTCCCTCCCTAGGATAAATTGCAAATAATATTTGCAAACCGACATTAAAATGATTCAAGTACTTGCAGAAACTAATTAAAACATTTGAAGTAATTACAAATCTATATTAAAATAATTCTAAAAATTACAAAATGATATTAAAACATTTAAATTAATTGCAAAATGATATTTTAATATATAAAACTCATTTAAAAATTATTTAAAAATTCTAGAAAAATTCCTAAAAATTCTAATAATTATTTTAAGGCTAAATATGACATTAAAAATTAATTAACATTAATTAAATAAATTTTGAAAAATAGGGGCTTACAACGTATAGGCGATTCGTGCATTTCGCACGAATTTCCGCAGTGACGCGTGCGGAATCAAGTCCGATTTGGCGTCCCGTCGCAGCAACTTCGTACGCGATTTTCGAGAAATCCGACCGTTGGATCGGCAATTTCTTCGCTCCGTCACAAAATTGGTATATCCATCTTTACTCCTTTCAGTTTTTGTCCGTTAATTTTATCGTTTGATACATCAAAACCGGCCACCAAGTTGACCGTTTAAATTGTATAAATTTTGGACAGTTTTGCAGAGCCAACTTCCTCAGCTTGTACCTCCTCCACCGCAGCTCCATTTGGCGTGCTACCAGTTTTTGTGTGAAGCTGGTATAACCCTCTTACTACCCCTCCAGTTTAGTTTCATTATGAGCTTGTTTAATTGGTTGAATTCGACGCCAAAGTTGGCCGTCCGAATTCGTAATTTTCAACTTGTAAAATTCTATTTTTGAACAAGGGACTCCAGATTTCATTTCTGACACTACCAGTAGACTCGTGGTGTCGTTCTGGCATGTTTGCATATAAAATTTGTTAGATTTGGAGGACGTGGGCGCTGGCACGTATTTCGGTGCAAAGCGGGTCCTACCGTCGGAGTCAACGGGATTTTTTGACGCCGGCTCATCGGAATCCAATTCCGGATACACCGTTGAGTTTTTATCATCATTCTGAACTCGTTGATATATAATTTGCTAGGTTTTAGTGGACATTGGATCCTACACGTATTTCGGTGCAAGTCGGATACCAATATCCGGATCAACGGGTCATTTTGAGATCGGCTCATCGGAATCCAATTTCGGATACACCGTTGAGTTCGTATCGTCATTTTGGACTCGTTGACATATAGTTTGCTGAGTTTTGAGAATATTGGCTCCGGCACGTATTTTCGTGCAAACCGGAATTCCAATGTTCTGGTCAATGGACCAAATTGAGATCGGGTCAACGGAATCCAATTCTGGATATACCGTTGGGTTCGTATCGTCATTCTGGTTTCGTGGACATATAGTTTGATATGTTTTGTATACTTATTTTCTTGCACATTTTTCGATGCAAAACGGCTCCGACACGGATATCGTTTTGACCCGAAATCATCTTTTTGCCCTTGTGTCCAAATTGGACCGATGGATAGGCTACCCTAGCTAATTTGACCATTCTGGACACGTTGGCGATATTTATTTCATCGTCCGACAAAGTTTGTTGATAATTTCTCTGTGTTTAACCTTTTTATAATTAATTAATAATTAATTCTTATAATGTTCGTATTTCGGGATTGGTACAACGAAACTGAGATCAGTCAATTCCAGTGATCTCATGTCGCTGAAATTGACAAGATGGACACGTGGATCACTATAATAAGATTATTAACTTTATCGTTGATCATCTTATCTCGATTTGCGTGTCATAAGTTTCGACGTACAATAACAAAGTACACTTTATATCTTTAATAATTAGACTAGAATTGACCCTGTTTGACCAGAGTTGACCAGTTGACCAAAAGTCAACTGTAAGTCAACACTTGACCTAGTTTGACTAAATTGTTCACCAGAGTTGACCTAGAGTTGATTTGACTTAGAAGAGCCTAGAATAATATAGATTGCTTGTAGAGATTCATTTATTACAACTTGAACACCTTGTAACCTGTGTTGCTTTAAATAAGACTCTGTGGCTTCAGTTGGACCCCTATACCTATCAACTGTTCAGGTTATCAGGCGAGTACATTCTCTGATTATTTTATATCTTGTTAGGATTATATTTCCTGCTTTAGATTACTTTACATGATGCTGACACGTTGAAAACACGGATTAGTACTATATGGATCTTGTCGTGCGATGTTATCCCCTTAGCGGATACATCGGGTATTTGTGTTCGTGTACTTTATCGTGAGCATCGTGTACTCCGTGTATTCGTGACATTCGTGTACGAAATGTGTGAAATCGTGTATATTCATGTATTCACATGACCTTCGTGTACAATAACATAACTTGGCTAGATCCTTGTGTATTGATTGGGGCGGGAGAGTAGAAGTGATTATGTAATCAATCCAGTAGATTACTCGTGTATGCCCTCTTTAGATTACTCGTGTACAACATCGTGCCGTTTACATAACTATCTTGTGCTCTGAATCACTAGTCACTGTTATTTCTCTATATACTGTAGCTATTTACTTACAGTCTCTCTCTTTTTACATCATGTTATTCCTTCAGTTTCCTGTATCTTACTCTTTAGCATGTTTATATTTCCTAGCCTGTTATGATTGTTGAGATGTACTATACTCGCTCCTGTCCTGACTAGACCTGTTGATAAATTTTACAGATAGCCTTGAGGTTGCCTGCTAGCCTAGAGGAGACACAGTAGAGGTTGTATAGATAGTTATTTCAGTTGTCTTGAGTGGTATTTACTTTATGGATTACTGTATTTAAGATTTGAGATGTTTTCTGGATTTGTGTATCTTAGACACTTAGACTTCTATCGGCTGTATCTCTTTGTGGATTTCATGTTTTATCTATCTTTATCATGCTCTACCTTAGATGTGATTGAGACTGTATCTGCTATGTCACCTCCATTCGGAGAGTATATACTGTACATGTACCTTTATATTGTTAGATGTTGACCTAGGACAGCGTTCTACCACCGATACTGCGGCGTAGGCTGGACGTACCCACGTCTCGTGCCCTTACTCTAGGGTGCGGGTCGTGACACAAGATTAGAGACTTCTGGGATAGCTCTGGAGCGTGAAATTGGGGGATGCTTCTAGATCGGCTTGGTGATGAGACAGTCGGTGCGTTGATCTCTTCCGGTTTAGAGATTAGCATGGAGCCAGACCTGATTAAGTGGTCGTTGATAGGAAACGACGAGTCCTCTCTGGTTTTGGCCAGGGGCAGTTCGTGGCACTAATTTGCCTTCGAATATTTCTGGGACCTATTGGCAGTCATGCATCCCCAAAAAATGGTCTTTTCTTATTTGGAGAGCGATTCATAAGAAACTCCCTACTGATGATGCCATCACCACCTTTGGCATCAGCTTAGCATCAGCCTGTCGTTGCTGCTCAGAGCGTCAGTCCGAATACTACTAGAATATGTCAAATTAGCGACGGCACAAAACGTCGCTAAAGTGGTATAAAAGGTCGCTAAATACAAATTCTGATGTATTTAGCGACGTTTTATTCTTGTCGCAAAAATCCTAGTCGCTGATTGATAAGACGTCGCTAATCGTTGGACTTACCGACGTTTACCGACGCTTATAAACGTCGGTAATATAGCGACATTTACCATCATAACGTCGTAATGTAGCGACGTTTGTAATGTCGGTAAACGTCGCTTAAACAAGCGACGTTTACCGACTCTGCGTCGCCAAATTTGGCAGAAAAAATAAATGTTGCGACGTTTACCGACGTCATATTGCGTCGGTAAACGTCGCTAAATTTGGCAGAAAAAATAAAAAATAAATCACAAAATCTAAATTTTTTTACAGAATCACATTTTTTTCCCTGCAGTTTAAATAACAATAAATACATAATTTCTTTGAATGCCTAGGTTCGTCGACCTCTTCGGTGGAACACTCAACACCGGTAAATCACAACAGCATAACACAATATGTAAATCAACACAAACAAATATCCAAGTCTATAAACCAACTAACCAAGTAAACAAATATCCAATTCTATAGCACAACAAATAACCAAGTCTACACACCAAATAACCAAGTCTACAACCAAATAACCAAAGTCTATATGCCAAAACCAACAAATATCCAAGTCTACACACAAACATCCAAGTCTACACAAACAAAGAATCAAACAAACACAAACAAACAAACAGTCCTAACTCGGACTACTACGGATCTGGAGGAGGAGGGGCACCGCCGCGCCTCAAGGATAGAAATATCTCGTACTCCTCCCGTAAAATCGTCACCGATGAAGAAGGTAGTGATGTCGGTGGAGTCGGAGATAGTGACGCCGGCGGAGTCGACGACGATGAAGGCGCACTCGGAGGACAATATTGCTCCAACGTTGCTAGTCGCTGGTGGTAGATATCCATAGTAGATAACATTCTCGTACTGCTATCAGCTAACGAATTCTGCACCAATCTCAACCTCTCGCCCCTGGACATCGGGTGCTGCTCCTGGATCCGTCGTAGCAGCTCATCGCGAACAGACACATCTGGTGCTGCTACTGTACCAATCTCATTCTCGTACTGTTTATGACTGTGGTTGAACGACCTAGCATAACTAGTCAAATTTATTACTCTAATCTAGATAGCCAATTTGGGATTTTGATGGCTACAACACTTGTATAAAGAATTAGAAAACTTACATAAGCTTTGGCAGCCATCTTCTTCGTCATCTCTGTCCAAAAATCTGCTCTGAGTTAATCCTTTGCCCCGGAGCTCGAGTGGACATCCTTGAGTAGAGCTCGAGCGAGAGGTTCCTGACAGCATGGTGGTCTCCTTTGTCAAAGGATTCTTGCTCGTCCCACAACCAATTAAAAATTTCTTCATTTCTAATATCTTGAATATGAAACTCTGTTTCACATTTGGTTCTTATATACCAGAAGGTAGAGCCAAATGTGAAGTAGAGCTTCATATTCAAGAGATTAGAAATGAAAAAAATTTGATTGGTTGTGGGACGAGCACGAATACTTTAACAAAGGAGACCATCATGCGTCAGGAGCCTCTCACTCGAGCTCTACACGAAGGATGTCCACTTGAGCTTCGGGGCAAAATTTTGGCTCAGAACAAGAATCTGTTGACGGAGCACATCCACCATACTGTCATAAAAAAATAGTAACGGTGAGAGACCCATCTGAGAGGACGTATACTCTGATAATATCTCCTCCAACACTCAATCCCAATACTGATATCATTCTTGTAAAGGTGATCTCTCAGAGTATACGTCCTACTCAGATGGATCTCTCAGAGTATCCTCTTCGGTTGGTTGTCGAGCCATAGGGTACAGTCTCTTCCGGCCGAGCCAGCCCCACCGGTGAGAGAATCGAGCGAGAGAACAGGGCCGATAAGATAAACCTTAGGGGGGTGGGGGGTACGCCGGTCGCGGAGGAGGGGGGATGGTGCTCCTGTGGCGGGGGTGGGGTGTGCCGGTATGCCGATAGGGGGTGCACGGTCGGTCACGGGGGGGGGTGCTCCGGTGGTGGGGGTGGGGGGTGGTGGAGAGAGAGAGAGGGGGGTACGCCGGTAGAGGGTGCGCCGGCCGGTCGGAAGGGGTGGGGGTTGTGCTCCAGTGGTGGGGGTGGGGTCTGCCGGCCAGCGGGGGGGGGTGCTCCGGTGGCGGGGGTGGGTTAGAGTTTACCTAGTCGGAGAGGAACGGATCATCGACAGGGGAGGGGGTTGCCGGTGGGGAGCTGGAGACGGAGGGGAGCTGGAGACGAGGGGGAGCGGAGGGCCGGAGGGGGTCGCCGAGGGTCGCAGAGGGGGTCGTCGAGGGAGAGCCGAGGGGAGAGGGGGTCGCCGAGGGGGAGCCGAGGGGGGAGGAGGTCGCCGAGGACCGGAGGGGGTCGTCGAGGGTTGCGGAGGGTCGGGGGCTAAGGGGGTCGCCGATGTCACGACCCGCACCCACTGTGAGGGTACGAGAACGTAACAACGCCCAGCCTACGCCGCAGTGTCGGCGGTAGAACGCTGTTCTAGGTCATGAACTATAACTAACATAATATGAATACTCTCCATAAGGAGGCCAACACAGAGGTATAACTCAATCGCAATCTATAGATAGAATATGGCACGATGAAAAGGATAAAGAAATCCTCAACTGAGGTACAACAGAAATGATATAACAAGTCTCACCAACTACCAGTCTCAACATCTAAAATATACAACTCTGAAAATAAAGACAACAGCTAAAACATGAAAAGAAAGGACAGTCTAAGCTATCTATCTACACTATGCAAGGTATCGTCCTCAGCAGCTGCCTGAACCTCCCCAGGGGTCCAGGTTGCGAGTGTCATCTAGGCAAGCTCCAAGTAAGGGGTGCAGGGTTCCTCATCATCCTCTGTAAAATTTTCAACAGGTCCAGTCAGGACGGGAGCGAGCACAATACATCTCAACAGTTCATAGCAGGTTAGAAAATATAATCATGCAGTAAAGTAAGATATAGATACTGAAGGAAATACAGTATGTAAACAGAGAGAGAACTGTAATAGAAATATCTACTATAAGTAGAGAACTAATAGTGACTAGTGAGTCAGAGTAAAATATAAACATGTGAATGGCATAGGAGATTCATGACTACAGCTAAGAGAGTGATTCATGACTACAGCTACTTGGATAATATTCACATGTCTATTTCTACTCCCCCATCCCCAATCAATACACAAGGATCTGTTCAAGTTATGTTAAGATTCATGAAACTTCATATGGCTCATAAATGAGTGATACGTGAAGGTGATTCATGATGGCTCTGTGAACATGAGAGTACATGTGTCACAAGCGATTCGTGAATCAGAGGAAGCATAGAGATACGTGATGATTCGTGAAACGCACAAAATATGCAGTATCTGATGCTCCCGAGGGGGATAACATCTCATGAAAAGATCCATATAGTACCAATCCGTGTGACCAACATGACAGTATCAAGTAAAGTAATTTAAAGCAGGAAAATAATTCTAAACAGGATATGAAATGATCAGAGAATGTACTCGCCTCGTATCTGAATGTCTGAAGTAAATGTACCGTCCGAGATGAGGTACCTGACTCCTAGTTAGAGCAACACAAGTCAAGATGTATACAGAGGGTGATATATGAAATGTACAATGCATCTGCATGATGTCTAGGTCAAACTAGACCAAAGTCAACTCTCGGTCGACTCTAGTCGACTAGACTAGTCAACTAGGTCAAGTCCTAGCCCAATAAGTCTAATAAGTCTCACTAGGACTAACCAGCCTAGTCTAGCAATCACATACCAATCACAAGGCTATACAACAAGCCGCACATCAAGGCACATTCACATTTAGCTATTTATCCTGGAATTTTTATATGGCTATAAGTATATATGATTTCATATATTTACAATATTTTACAATGAGAGAAAGTTAGAGAGGGAACTAGCATGTAAGGCTATGTGTGTGAACATGAAGGTGAAATGGAAGGCATAGGCTATACTATCTATATGCTAATTACATATCAAGCATGCTAACACAAAACATATATATATGCATACATTGAAACAAGTAAGTTAACTAGTTGCATGCATGCATGTGTATACTCTATATATTTATATAATATATCATAGTATTACACATTAACATATAGGTTACCTATAGTATATGCTTACACATAGAAGAATAGGAAAGGGGCACATGTGAGGGTGTTGTGTGGGTGGCATTAGGCAGAGTTGTACTTCTAGTTACATGCATATATACATCCATACATACCTATCTTCATATATTCATTTATACATTTATTTACTTACTTTCATCTATACATTTATACATGCATACATACATATTTACATACACACACACATACATATATATACTCATATATATAAATACATATCTAAACTCATATATATAAACACATATAGGATGCATATAAAGGCTGATACAAGGTTGTGTTAAGGACCTGTTGGGGACAGGTAAGGGACAGCTACATGGCTGATTTTTGGGGTGGTTTAGGACAGTTAATGACAGGTTTTAGGCTGCCAGTTAGAGGCTACTCCATGGGCTGTGGGGACAGTTATTTGGGACTGAAATGGGGTGTGTACCACTGCTGCTATGGGACAGGAAATTGTGGGTGGTTTTGGGGCTACCAAATCTGATATGGAGGGCAGGTTTTGGGGGCCAATATGTGGGCTGTATTGAGTGGCTTAAGGGATGTCATTGAGGGTGCTATGGGACTGATTTGGAGAGTCCTATAAGTCCTGAACATGGGCTGAACATAGGACAAAAAGGGGAGCTGAACATAGGTGGACAGAAAACATATGACAGGAAATGTGTGTCAATAGAATGTAGAGTGTGTGTGTATGTGACTATGTGTCAATGTGTGTGTCACAGGAATGCAGTAAAGTGTATGAGAGTGCACTGTGTGTGTGAGGAAATGTGAAGGAAATCAGAAATCAGTGTGTTAGCAGGAATACATGATATTGTGTTAGAGTTTAGTGTCTCAATCATTACAAGTGGCAGGGATTAAAACAGGGTTCAATGGAGAGCATTTCATGTGTGTGTGAGAGAACATGAAAGCATGTGATACATGGCATAGGGAAAAATTAGTGAATCATGTGCATGTGTAGCAGTAAAGTGACATGTTAGAAGAAGGAATTTCAGTGAATGGCAACCTGTGTAGTAATGAACAATGAGCTTATCAAAACAATGAGGTATGGAAAAACAGGAAAATGAAATCTTCTCAGGTTATAGGAACAAAATCTCAGTTTTGACAATTACCAATGGGAAGAAAATCAGTGAATCAGTGCCTTCATTCAAATTAGTTAGAAGAAGGGAAAGGAAAACAATTTAGGATGTTAAGGGATGAATTAAAACAAACAAAATATTGTGTGGTGCAGGAACTCTCAGGTTTTCATAAACAGTTTCAGAAGTTGAAACTGAGCACAGCTCATAACTCCTGAAATTTGTGAAACTCTAACATTTACTCTAGCATGTACAACAATGCATTCAGTCATCTCCTAAATATAGAATTATAAGGATTGAACTGCATATTAAACTGGGATCAAAACGACAGTTAATAAGAAAATTCAATTCTCAGGATTTGGTAACCCTCTAACAGTTATCCATCACTACCCAATTTTGATTCCCATCTTGTTTTCTAACACAATACAAACCAATCATTCTAGTAATGTGGCTACACATGTATGCATGAATCTATCATGTAATTTGAACATCAATTTCAGTTTAAAAACTGGAATTTAAATCAGAATGGAAGAACAGGTATATATCTATATGATATCAGTCAACACATAACAGTCCAATTCACAACCCAAATCCCATTACATGAACATAAAAGCGAATCTATCAGGTAAAATCAACCCAGCGGGTACTAATACACATATACAATTAATTTAATATGACAAATAATCATTAGAATCAGTTCAAAAATGGAATTTTAACTTAGAAAATTAAGAACTGAACATTCGTATCAGTCGAGAATGGAAAACTCCCCAAATCAATTCAAAACTCATTAATATTAGAGGCTAAGGGTTGGTAATTAGTGTCACATATGTGTACGTGTCCAGGCATACATTTGTGTCCAAGAAACTAGACAAAATCGTGTCCAAATCATAACACACACAGACACGTGATCTGTGCACTAGATAGTGTCGTGCACGCGTGCACGCGTGTCAAACACATGACACAGGCCACGTGGGGACACGTGGCTGTGCACACGTGTAGCCCACGTGTAGGGCTACACGGTCGACGCCCTGCACCATGTCCACGTCACGTGTCCAGCCATGTCCAGTCGCGTGCCAGGAGCACAATACCGCTCGCTGCAGTCCAGTGCGAGACCAGTGCACCACGTATGCTGTGTCCGACACGATACGTATTAGTCCAGGACTTGGGGGCTGACATGTCAGTCAGTGCCCCCTCCTAGACACCAAATCTCGTGTCTCCACGTGTCCTCTACAGGGAATACTAGGGCCTGATAGGCAGGACACCTAGCCGACGCCCCGGGGTGCATACTACATGAAAGTCTTACTATGGTCACTTCACATCTATTGTCTCAATCATTCAAACAAGAAGCAAAAATAGAGAACATGTAAGATAAAGCAGTAAGGCGTCCCAAACGCTTAGTCAAAATGTTCTTGAGATCTGGCTTTACAAAACATAGCCAGATGGTATAGTAACATATACACAATTGTTATCAGCTGTAGTCTGACTTAATTACAATTATGTAAAAGTAAGTGCAAGACAATCCGACTAACATGTCGGTGCCAAACGGCTAGGCATAAAGTAAATAACAAAACGAGCGGTGAAGTAAGGAACCCACTCGAGTCCTCCTGCGATCATTCTTCTAGTATTGACCATCTTGGAGGTGGAAGTAAGCTGAGTCCTCGGGAACCGGCTCTAAATCTGGCCATGCAAAACCAGAGAGGTTAGACCTCTAATAGCAAGTACCACAAGGAAGCACGATATGAAGGATTAAACCAGTAAGTAAGAGAATATAATAATAGATCTCTGCTTTCCATTAGGATTCACATAACATCACGACACTTCGAACCAACCTTCCAACCAAACAAGGACAGAAGTTGGCCCGTCATGTCCTGACATTATGATCATCTCAGTTAGGCAACAGAGTAGGTACAGTACACAAACAAATCATCTTGAACGGCCAATCAACTCCTACGGCTTGCTATTGTGAGTCCCAAGTTATCCTGGAATTATGCAAATAGGGATTCCTCAGTTCTTACTATGTGCGAACAAGGCTAGTCTATCCAGTCAATCAATTGCGCCAATAATGAATTAGACGAGTCCCAGCGGGACGCCCGTCATCAATATACAATATACAATAATAATATAAGCAGATACCGCTCCCTGCCCGTGTGGCAGGTTTACAGTATCTGTGGGAACCAGCCGGCCTGTCGGGCACTACTAGTCCCAAGAGGGCTGCCATGTAAGAACTCGGAGATCCATTCTCTCCATGCAATCATTATTTTATTTAACTTAATAGTCTCTACGTTGAGTGAAATCCCATGCCGTGGATCATGGTCATTAAAATGAGTACTTTCGTACGGGGTACGATATGCGCAACTCTACAACGATACCAGTGCGGTTAAGTTGCAGGTCTTATATAGCGTAATGCAACAATCAGAACTAGCCACGGAGTAATCATGCCTTGACCATAAAGTACACATGCTGCTTTTGTAAAATAAATAAATAAATTGAAGCCTGCATGTCCCTGTACGTCAATATTCGGGATCAGCCAGTCGATTACAATAGTTCATAATTAATATGAACGTGTCTCATTCATTCAATTCAATAAGACGACTAGCCAGTCTCTTAGTTCCAACTAGGAACGCATGATCAATTTAGTCAAGATAACCATTATTATCAATGGTGACAAGGCATGAAAGTCAATTAGTATTAAATGGGGTCGAGTCTATAACTCTCAAGGTTAAGTTCCAGTCTTACTGGGTATCCATAAACCAAATCAAGACACAGGGCACGTTCCACACAACCATATATATTAAAAATATTAACATGCTATGATTATCGAGTTCATAAAAAGGTGTAAGGATATAATAGGAGAATTATCATGCCACCATTAAATGAATAAATTATAGAACAAATAGAAACACCCAGGTCAGGAAGTCACGCCAACAAGTCTATGCTAAGGCCAACAAGTCACGCCAACAAGTCTATGCTAAGGCCAACAAGTCACGCCAACAAGTCTATGCTAAGGCCAACAAGTCTAGTAGGTAGGAGTGAGCGTATAAACAGCGTGAGCGTGAAGGATAATTCACGCACTCATAACGTGAGCGTGAAAAGTAACTCATGCACGCACAGCGTGAGCGTATGAGCGTGAAAAGCGTGATAAGAAATTCACGCACGCATAGCGTGAGCGTATGAGCGTGAAAAGCGTGATAAGAAATTCACGCACGCACAGCGTGAGCGTGATAAGAAATCCACGCACGCACGCAAAGACGTGAGCGTAACTCAGAATTCACGCTGGCACGTAAGAACGTGAGCGTGACTCAAAATTCACGCTAACACGTAAAGACGTGTGCGTGACTAAAATTCACGCTAACACGTAAAGACGTGTGCGTGACTAAAAATTCACGCTAACACGTAAGAACGTGAGCGTGACTAAAAATTCACGCACGCACGTAAGAACGTGAGCGTGACTAAAAATTCACGCTAACACATAAAGACGTGTACGTGACTAAAAATTTACGCTAACACGTAAAGACGTGTGCGTGACTAAAAATTCACGCTAACACGTAAAGACGTGTGCGTGACTAAATCTCCCGAACTCCAATCTTATGGAGCCTTCGTTCCAAGCCAGAAATGAGGTTCCCATGGTTCAGAATGGTGTAGAATGAGAAGCTCTGCCACATGAAACTATCTATTTTCGAAAACACGCCAGGTTGGGAGATCAAAACCCATGGACAACCGAAACACAACAACTTAGATCTGTAAGAAACGAGCCAAGGAAATCAAAAATGCTAAGTACTAAACTCTCTTAGAATCATAAGAGGAAGACAAATGAACCATAAAAATGGGTGAAGGAGAAGCAAGATGTACTTGCCTTCTCCTGGTAGGTGGAGAGAGTGATGAGAAAGAAGAAGAAGTAATGGTGAAGGAAAGTTATGAAGAGAGAGAAGGGGATGGGGGCTTTAAATGGAAGGGGTGGTGGTAGGTAGGGTTCGGTTCATGTGAACCACCATGAACCCGAGAAAAACCCTCCATAGGCCGAACCTAAAAGCAAGACTAAAAGCAGAGAATAACAGCAGAAAATAAAATACAGATAATTAATTAACATGAAATTAAAGGAATTTAAATACAGGATAATACATGATAAATACTAAATAAATATATGTGAGTTGTACATGTATAAAAATACGCATTCTGGGAACGGGAAGTGACATTAGTTTTTCAAAAATCGAAAATAAAATTCTTTGTGACATTACATCAAACACATGCACACATATCATGATACGTGTCCGATACGGACACGTAAAGGACACGAAACCTAGCAAAACCTATTCCTACAGAGAGAGGACACCTAGGGCTTCCTATCCATGCAAACAAAACGAAAATCTATGGAAGGAATAGGAAGTTACCTATATGTGCAATTTGCATAAAAAAGCTTCAAAGGGGGGTTTTCTCCTTGATGGCCAAGTGCTCCAAATTGGTCCAAACCTGAGATTCCTCTCCATGAACAGCAAGTAGAGGTGGATTAGGAACTAATACAAAAGACTAGAGGGAAAAAGGAATTAAAACAAAGAAACTAGGGCTTGAGGAAGATTCCTATACCTTTCATTTCTTCAAAGTGTTGAAACTCAATAAAGAGGCAAGAACCCTAAATGAAGAGATTATTTATAGGGGGAATAGCCCTAGGTGGCTGTTCAAAAAGTGATAGTTAGGGTTAGGGTTGAGTCTAATAGGCTATGGACCTATTTGCACTAGTCATGGAACCAAATTTTAAGTATCAAGCCTATGGTCCAAATCACTAAGCCTTCTATCCAAGTCTTGATTCCTACATGAATAATTTAGATTAACTTAAGTTAGACTAGGGTTCTACCATGCTAACCAAGTCACCATAGCTAGGGTCAACTTCTAGGTTAGTCTACAAAGTCTCAACTAGTCAAGACTAACATAACACATAGCAATATTTAATTTATATTAAAATTACAGAAATTCCCATAAATTACAATAAATTCAAATAAATCCTAAAATGACCAAAATACCTCCAGCTAAAATGTACTAATTAAACATCCTAATCACATGGCTAGGCTCTAGGGTTACTCTAACAAAACACCAAATCATAAGTCATGATTTAAATAGTTTAAAAATAATTAAAAATCACTAAAAATCATAATATGAAATAAATATCAATAAATAATAAGTATAATTTTAAAATTTCAAAATTATCCTCATTTGAAAAATTGGGTGTTACAGCCGAGGGATCGGGGTTTGGTGGGAAGGGATCGAAATAATGAGGGGAATGAAAACTCAAACGTGTCCTATATTTTTAATTTAGCGACGACACTATGATACGTCGGTAAACGTCGCTAATGTTATCGATATTAACGACGTCTTACTTCATACGTCGGTAAACGTCGCTAATATTAGTGACATTAGTGACGTTTACCGACATATTCGCGACATATGTCTTTTAATACAAAACGTAGTCGTTGTACGTCGTCGAACGTCGCTAATAGTGACGTCTTGCGACGTTATATAGTAACGTCGCTAAATTGTTAAAATATAGCGACGTTTTCATCAAGCGTCGCTAATTACGTCGCCAAAATGACTTATTCTGGTAGTGGAATCGGTTGAGTACATCATTTTGGAGGGAGATCTGGCCAAGGAGGTGTGGATCGGACTTTCCGAGCACTGCCTCCCAGATTTTGTTGGAGGGGGCTACAGCGATCTTCTAGCCACTTGGAGCAGTGCCTCACACGGACATCAGATCGTCGCAGTTACCATCACCTGGATGATTTGGAAGAATCGGAACAAGTACAGATATGAAGGTCATCAACTCTCTCGCCTCAGTTATTTAGGGAGATTAATGGACAGAGATCCACAAGGCAGGTAGAACCTGCAAGCACATCAAGGAGATATTTTGGGCTTCTTTGCACTATTACGTTTTGTGGGTGGTTTTGTTGTCGCGTGGGAGCTTGTCCCCGGCGTTTTGATAGGTTTTCCTTTTCTTCAATATACTTGTAAAGTCTTTAGCTTTTTGTGTCTTTCTTATATATATATATATATATATATATATATATATATATATATGAGTAATTGGTAATTGTGGCGAACTCGTCTCCACTGGAGCTCGAACTCTCTTAACCAGGCTAGAGGTCGTCTTTTAACCACGCGAGAGCGCCCCCCCCCCCCCCATCCTCCTTCTCCGTTGGATCGAGCGGACCGCGTGGGGCCAGCACGCGTCCGTTCGATCCAACGGTCGAGGACGACGGAGCTCCACGGATGGGACTTCCGATCCGCTTATATATATATATATATATATATATATATATATATATATATATATATATATATATATATATATATATATATATATATATATCACTACAAAATTGTTACTGGAAATTGCTGAGCAACCCAATTTCGGGGTTGGTTTTTATGAAAAATCCACCCGCAGGATGTGTTTTATTAAATATCCAGAATTATATATTTCCACGTTAAGTATTCCAAGATTTTCTTTAGATGTTCTGTATTTACAAAATTAATGCCATAACTACCCCTCCGCACAAACTCAGATTTGGATTGCGATTCTCGTCGTCTTCTTCTTCTTCTTCACGAGAGATCTGAATTCCATTGCTCTCATCTTTAGTAGATATCGCAAAGATCGTTCGTAGTTTACCATGCTTTTTTTCCAGTCGAACTCCGATCATCGCTCATCTTCTTCTTATTCTTCTTTGACAATTAGGTCAATTATGGTGAGAAGATCTTCTTCTTCTTTTCCATAAGAGTTAGCATCGTTTTGAAAAAAGAACGAAAACTCTTGAATCTTTATTCATGTCAAATTTTTTTTCACAAAACAAAAAATAGAAAATTAGGTTTCTGTCAACTGTTCTCCGTCGATATAACACGAAGAATAGTCATTCTCCTGCATTAGCAAGGAGAATGCCATTCTTCGTATAAATTAACACGGAGAATGCCATTCTCTGTGTTACTAACACGGAGAATGGCCATTCTCCTGTGTTTAAACATTTGAATGACCATTCTCCGTGTCATTTAATACGGAGAATGGTCATTCTTCGTGTAATTTAGCACGGAGAATGCCATTCTCCGTACTAAATTATACGGAGAATGGTCATTCTCCTACGTTTTAACACTGGGAATGGTCATTCTCCGTGTAAATTGAAACGGAGAGTGTCATTCTCCGTGTTTCTAACACGGAGAATGGCGTTCTCCGTGTTTCTAACACGGAGAATGGCCATTCTCCTGCGGTTTAACACTGGAATGACCATTCTCCGTGCTAAATTACACGGAGAATGACCATTCTCCGTGTAAATTAAGACAGAAAATGTCATTCTTCGTATTACTAACACAGATAATGGTCATTCTCCGTGTAAATTAAGACGGAGAATGCCATTCTCCGTGTTACTAACACGGAGAATGGTCACCCTCATGCGAAATTAACATTCTTCGTGTTCTAACACGGAGAATGGTCATTCTCCTACATTTTATGGTCAGTTGAAACTTTGGAGGGCCATAACTTTTGACTTGGAGGTCGAAACGAGGTCCAGTTTGTCGCAAAGGAGCCTGAGATAAACAGCTTCACCGTTTGTCGGCCTTCCGATATTTTAGAATCGCAAAAAAAATGATGTTTGGACCTCCGTTTTAGCACTTTTGTCGTTTGTCTCGGTCTTTCCGAAATTTTTAGACGAGTTTTTAAAAATTTTTGAGGAGAAAACCTAGATTCGAAAGTGAGCAGCGTATGGAAGAAGATGAAGTATCGAAACGTTTTTTTAAGCGTAGTTTCGTGGGTGTTTTCAATAAATTATAAGGAAGGGCAAAAAGGTCATTCGGAACCCTCTTTATATATTTTTTGCTAATTCTAGGCACACGATGAAATGTTATTGTACGGTGGATTTTTCATAAATTTATTTCCTTTTTTTAGATATTTCATACATTTTCCCAAATTGTTGTGCTCGTACCACACGATTTGAATTAGGTGAAGCGCATGCGCAGATGCGAGAGATTAGATGGCTTTCCAAACTAATTATTGTACTTCCCATGGTATATGGATATTCCAGTTCCACATGTACGTTTCACAACAGGATATTCCAGTTAGCTGACAATGTAGCGAGTATTTGAAAAAAAAAAAGAGGTCAGCAAGAGATACTTTAATCCCTACTTTTCCTATATCGATCCTTAATATTTGTAGAACTTACGTGTATTCTAATTTAAATATAATCAACTTAATTACCAAATTAGTACCTAAACTAAGAAGATGGCGCCATGGTTGCAGATTAAGAAATAGGTGTCAAGATGATACACATTTTGAGGGGAATCGACAACTACAAGAATGTGCCGATAATAAAGAATTTACTCTGACATACACAATGGCCATTTTTATACAACAAATATCATGTGGTTCGGCGCGCTATATAAAATTTGTCCTTGCGCTATATAAAATTTGTCCTTGAAAGTGTAGGACGCACACCAAGATTATTAATTTGACTAACATTAGGGTATATAACTAACCTACATATAGCATATGCATTCCCACATTGACATTGTCCATACCTTTGTGTTCCTATTTTAGGATAGGCCTATGAGAATGTGCCACTATGTAGGGGCGGATTGAGAAATTGAAGTCCAAGTTGGCTACAGCAGATTCAAATGGGTTAGAAATGGACTTAATCCATATTAAAAAAAATCAAACAATAAAAAAAAAAATTTAAAAGTAAAAAATATATTTTTGGCTAGTTAGAGCCCACCCAAACCATATGCTTGATCCGTCCTGCAAGCGGGTAAAGTACAAACAAATCCTTCTTAGATTTGACTCGAAGTAAAATAAGACTCCTGAAAAAACTGACCCCTCCATAGATTTTTCGTGCCTGCGAAAAAGTCCATATCGTCTATTAGCCGTTAGAAATGATCGTTAATGACTTTTTAAAATTTTTTTAAAAAAAAACTATCCAAAATGTCCTCCCTTTCCCACCAGCCAACCCCTCCTCCCTTCGTCGGCCGGCCCCCCTCGACCCCCCCCCCCCCCCCCCTCCGCTGGCCGGCACCCCTGACCGGCGCCCTCCTCACTTCGCTGGCCGGCCCCCCTCCCCCTTCCGTTGGCCGGCCACGCTCGACCCGCCCTCCCTCCTCCCTCCGCTGGCCGGCCACCCTCCCCTCTCCTCTAGTCTGTAGTGTCCCGTTCCGATAGGTGGCAGACTATGTAACATACTTGCGGCGAGCCAGACTTGGTCAAAAACTTAGATGGCTAGTCTAACTCGATCGCTGAGCTTGGCTTACGATAACACTTTGTGGCATCGAATAAATAGATTTGAACAAGGGTTACAAGAATCGATCCAACTAATGGAACGGCTTCCGTTGGAATAAGTCCTAGATGCAGCAGGCTGCGTCTCGACGAGTGAGCTCTATATAATAGTTCTTTCGACGGGACCAGGTTGATGTATAGTTTTATTTAGTTTTCACTGCTTGGTTTGATGAATGGGTTTTCGCGTCGATTTCTGCGTTCATTCTGAGAATTTCGAAACGAAAGATTAAAAAAGGGATTCTGATAAAATGTTGGTACCATTGCAGGAGCTCGCGTAACTGAAGTTTGAACATTGCGAAGTGTTTCGACTCTCGGCACGATCAAATACTTGATGGGTGATGCAGCCTCTTCTTTTCTACTCCTTCCCACAAACGAAATTCTTTTGCCTCGAACTAATTCAAATCGACGATGGCAAGTTAAATGCATGCCAAATCACTAAGATCAAGACTCGGAATAGCTGTATTGATTTAGAGTAATTTACTATAAAAATATAAGTTTTACATCATAAAGCAAAAAGTTAAAGTTCTAGAAAAAAAGATAGACTATTTCATGTGCTGCAAAATAAAATAAAACGTTGGTTGCGGCATACAGTTCCTCGGAGAATTTGGTGCCTACGGAACGCCAAATCGGGAGTACGATTTTGGAAAAAATGATTCCTTGCGTGAGTTAGAATGCTGCTCAATACTGTCCACGTTATGCAATCTGTTTCATATATTAAACTGTTCATGCATTGGCATGATCATGGACAACTTGTGTACAAGTTTGGTTTTTCTCGAAACGGTATCCTGGGCCCTGGAAGCGAATCGACCTAGGAAAAATGAATGATCGTGCTACGGAACTGATGCATTGCAAAACTTTTAGCAAAGCTCGCAACCTAGACTGAAAGGATCACAATATCGTTGAGAATAGTCCCAAGTGGTGTGTAACAGCAATGACCGCATATAAGATACTAGCATACTCACCTATTGTCTTATATACAGGTAGTAAATGTTATCGCTGTTTTATGTAACGACGAGCTCGACTGTAGTAAGAATTGAAATAAACTGCTATATTTTACTTTATGCTTTTACTGTTTGAAGAAGGATATCAATATGAACTGAAGTTATTTAGTTCTAAATAAAAGAAAAAAAAACTCTAATACATGCCTACCTTAATAATCAGAGTCGGTTTAGATAAGTGAGTTCGTCCCGCTCACTAGTTTATTTCCAAGTGTACTAATCCCCCAACACCACAGGTGACGAGAACTCTGGGGGTGCATGGTGCTAGGCCAAAGCTGAAGTTCGGAGAGGCATTTTGAAGTTCTTCTTATTTTGAAGTATTTTGAAGCCAATTCATCGAAGACTTTCAATGTATAAAAGGGTGGATGTATGAAACGACAAGTATTAGTTCAGGCAGCTTGTCGAATATTTTCTTTTGATTCAATCAATGTAGCCTTAACGGTATATCAAATGTAATTACGACATGCACTTCGTTGCAAACTATCAATAAAAAGCATATTTCTATCTTCCTAAACTGCGTGTTCAATTACTCTGCGATTTGTGAAGTTTTAACTTGATGTTTCAAATAAATGATCAAATATACGTTCTTGCCTTGTATGAGTGCAACTCCAGACTCGTACGACATCACACCCTAGCGAGAACGATCGATTCGACATAATCGATGCAAGGACGAACGATTTGTCGAATCGGAACGTGACATAGTCGACCCCGCTCGACCCGTCCCTACCACCGAAGGGAGAGGGGAAAGAGAATGGAGGGGGGGATAAAATCGTCATTTCAAACGTATTTTAACGTCTGTTAACGGCGTGGATGTAAACTGATCCAAAATAAAAATGTGAGGGTTTTTTAAATCTAGGAATCATTAAATTCAAAAATGCAGATCTAATGAGGGTTTTTTTTTGCGCTTTAACCCCTCAAGGCACTAACTAAAGTGTTAGTTGCATATATATATAATATATATATATACATATATATATATGTGTGTGTGTGCGCGCGCGCGCGAGCGTGCGGGGATCTAAAGACTCGTTCGCGGAGTCCAGTCAAAGTCCCGCTTTCTTTGCACCATCGGATCAGGAGGGTCCGTGCAGGGTCCGTGCAGGGTCCGCCCGCGTCCGCTCGATCCAACGGTCGAGAACGACGGGACTCCCGTGATCCGAAATATATATATATATATAACGACGGGACTCCCGTGATCCGAAATATATATATATATATATATATATATATATATATATATATATATAAAAAAAAAAAAAAAAAAAAAATATATATATATATATATATATATATATATTCATTCGCTAAAAACAAATCGGTTGTTAGGTAACTAATGTTTTACAAAACTTTTGAGTTGATAGGAACAAGTCAATATTAAAGTCCAGAGAAATGAGGATCAGGTGTGCAAAGTTAGACAATGTCATTTAACTTTGTTTTAGTCATTCATTGAAAATATATTTTTGTTTCCGTTACAAAAATTGAATGAAAATATATTTTTGTTTCCAATTATGCTATTTGGTTCCCAAAATTTTTGGGTGATGTCATCTTCCAATGTGGCATCTAACATGACAACTGACATGGCAGCTGATATGTCATATTTTAACCCAAAAAATTAACTACCAATTTTTTTTTATTGTTAACGTTAATGCTAATGCCAGTTTTAATTTAATTTTAATTTTGAAATTAATGTTAATTATAATGTTAGTGTTAATATTAATATTAATATTCATGCTAATTTAATTTTAATTTTAGTGTTTAATTTGGTCATGTCAGCTGTCATGTCATTAGCCATGTCATATACCACATAATAATGGAAGTTGGTATCGTCCAAAAACAATTAGGAGTTTTGTTTCCGTTACAAAAATGTAATGCCTGGACAATTTCCGAAAGTATACATACAGCTAAATATACCGTGAACAACATGCACACAAATGCCAGATTCGTTCATTCGATTCGAACTAATTATGGTACTTCCCATGCACGTGGAATGCATACATTATTTGTTCAATACCACAACTGTATATGCACCTAATTTTGGTAGCAAGGGTGGAGCTACATTCACATCGGGGTCAAGAGCCCCCACAATTTTATTTTTTTATGTAATTTTTAAAAATTACTCAAAAAAAAGTCTGCCCTCCCATAGTTCAAGAAAAAGAAGAGGACTAGATAATTCGTCCCTACAGAATGAAAGGTCTGGCTGGAGAGCAGATCTGTTGTTTCTATTTTTTGCGTACCAAACTACTTTTACTTTCATGAAAAAATATGGATCGCATCGACCGTGTAAAAGAGAACATCTAGAACTGATAAGACATATTTTTATAGGAGAAGGAACAGACTGTTTTGATACATCAAAATTGGAGACAACAGATATGCTCTCATCTAGCTCCGTCCTGTACTTTACCAAGATATTATCTATTTGGATAAGAAATCAAATCTGCTATTTGGCACCCGCGGGTGCACAGCCGGTGCACCCGCGGGGCCGAGAACGCCTCCACTGCCGCGACAAGGGGAGGATGGCAGAGCTGTAGAGGGAGGGGGGACTCGGCGGAGGAGGAGGGGGGCGGCGGCGACGACACCGACGTCGAGGACGGCGGAGCAGCAGGAGGGGACAAAGGGTCGTCGTTGTTGTAGTCGAAAGGGGAGGCGGCGGCAGTGGAGCAAGGGGGGTGGGAAAGGCGGCAGCAGAACGGTAGGGGCGGTGGTCGCGGCGGCGGCGGCGTTCTCGGTCCCGCGGGTGCACCGACTGTGCACCCGCAGGTGCCAAATAGTATTTTCGATAAGAAATTGTGGTCAACAAAACATAGAGGAAGCTAGAGCACAGAAGGACGTGCAATTTGGACAGCCATTAGTCTGACCGTCAACGGCAGCAGACCATGTACGTGACGGCCCTCAATTGGTCTTCTAGTCCGATTAAAGGGACGGACTCCGGTGCTAGCATGGTACTATTGTACTAATGAGCCGCTGAAACGTAGGCGTGGTCATTGGACGGACATGTCCAACGACGGACCAAAATATCATTTTTTTTGTCGTAGGAATTAACCGAGTGTATTCTAATTTATAATTAACAAAGTAATTAGTTACATCCTCCTGAAAAGTGAAAGCAACCTGAATGGCATATGCTCGGTGCCGGCACAGAAGATGTAACCAAGTTGCCGGAGTTCTGATGGCGACGCGAGAGGTCGCTCCGTAACGAGTTCAACACACATATATAACGTTCATTTGCTGACGAAAGCGCAGTAATAACATAAACATCTATTTGACGTACAGTTTGCCATTGGCGCGCCTGCGCTGGCGCGTGCCGGAGAACGGTCAACGCGTGCCATCTGGAGAGCGGACAGTTGATTCTTTTCCAATTGGTCGGATCGTAACTGCGATGATTTACTTCACGAATGAGGTTTTGGTTCGAGTCCATAATACCCCCCAACTACTTCAAGGAAAATAAACAAATAGATATGATATTAGCGGTGACAAAAATGCTATTTGGCTCCCAAAATATTTGGGTGATGCCATCTTTCATTATGTGACATATGACATGGTTGCTGACATGACAAAATTTAACATTAAAATTAATATTAATATTAATATTAATATTAAATTAACATGATAATTAATATTAAGATTAACCTTAACATTAAATCGAACCGAAATATGACAAACGGTTCGGTTTTTCGGTTATCGATTCGATTTTCGGTTTGAAAATTTAAAATTTTAAAACAACGTTATGGTTAGCCATTTTTAATTCTAGTAACCGAACCGAACCGAATCGAAAACCGATTTAGATTTATTAATTTATCAAACTATTCCAATCTATATATACTAATTTTTTCTAACTCCTAACTGAGAGCACTCTCTTCTCCTATTCTCTGTTAGTGCTTCTTTGAGCGTTCTCTCTCTACCCTCAATATATATACCAATATTTTTTACTCTTTGTATTGTAATAATACGTAAATACAACAATGCCATTTTTTTAAAAAAAATTGTTATTTAAATAGACTCATTTGCTAAATTTGAAGGTCCGACACATTAGCCTGTAAAATCGAACCGACTGAAAACCATACCGAATTAATTCGGTTCGATTTTGTTTAGTTTTTATACAAACGGTTTAGTTTTCGGTTTTGAGAAATACTGTTTATGGTTATTTCGGTTTTTAAATATTCGGTACGGTTTGAATCGAACCAAACCGCTGCTCACCCCTAGATGATATCACCAAAAAAAAATTGGAAGACAAATAGCATTTTTGATATTATAGTTTACAAAAGAAAACAAAAAAGAGAAAAATCCTTTTGTTTCCAAAAATATGCAGATGGCTACGGGCTGAAAGGTGCCCCTTCCGTATCAAAGCTGAAAATTATTTGGGCCAAAATCTTAGCCCTATCCAACCGGCCTTTCAAACGAGGCCACCGTTGGGTCAGGCTTTTGTCACCGGTCGCATTCGGACCATGGGGGCTGCATGCCACATTATACTTTGATGTACTAAATAAATCTATACTATTACATAATAATAAAAAAAAATTGAAGACTTTATCCTAAAAAGTTTATTCTAAAAATATTCTTATTTATATTACTAATTAAATCGTTCACTAAATTTAATATGGATAATTATTAGAGGTTTTCATCTCCAGTAAAGAGAATTGGTTAGTTAATTTTGTTTTTCTTAATGAAATGTGAGAGATTTATCCACTGTTCTTTTTCTAGAAAAAAGAAAAAAAGATTATTTGTATCAGAGTTTGCAGCACACCAGTCACTGCATCCGAAAGTTAGGCCTTCTTCTGAAAGATTTTTTTTTTTATTGAAAAATTTAAAATTTTAAAATTTTTTACTTTTGGTATTTGAAGATATGAGACAAATTAAAAGGGAAAGTGAATGGGTGAAAAATTGAATTTTTGGGTGAGATTTTTTTCCTCCTATTTCCCTTTTTTTTTGGGAATAATTTTCTTTTTCTCATCTTTTTCTTTGGCATCCTAACACATATGAAATGATTTTACTCTGAAAATTTTCTTACACATCATTAAAATTTAATAAAATTGTACATAAAATACAAAGTTTTGAGAAATTGTAAGAAGAGAACCAAACGGTCATTCATTGGACATTTTTCTATATCAAATAATAAATTTAAATGCTCATTTGATGAACGTTTTTTTGGGGCAAAATACGTCCAATCTTTGGGCATGTTTTTGTAGTGGAACATTTTTTGTCCAAAATACGTCCAATTTTTAAGATGTCATTTCTCTAAGTCGGATCATGGCTATACAAACCACCTAGTCATCCGAGAGAACTTGGACCGTGGTTATGCAAACTACCCAGCCGTCTGAGGAAGAATTCTAATCCAAGACTTGTGCTTGGTCGCTCACCGTACTACAACTAGGCTAGTGCCTTAGGGATAATATATCAAAATATTAGAAATTCTGGTTTGCTGATGTAGTAAACTTTAAGAGGATGTTGAGGGTTCAAATCATCTGCTACTCATTGTAGCTTTTGTAGTGAATACATGAGTACAGGGGCAGCCCGGGGGAGGGGCAAACGGGGCAAGGGTCCGGGGCACCAAGACCCAAGGGACCCCAAATAATTTAAGAGTTAGTAATATATATTATATAGTATTAATATATAATAAAAGAGTTGGTAAAAGAAAAAACTGGCAATTATTTTTACTGTAGTGAAAGTTTGTCCCTTTCGATTTCAGAGAAGAAGAACTTCTTGTCTTCTAATTCCAGAGGCAAATCGATGGCCAATGATAAGTGAAAATTATTAATTTTAATTCTCGCTTCCTTCTTTCTTCTACTTATAATTGAATTCCAAATTCTTATTTTTCTTTCAATTTATCCTTCATGTCCTCTTCTATTGTCCATAATTTTAAAATCTACTTAGGGATTTGAAGTTAAGAATTAGGATTTTACAATCTTTGAATTGACGTGAGTTGCAGCTAAGACAACAACAACTACTCACTAAAACGATGACGCAAGTCCCGTTGAAAATAATGAACTTGAGGTCTGAAATTCGAGTTTTAATGATGAACTTGATTGTTGGTGATGCTAATAGCGACAATAACTATAACCATCTTGAGTTGCATTGATGAATTATTGAATTTTGAGTAAACTAATTTCGAATTTTTGCATAACATACTTTGGAATGTTGTATTACATAGTAGATTTTAACAAATATTAGTGATAAGATGATTTGGGAATCATTAAATTTGGTATTTGGAATGATTTAAAGATTGTTGGATTTGGTATTTGGATTTGCATTTGGATCACGTGCAGGAACGAAATGTTCACTACAAAGATGTCATTTCATTGTTCTAATTAACCATTAGGGAAAACCAGTTTGATATTTAGATTGATCTAGTTTTTAGATGTTTAGTCGAACTTGAGTTGGAATGAGTTATGGTGTTTGATTATTCAATTATATAAAAAATTGTGCAAGAGTTTGTATCTAGGAGTTTTTATTGATTTTGTAGAATATTTTATGATATTGTGTTTAAACGTGATCAAGACGCTTCTACTTAAATTTTTATGGTACTATTTTTCAAGAGAAACGATGTTTTAACGATACCCTAAATGTAAAATGCGCTCATGTTAATGAAACAATGAATCTTCTCCAAAAAATTAACACTTTGTTTTCAATATATTCGAACAAAGGACATCATTTTGAATTTCGTCCTAGGCATTAAAATACTTCGGGCCGGCCTGCATGAGTATTTGAATCCGTCTTCTTAGATCTTATTAATTATATATGTATATGCTTTTTTTCTTAAATTACGTAAAAATGTAAGAAAAATACCCAATTGACGGTCATTTTTTCACAAGATAAATTCTAACTACAGACATTTTGTTCAACAAAAAAAAAAAACAAAAAAAAAAAACGTTCATTTGTAGGATATTTTTTGTGTTGAAAACGTCCTTCCATAGGACATTAAATATGTTTTTTTTTACATAAATTATATAGTTAATTTCTTCACTTTCCTGATTTCGCATGCCAAACATGGCCTTACAGTGGAGAACAATAGCAGTGTTCAGGGATAAGCAAGTCTAAGAATAAGTCAGATAATGTTTCGGACTCGGACAACTCCCACTGTTTAGGACAACATGTTAGCAATGTGTTTCTATTCACACACTAAGTCCAAAAGCTCAATTTTCCTCCTATGTATAGTCCCACATCGGCTAGGTGATCGCACTATAGTGCATATATATTATCTCCTTCCTTCTTGATTCTTTTAAGTCTTGTGTGGGTCCTCTATGGGCCACACGCGCATGCTGTGCCGTCGTCCGGTTTGGTGCGCGTAACGGGTGCAGGTACGTATCTACATCTGCGGGCGTCGAATGTTGATTCAATTTTTTCTCTTCGGGTTCGGGCTGAGACCCTAAAACATTTTTTTTCTCCTCTTTAATTTTTGACCGTTATAACGCTTGGACTCATTAATTCTGTCCAGGTTCAATGAACCACGTGTTTAACATTTGTTTTGTTTTGTAACGTTCAATGTTTAATTGGCTGATTAAATTCACCATTATTCCTATACGTTGGAAATTAGCCTATATATATCGAGTCATTTCTCTTCTTCCAGTGCACAGAAAAATTTCCTTACGAAAACTCTCTGAAATTCTCGCATCCTCCAACTTCGTTCGTTCTTCCTTTTTGCTCTGGACAGAGCTAAGTCGAGGGTCGCTCTTTCTATGTTGTGTGCAACAAGGAGATACCGGTGGAGCGAGAATTTTACCACTAGGAGCGTTCGGATACAGTCTGCAGATAGACCCGGACTAACTCTTAGGACAATGCTATGTGCGCGACTTCTCCGGAGATCGGTAACATTTATATTTTTATTTTGTTTGCAGATTTTTAAATGGAAAAAAGTGATAAAATTCCAACACAACCACCCCCAAGACTCAACATGACCCATTGACCCCACAAGAGGTCGGGGTCACATGTGATTCTCCAGGATCGATCAACTTACAATAAAGGGCTGTTTGGATGTCCGAAAGTGGCCTCTTTATTCGGTTTTGTTGAAAGTGGGAGGAGTTCATCTGTTTGGTTGCCAAAGAAAGTGAATGTTGTTTTCTTGTGAAATGACAGCCTGCAGTTTCTGTCGGTGCCCTTTTCTTTCACTTTCACATCCTTTTTTTTTTTTTTGAAAATGCTGAGAAGTGCCAAAGAAGAACCGGAGTAACTCTGCAGCGGGAGTCCTCGTATGCGGTCACCCCTCCTCGCCCCAATGAATAAGCTCTCAAAAGCAACAGATTCTGCCGATCGACCGGAAGCGCTGCCGAGGAGTTCGCCGGCGTGGCGAAGAACGAAGGGGATTCGGAAATGGACGTACCGGCTAGGAGAGGCAAAGGCGACGACGAAGTCAGGGAAGTCATAGACGTCGAGGTCGATGGTTGGAGCCCATCGCCTGCGGGCTGGTGGACGTCGGGGTCGGCAAGATGTTCGTGCTCCAGGGAGGGGCTTGAGCTCGCAGTGTTCTCCTGAACTTCGACGCAGACCGGAGCTTTAGCTCGCCAGAAGAGGGAGAGGTTGAGGTAGACAACGGAGGAGGGTTTTTTTTTTCCTCTCGTTGGAGAACGAGAAGAGAGAGAGAGAGAGAGAGAGGTGATAATAATAATAATAATAATAATAATAATAATAATAATAATAATCCCTGTTTTTAATAGTAATAATAATAGTAATTTATAATAATTTATAATGTAACATTTAAGTTTAAATCATAAATTTTTAGGTTTAAATGAATTGGGGTAGGGGTAAGCATGCCTAGGTTTATCATCCTACCCAAACATCCATTTTTAACAACCATCCAAACAACTGAAGTCTTTTTTTTTTTCACTTTCAACAACCATCCAAACAACAAACTCATTTTTCTTCCACTTGCAGCAGACAAAAAATACTCTATCCAAACACATTTTGAAAAGTACCACTTGGGGGTTGTTTGGATAGATGTAACTCTTCAAAAGTGTAAAAGTGGCACTTGCTGCAAGTTGAGTTTCAGTAGAGTTGCAGCAAGTGTCACTTTCCAAAATGTGTTTGGATATATTATTTTTTGTCTGCTGCAAGTGAAAAAAAAATTAATTTGGTGTTTGGATCATTGTTGTAAGTGAAAAAGTGGAAAAGATGATTTTTTTTATATATATAAATCTCTCTCTCTCTCTCCTCTCTCTCTCTCTCTCACTTTACTCTTCACCTCCCTCCACCGCCACCAGCCTCCCTCCCTCCCTCCCTCCACCGCCTCAGACCACCACCACCGCCTCCACAAGTCACCACCACCGCCTCAGACCACCACCACCGCCTCCACGAGCCACCACCACCCCACTTCAGCTCCCCGCCACCACCACCCACTCCAGCTCCCCGCCACCACCACCGCCGCCTCCACGAGCCACCACCACCCCACTCCAGCTCCCCGCCACCACCACCACCGCCTCCACCCCACTTTCATCCCACCTCTCTCACTTTTGTGAGGGAAGTGAAAATGAACAAAAAGGAGGGGGACCGCAACTGTGCAGCAAGTGAGATTCCTCACTTGCTGTCTCCAGTTGCTGCCAACCAAACGCCATAACTCCCGTAAAATCTAGCCACTTATCGCATCTCCTTCCACTTCCCGCGCATTCACCGCGAACCAAACAGCCCCTTGCTGCAAGTGTCCTGCAACTTATCATGATATAAGTATCATTTTTACACTTTCAAAGAGTTATATATATCCAAACAGTCTCTAAGAATAATAGAGCAATCAAAATTAGCTTCGGATAAGGTAGCCCAATCCCGCGGGCCGGCCCCGGCAGTGTCCCATAGCTGTCACGTTCCGATTCCGTCGAATCGATAGTCGTCCCCCGGGCGTGATGCCGTGCGAACCTAATTTGCGATCGCACAAGGCCTAATCATAAGATAATCCGAGACACGAGATCTAAGAGAGTACGCAAACAAATTGATACACACAATGAGTAAAGAAAACTTGATCTTTATTGATAATGAACATCTTTTACAGACTCCGATACATGACTCATTGTCGCACGGGCTACAACATGACTCGATTACAAAAGAGTGTCGATGAGATAGCCGTTGAAGGAAGTGCGACAGCTTTTCGTGAATTTTGATACGTCGAAGTTAGAACTTCTCGGTGCTGCAGGTGAGAGCGCGGGCGCCTCTGGTTCAGCTTCGTTGGATCGAACCGCAGGCTGGGGCACGGCAGGTGTCATCGTTGAGTTGTTGTTGTTGCCGACGACCGACTGTACGATCTGCTGGAGGGTATTCAGCTGCTGCTGCTGCAGCTTGAATTGAGCCTCGAACCGATTCTCAAATTGAGCCTGACGAGCCTCCGCTTGTTGATGATGGAGCTCGTTTTGACGTATGCTGCTCGATGCGATAGTTCTAAATATTAAGGACTACGATATCATTCTGGGGATGGATTGGCTCGGTCCGTGCAACGCAACCATAGACTGCGCTGAAAAGAAGGTCACATTTCGCATACCTGGAGTGCCTGAATTCTGCTACTCGTGTGGTGAGGCATCGCCGACCTGCATGGTGATCTCTGCAATATCTGCTCGACGGATGCTGCATTACGGGTGCGAAGGCTATCTGGCTTCCGTTCGAGACATGCGACAGGATGGTACAAACGCGGGTCAGACCGAAGTTGTGGCAGAATTCCCCGATGAGTTCCCGGACGAGCTGCCCGGCATGGCGCCCGATCGAGAGATTGAGTTCACTATCGATACCTTTCCCGACACTCGACCGATCTCGAAGACCCCGTACAGAATGGCCCCTGCAGAGCTTAAAGAACTCAAGGTGCAGTTACAAGAAATCCTCGACAAGGGATTCATCCGACCCAGGGTCTCGTCCTGGGGAGCGCCCGTGCTGTTTGTCAAGAAGAAGGATGGCTCTATGCGTCTTTGTATCGACTACCGCGAGCTGAACAAAGCCACCGTCCGGAACAAATACCCCATGTCCCGCATAGACGATCTGTTTGATCAGCTTCAAGGAGCCATGGTGTTCTCTAAAATTGATCTGCGTTCGGGTTACCATCAACTCAAGATCAAGCCGGACGATGTGCCAAAGTCTGCATTTCGCACTCGTTACGGCCATTACGAGTTCCTGGTAATGTCGTTCGGACTAACGAATGCCCCTGCCGCTTTTATGGATTTAATGAATCGGGTGTTTCGACCATTCCTCGACAAGTTCGTAGTAGTCTTTATCGACGATATACTTGTCTACTCGAAGAATAGACAGCAACACACTGAGCATCTGCGGACCGTACTTCAGACCCTTCGAGAAAATCAATTATACGCGAAGCGAAGCAAATGTGAATTTTGGCTTAGCAGCGTCTCATTCCTCGGACACATCATTTCTGCTGAAGGTATTGCGGTCGACCCGAAGAAAGTTGAAGCCGTCGTCGATTAGAAGCGGCCAACGTCCGTCAGCGAGATTCGAAGTTTCCTTGGCTTAGCGGGATACTATCGACGCTTCGTGAAAGACTTTGCGAAGATCGCATCGCCCCTGACTCGCCTCACCCAGAAAGGAGTCGCATTTGACTGGTCAGACGACTGTGAAGCTTCATTCCAACACTACCAAATTACAGCATTTTAGCGACGAAAAATTTCCGTCGCTATTACCGTCGGATCACCGACGGATTTGTGACGAAATACCGACGGAAAGCAGTGGACAATTTTTTTTATTTTTTTATGTCCATATCCGTCGCTACGCCGTCGATAGGTCGTCGACCATGTAGCGACGGTTTTATATCCGTCGCTAGAACGTCGCATATTTTGGCGGGAAAAGCCTAAAATATTGGCGCGAGATTTGACTGACGACTTAGCGATGGAATAATCCGTCGCTACTCTGGCGCGAGATTTACTGACTACTTAGCGACGGAATAATCCGTCGCTAAGCCGTCGCTAATTTCTGTACCCTAACTTAAATTGAACCGATGGGGGGAGAATTTTCATTCCCCCCAAAACACTCTCTCTCTTCCCTCTCCCTCTCTCCGACGATCTCGCTCTCTCCGACCGGCGATCTCCCTCTCTCTCTCTAAGGTATGCTCTCTCTCCCCCCCCCCCCTCTCTCTCTATCTCCCTCTCTCTCTCTCTCTCTTTTACGATTTGGGGGGTTGGGGGGCTGTCGTAGTGGTCGGAGAGGGTGTGGGGCAGGGGGGTTTCGGGTACGGGGTGGGGTGGTCGGGGCAAGGGTGGAGTGGGGTGGTCGGGGGCAGGGGGGTCGGGGAGGGGGTCGGGCAGGGGTGGGGGGGTGGTCTGGGCAGGGGGGTTCGGGTAGGGGGTGGGGTGGTCGGGGCAAGGGTGGGGTGGGAGAGGGGGCAGGGGGGGTCGGGGAGGGGGTCGGGCAGGGGTGGGGGGGTGGTCTGGGCAGGGGGGTGGGAGAGGGGGTCGGGCAGGGGTTGGGGGAGGGTCGGGCAGGGGTTGGGGGGGTCGGGGCAGGGGGGCAGGGGGGTGGGAGAGGGGGTCGGGCAGGGGTTGTGGGAGGGTCGGGCAGGGGTTGGGGGGGTCGGGGCAGGGGGGTGGGAGAGGGGGTCGGGCAGGGGTTGGGGGGGGGGTCGGACAGGGGTTGGGGGGGGGGGTCGGGGCAGGGGGGCAGTGGGGTGGAAGAGGGGGTCGGGCAGGGGTTGGGGGGTCGGGCAGGGGTTGGGGGGGGTCGGGGCAGGGGGGCGTAGGAGGGACTCTGGAGTCCCCGCGCAGGAGTCCTCCTCCTCCTCTCCCATAGACACACACACACACACGGACACACACACACACACACACAGACACACACACACACGGACACACACACAGACACACACACACACGGACACACACACACACACACACACACGGACACACACGGACACAGACACACGGATACACACACACTCAGACATATATATCATGGTTTAAAGTATCGGCAGATACCGATCCGATACGGCCGATACCGATACGGTTTGGCATGTTCCGATCCGATACCGACCGATACCAAGTATTGACCGATACCGACATTGGGGGTCTTTGTTCCGGTCAATTTGACAAAGAAAATTAAACAGAAAAGACAAATCAACAAGGGTTTAAAGCATAACAAGGTTGTAGAAGCATGTAAAAGAAGAAAATCACATCAATTGAAGAAAATCACATCTATTGTTTGTAAACCAATCGGTAAGGGTGACTACTATTTCATTTAATTTCAAAACTACTAAGAAATAACACTGAAAATACTTAAAATTATGCCTAAATGTATAAAATATATGTTTTTAAATGTAAATAATTTATTAATAATTATTTGTTCCCCGATACCAAAAAATCCGATACCGATTCCGATACCGATACTTTGAACCTTGATATATAATATATATATAAAAAAAAAAAAATATATATATATATATATATATATATAAATATATATATATATATATATATATATATATATATATATATATATATATATATATACACAGACACACGTCGTGAAGTCTAGTATATATATTTGATTAGCTAAGGTAGAAGTTTAGCCTAATTAAGGTTAGTTTTGACAGAGTTGACTTGGACTCCTAATTTGACCCAGAACTAGTCTAGTATACCATCTGCTCCTCCTTTCTTCCCTTCTTCTCATTCGACTATCTCGGCCTCCTATTCGGCCTACTATTCCGATATGCGTTTGATACGGTCTACCTAACCTATATACTGATACTAATCTGATACTCTCTGATATTAAGTACATCCGGCTTACTAGCTAGCGGATCCACCAGTTACATGATTATATGCTAATTATGTTAGATTGTGATACTAAGTAGCCTCGTCGTAGGCCTAGCGTGTTATCCACAAGTTTAGTTTTTCTTACGATATGAGTATCTGTATCGGGCTATTAATTCTTATGTTTAGTTTGTCTTACGATACAGATGAGGATACAGATGAATTCGACGATGAGGATGATGATGATGATGAGGCCGAGGCCGAGGAAGAGGACGATGACGATGATTAAATATCGCTATATTTCAGTTGTATCTTGAAGCACCCAATATCTAGTCTCGAATCCTAAATTACCCTATTACATTTGGATTTACAATTACAAGTCTAGTGGAACACAAGATGCCCTTTCATCAAAAGTTACAAGAATTGTACTTTGTTGTATTGGTGCGTGATTTTATCAGATTTTGTGTATCTAGCTTTTATTCGTACTTCACTTCTGATTGTAATATTTATTTCAGTTTAGGATATTTGCGTATTATTGTATGAGTTTCTTTTTGCAGATGGCACTCCTAGGCCTACTCGTCTGGGCGGCACTCATCGCCCTACTGCTGGTATGGATATGTTTAGTTTTATATTCATTTATAAATCTATGTTGTCGGTATTTTGTTTATGTGTTCTATTTACAGGGCATGGTTGCGAGCACCCGTACTGGTGGTGCTGGCCGTGGTCGTGGCGGTGGCGGCGGCGGCGGCGGCGGCGGTGGTGGTGGTGGTGGTGGTCGTGGGCGTGGGCGTGGGCGTGGTGATAGCGGTCGTGGTCGCCAGCCGCATTCCCCGGATGTGACCTCCGATCCCGACTTGGAGAGCCCGGACACAGGCTCTTCCCACCGTCATTCTTCCTCGGTGCTACCGACATCGTCGTCGAGGCCTGTGACTCCATCCGCTAGCGGATCCGTTCTGCCACCGGATGTACCAACGGATGCAGCAGCAGATGCAGCAGGGGGCCCAGCAGTTACTGCAGGGTGGGCCTCGGAGTACCCCGGGATTCAATTTCATCCTGTTACCGGGGAGTACGTGCGCGGACCCGCGGATCCCCCGACGCCACCAGAGAGGCTGGTGGGCGAGTTCCGACGAGAGCTATGGCCCGCTGGTGAATCGTAAGTAAATTTAAGTTAATTTATTAAATTTGTTTCATTTATTCAAGTTAATAATCCAGTCGTTGCTTCTTTATAGGTTTTTCCCGTGGGATGCTGCCCGGATTCTAGGGCGCATTATCCGGGATAACTACCATGGCCCCTACCTCAATTTTTCTGAGGTGCCTCAGGACATGAAGTACGTCTGGCTCGACGAGATGAGGGTATAAATCCGTCGGTAAATTATTAATTATTCTTTAAATCGTTAAATTTTTTATTACGTGATATTTGAATTTGTATGTCAGAGGACGTTCTGGTGGCCCCCCCATCGCGAGGAGGCGATCCGCAGGACCTACAAAGCCGCCGCCGGGAAGAAGATACGGGATGCGGTGTACGACCTTCGTACGGCGCATACGAGGAAGGACTGGATCCGGGCGGAGTACTATGAGCAGATGTTGGAGAAGATGGATACTCCGCAGTTCAAGCTGAAATCGGAGAAAGCTAAGGCTAATCGACAGGTCGCGGGTCTGCATACGGGGGGATCAAGGCCCCACGCATTGACGCGTGCAGATTTGGTGAGATAGCGCAAATTCAAATTCATTCTATTATTTAATTTCGTACTGTTAATATACGAAGTTAATTAAATTCTACGTATGCAGGCCCAACGGGCGGTGAAGTAGGGGAAAGAGGCGGAGACGGTCACCGCTCACGATGTATTCGTGCATACGCACAAGAGGCGGAAGGACGGGAGCTTCGTCGACGCGAGGGCCGAGGAGACTGATGTAAGTACTTACGTTTATGAGATTTATGTTAGAAATATAATTATTGTTAAGTTAATTAGATAAACTTAGGATTCAGACTATAACTTAGGGAAACATAGGATTTAGATTATAACTTAGGAAAACTTATAGTATAAACACATTCATTGGATAGGCTGCGTATCGTGAGGCACTTAGTCGGCTTGAGATCGAGCCCCCTTCCGAGAATATCGGCGAAACGACGCCCACCCAGACGTACTCTTCTATGGCCGCTCGCTACGACGACGTGTTCGTAGAATCCGTCGGCGGCGTTAGGAAAGGGCGCGTCTACGGCTTAGGTTCCATGGCGCCCTCGTTGCAGCCGTCCCCGAGATATCCACCGCCTCTGCCTCCCCCAGCGCCCCCGGTTGACGATGTGAGGGCGCAGCTTGCGACTCTGACCTCCGCGGTGTCAGATTTGCGGACGATAGTGTTGGGGCGCTATCCGTCTGCTCCCGGTCCGTCTGCTCCCGATCCGTCTACTGCTGCTGCCGGTGCTTCGGATCGACCTGGTCCTTCTTCCCCCGGACGGCTTTCGTTTAACCGCTCTGCGGACGCCCGCATCGTATCTGATAACACCATCTTGACGCTCCTTGACATGATGTCGCCAGAGCAGCTACGCGCGCTTCCAGACCATGTCTTGTCCCAAGTGCCGGCACACACGGTGGAGGAGTACATACGCAAAGCGGATGCGGCGGCACGAGCACGAGACGATCCGACGGACGGGGTTTGATTTTGTTTATGTTGTTGGTTTTGTAGACATTTGGATACTGAGTATGTTCGGATATTTTTTTTATGTTTGGATAATTTAATATTGGATATTGGATATATTGTGTTGGTAATATTTTGTTGGATATTGGATACGTTGGATATTGGTGTCGGATATGGATATTTTGCATATGGATATATGGTGTTGGATATTGGATACGTTGGATATTCGTGTTGGATATGGATATATGGTGTTGTATATGGATATTTTGCATGTTTGATATTGTGTTGGATGTGTTGTATAAACAGGAAAGAGTCTGTTTGCAGTATTTTTTTTTTCAAAAATTAGCAGTTAGCGACGGACTGGCGACCACTCAGCGACGGATAGTCCGTCGCTAACTGGAGAAACTGAGGTTAGCGATGGAGTGGCGACGTAAAATCCGTCGCTACCTGGAGCATTTCAATAAAGCGACGGATTGGCGACGTAATATCCGTCGCTACCTGAAGAATTTTACATTGAGCGACGGTTTAGCGACGGAATGTCCGTCGGTAATTGGGTATCAGAAAATCTCTGATACGCTTTTGCCGACAAAGTTACGACGGATTAGCGACGGATATTGGGTATCAAAAAATCAGTGATACGGTTTTGCCGACTGGTTAGCGACGGAGTTTTTCGTCGCTAACCCTATATCCTGATACATGTTTTGACGAAAGCTAGTAGGTAATCCGTCGCTATATATATTTAGATGCGCCGACGGAATTCCATCGCTAAGTCGTCGCTGAGCGACGGAGTAGCGACGGATATGTTTTAGCGACGAGGTTATTCCCGACGGCTGTTTTGCCAAAATATCCGTCGGTAATCCGTCGGTATTTATTTTTGGCGACGGATTACCGACGGATAAGGCCGTCGGTAAATCCATGTATTTTGGTAGTGCAAGAATTAAAGCAACGGCTCGTCTCGGCCCCGATACTCGCACTTCCAGAAGGGACTGAGGGTTTCCAGATATTCAGTGATGCGTCCGGTCAGGGCTTGGGGTGTGTGCTGATGCAGCGAAACAAGGTGATATCTTTTGCTTCCCGACAGCTAAAGCCGCACGAGAAGAATTATCCCACGCACGACCTGGAGTTAGCGGCGATTGTGTTTGCGTTGAAATTGTGGCGTCACTACCTCTATGGCGTGGCGTGCATGATCTACACCGATCACAAGAGCCTCAAGTATCTATTCACGCAGAGGGAACTGAACTTGCGGCAGAGGCGCTGGCTTGAACTGATCAAGGATTACGACTTGACTATCGACTATACGCCGGGAAAAGGAAATATTGTGGCAGACGCCTTGAGTCGGAAGTACATTGCCTCATTATCCATCGACCCCAGACTGCTACGTGACCTAGAAGAGATGGGCATCGAGCTCCGAGTCAGATTCCGGAATGTGCAGTTGGCAAAGTTGCAGTTAGAGCCGAGCTTGCTTGATAAGATCAAGACCGCTCAGACGGACGATCCATACCTGAAAAAAGTACGAGAGCTGATCTCGACGGGCAGGACGACCGACTTTGCGGAAGACGAAACCGGCGTGCTTCGATTGAAGGGTAGGCTATGCGTTCCGGACAATTCAGAACTCAAAAAGGAGATCCTGTCGGAGGCCCACTATGCGAAATACACCTTACATCCCGGTAGTACGAAGATATACAAGGACCTCCGCACAAACTTCTAGTGGCACGGGATGAAAAGAGATGTGGCACTCTTCGTGTCGCAATGTATGGCCTGTCAGCAGGTGAAAGCTGAGCACCAAAGACCGGGCGGGAAGATGCAGAATCTGGCGATTCCAGAATGGAAGTGGCAGCACGTGTGCATGGATTTCATTGTTGGTCTGCCGAAGACGCCGCGGGGAAATGATGCTATCTGGGTCATCGTCGATCGATTAACCAAGTCAGCACAATTTATTGCCATCAAAGTTACTTGGAGCGTTGATCGACTGGCGCAGATATATCTTGATGAGATAGTACGGCTGCACGGAGTTCCAGTATCCATCGTCTCTGATCGGGATTCACGGTTCACGTCACGATTCTGGAGTAGCCTTCAGTCGGCGCTGGGTACCAAGTTGCAGTTCAGCTCAGCTTACCATCCTCAGACCGACGGCCAAACGGAGCGCGTCAATCAGATTCTCGAAGACATGCTACGACTCTGCGCAATTGACTTCAAATCAAGCTGGGACAATCAACTACCGCTGGCCGAATTTGCATATAACAATAGCTATCAATCCAGCATTCAAATGGCACCGTATGAAGCCTTGTACGGGCGTAAGTGCCGATCACCCATTTGCTGGGACGAAGTCGGAGAGCGACAGATTCTCGGTCCGGAACTGGTTGAACAGACCGTGCAGAAGATTCGGTTCATTCGGGAAAGATTAAAGACCGCACAGAGTCGTCAGAAAAGCTATACGGATGTTCATCGTCGCCCCCTCGAGTTTCAAGTAGGCGATCACGTGTTTCTCAAAGTGTCGCCCATGCGGGGAGTTACTCGGTTCGGCACGAAGGGAAAATTGAGTCCGAGATTCGTTGGGCCGTTCGAAATACTTGAACGGGTCGCCCCGGTTGCCTATAAAATTGCCCTACCGCCGGCGCTTGAAGGTGTACACAACGTCTTCCACGTCTCTCAGTTGCGGAAGTACGTGTACGACCCTAGCCACGTGGTAGATTTTGGCCAGCTGGAGCTAAAGTCAGACTTATCCTACGTTGAAGAGCCAGTTCAAATCTTAGAACGCAAGGATAAGTTGCTGCGAAATCGAGCGATCCCTCTCGTCCGCGTCCTCTGGAAGAACCACTCGGTCGAAGAGTCGACGTGGGAGCTTGAATCGGAGATGAAGGATAAATTCCCTTCATTGTTCTCGTAGAGGTAGGTTCCATCTTTAAGTTTCGAGGACGAAACTTTTTATTAGTTGGTTATGGTGTAGTGCCCCGTCCCTACATTGTGCCCCGTCTCCGTCCACGATGTGCGCGAGAAAGGAACACTGTCGCTATCGATTCGGTCGGGACCGATAGGTCGGAATCGGCCGAGTCGATCGAACGGGAACGGTTGAATTAAGATCCATTCCACGTTATGGAATGGCTTCTTCGGAACCAAGTCCCATATTCAGCGGGTTGCGTCTCGAGGATTGGCTCTGCGGCTGAGTCGGTAGAGACCTCCCGTTGCTCTGGTTTTCATGTCGCACTTGATTTGGCTTTGGATTTGGTTTTCGTGAATACGTTTTTCGTGAATATTTTCGATGGGTTTTCGTGACGCATTTTCGAGCTTCGCATTCATATCATTGAATTATACAGTGTTCTAATCGGTTGCTTATGCGATTGCAGGTGATCGCGTAGGCGACGTCAGCGCAGCCAACCGGTCGCTCGCTTGAAGCAAGGCTAAGGCGAGTGGCTGACCTCCTTCGTCTCGTCTCTCTACTTCAAAACTCAATATATGAAGTAAATGAATGCTTGTCATAATAGTGTAGAATCAAAGAAATCGTGGCACGATTCTTCACGAAACACTTGCTATCAAACTGCCGATTTTGAAAATGGAAAACGCGCTTTCTTATACAAATCCACTTAGCCTGTGCAAACAATGAATGAATCGATTAACGTTTATCGCAACGATACGGCTAAGGAAGCAAAATCGATTAAGTCTAAAAGAAAACGGTTATTGGACAACTTGTCGACAAGGTGAAGTTTCCTCGAACGGTTGCCTAGGCCAAGGGACCGATTCGGCCCGGGAGGAACGAGTGTAGCAGCGCCAACCCTTCATCGGTACGAGTTATGCGTGTTTGCCATTAAAATTGTTTTGATTGAAATCTTAATACAAACAGAACAGTGATACAATATAGGACTTAGATGTAGTCCTAGGAGTACACTTTTGTTTAAGCTGGGTCCTTAGTGCCAATGGAGCGAGTGGTAATGCGTTGACTCCGTTGACCGGCTGACGGCGGTTATCGGTTCTCTGAAGGTGTTGATTGCTCTGGGTGCTAGAGCTTGCTGAGAGGAGGAAGACGTTGAGTGTCTAGAACTGCCTCTCCGGTGATTCTCTGTTGTGGATTCTCTGTGAGTCTTGTGTTCTGAGTCTCTGTGTGTGTGTGAAGGGGATGATCCTTCTATTTATAGTTTTGCAGGCTGGCTGCTCATACGCGCATGTAGGATGCGCCGGTATGGGGACGCCACGTGGAGGTTGCTGATGGAGGCGCATGGATACTGCGCCCTGATCGAGGGGGAGAACTCTTCATACTGCTGTTGTGAGCCGGCACGTAGCAGAGGGAAGATCTTTCTGTTGCTGAAATCTCGGATGAGTTGAGTCAAAGGACACGTGTCGTCGTCTCATGGTTCGAAGATCTCGGATTTGGTGGAGAGGAGTGATCTGGTGAGCTGCGCCTTGGATTGGGCGCAGGAGGAGGCTGCGGCTCATAACCTTTAGGAGTTATAAACCATTTAGAGCGCATGGCTTTTGAGGCGCATGCAGGTGACCTTCCTTCTGTCTTTCGGGATCAGAGATCAGTCTGGGGCGCATGGCTTTTGAGGCGCATGCAAAACTTCAACCGGAGACTCTTCTTCTGTCTTTAGGGATCAGTGAAGGGTCTGAGATGCATGGCTTTTGAGGCGCATGCTGGTTTGGACGCATGGCCGTAGAGGCGCATGCGGGTGTGGACGCATGGCCGTAGAGGCACATGCGAGTGTGGACGCATGGCCGTAGAGGCGCATGCGGGTGTGGACGCATGGCCGTAGAGGCGCATGCGGGTGGCCACGTGGCAGTAGCCGTCGGAATAGAGTCATGATGATGCTGACGTTGCCGACGCTTCGTTTTCTGAATAAAGCTGTCAACTGTTCAGACTTTGGGAGGCGTGCTGCCAACTCTGTCAGTTCAGCATTTAATGTTGGTGACGTTCGATGGACAGCTGAGTGGGCGCGTCGGTTGACGTTCCACTCGGTATGGAGATGTGTGGGGGTGCACCCTCTATAATACGCCGAGTACTGTAGGGCGCGTCTGTGTGATGCGCCTGATGCCGAAGGGCGCGTCCGTGTGATGCGCTGTCTGGCTGGCGCATCGGACATGTCTTTTAATGATGCAGCTGTCTCGCTCTTCGAGTGCTATAAATAGCCGTTTGGCTGAATTCGAGGCGTCCGGTTCATCCATTTAATGTAAATTCATTGCACAGAATTCGGAGGGCCATCCACTTGGCGCGTGGGTTTGATCTGCCCGGCCTATAAATAGTGGCATGGAGAGAAGGTTTGCTTCTCATTTCCTCACGTACTTCCAACATGAACTTGAACATGCGGGTGCATTCTGTTGACGAAGTGCTCCCGAGGGTGAAAATGAGACGATGTGTTGTCTTTGATGCACTTGAAGGTGACTGTTACATCCAAAAGACGGAGTCGAGGGCTTCTGAGGCAGGCGGAAGGTGCCTGTTGCATCCAAAGATAGGGATGCTCGAGCCTCGTCTCCGTTATTCCGGAAGAGCCGTAGATCGGAATGGCGGTGCAAGGCTCTCTCTTCCTGCAAAGTGGGGTTTCCCCACTTTGATCGTGTCGAAAGCTGCTCCTTTAGCCGCGGTTTCGATCACGGTCTTCCTTCGGCTTTGGAGGCTCTTTCGAAGCCTCCCCTGGCCACGACATTTGCGGTGCTCTTCTCTTCCTTGGTTCCAGCCAGAGGGTTAAATGCTTTGTGTATCGAAGCATTTATCGGGCGAGCCTGGTTGGAAGAGCGGCACATAACTGGGCTCTGCTCGGCCAGGTGAGCCTGGCTGGAAGAATTTGGCTGAAGGGATGCACATAGCTGGGCCGGATGCATATAACTGAGCTGCTGAAGAGATGGCGGGATGCGCCTGGATGGAGGCGCATAGTATCTGCTGCGCCTCACTGGTGGCGCATGGTGAAGCTGCGCCTATCTGAAGGCGCATGGTGGCCGCTGCGCTTATCTGAAGGCGCACGGTGGCCGCTGCGCCTATCTGGAGGCGCATGGTGGCCGCTGGCTGTAGATCTAGGATCTTTCTTTTGTAGAAATTCTCCTTTGTACAACCTTTTCTAGACATGTAATAGACTTTATATATAAATAAAAAGTCCTTCTTCAAATGTCTATACTTATTTGACTTTACTGTGACGTTCTTCGTCTGAGTTCTAGCGCATGTAGTGTCTGGCGCATGGGCTTTCTGGTTGTGAAATTCCATGCTTCTACAAGACCCCCTTCAAAGTTTTCAAAACTTTTGAATAAGTTTTGGAATACTTTGAATAAGAAGCATGGAGGTCAGGGCGCATGATTTCTGGGCGCATGCCTGTTCGGGCGCATGCTCTTCTCAGTTAATGATGATGATGCCTCGGTAACCGAAAAGATTAATGATGATCTTTTGGTCTTATTTGCTGCTATCCTTGCACAGAACCCGAGGCGACGGCTGAGATCACACGTCATCTGTTCACGCGTGCGACCATGCCCTATAAATAGGTAAGAGTCGGAGAGAGAAAGGGTTCTTCTTCTCTGTGCCTCTGCTTCTTTAGAGTTTCTTCTTCAAAACCCTAACTTCTCCTTCTTCGAGAGAATGGCTCCCAAGACTCCTCGCGGCGCTGTCGGCAAGGAGAAGGAGAAAGCGAAGGAGTCTGTCGATGAGGATGTACCTATCACTCTTGCGCCTCTTGCCGACGTTCGTCCTGAGGTGACAGGTGGGTTTCGTCTCTGCTTTGGGCCCTGTGCCCTAACTGCCGATGCGTATAGACTTTGGTCTTTGATGATACGCCGAGGTTCTGTCCTGCCGACGTGCATAGGTTTATACCTTTATCATGCACCGAGGTTTTAATGGCTAACGCGCATGGGTTTTATTCCCTGAAGATGCGCCGAAGCTTTTGCTGACGCGCATGGGCTCACGCTCTGATAATGCGCCGACGCTCCAATGCCAACGCGCACGGGCTTACGCCCTGATGATGCGCTGAGACATGTTGACGCGCATGGGCCTATGCCCTGATGATGCGCCGAAGTAGATGCGCATGGGTTCATACCCTGCTGATGCGCCGAAGCAGATGCGTATGGGCTCATACCCTGGCAATGCGCCAGTCTGCTTGACATATTTTGTCTTTTTGCCTGACTTCCACTTTTATTGTGCCAGTGTCGATGACGATCCCTTTGTTGAATGAGGTCCTTCTGGACGCTTCTCTTTGCCAGATGGGAGTTGATTTTGATGAGGCGGTGATCAACCCTGCAAAGGATGCTATCCTTCAGGACCAACCTCGTGAGAGGATGCTACAAATCCAGGTCCAGTTGCCGCTTTTCCTCCAGAGTATGATGGAGAGCGGTAAACTGAAGTCTGCTGATTCTGAAGGTGTGACCTTCTTAAAGCCTGCCTTTCTGTTTGGCGACCGATTAGTCTCTTCCGAGGCGAAGATATTGAAGATCAGAGAAGACTGGTTCTTTGCTGCTAAGGGCATGATGTTATACATGCGGCAGGTTGACCGCCAGTTGCCATTGACAGCCTTTTATCGTCTAGCTTCGAAGAGAAGGATGGGTTGGAAAATTACTCCTTCTCAAGGAGGTGCCTTGGGGGGCTCCCTTTCAATTGACACCACCTCGAACCAGCGAGACACCTTGACCGCTTCACGGACTGGTTCTTCGTTCAGTTTCCGAGCTTTGCGTCCCGGGAGCATCTATAGTGAAGTCCCAAATGACACATTTCCCTTCAGTGCCCCGACTTTTGCAAATCGGATGCTGACGTCGAAGGTCACGTATCCGACAGCTGGTTTTAGAGTCGAAGGTTGGTGTCACTACATCCCAAAGTGGGACGAGTTGACCTCCTGGGTGCTTTCCAGGTTCAAAGTTGAGCTTAAAGAGACAGGGCTGACTGCCGCCATTCGGGCCACGCAGGCAGGCGTGGACCTCAATAAGCCGATGTTCCTTGCGCTGTTGGAGCTTTTCAACGCCCAGACTGGCAGCTTCTTTACTCCAGTGGGGGAGTTGGGATTGGCCCTTCATGAGATGTACGAAGTGTCCAAGCTTCCTTGGGGCTCGGAACCGTACGAGGAATATTTCCCATCGAATGAAGAGATCCATGTCTTGGAAGATAAGGACCCGGAGATGATGGCCGTTTTCAAGGAGGTGACGAGCCATCATTACTGATGCACCGGAGGGACAAGGGTAAGACCCAACCTCACGTGACTGCTTGGAGGGACTATGTTTTCAGACAGGATTTGGCGGATCCTTCGAGGGTCCGGTTTGCGACTCCG
>JANAVB010028198.1:3121997-3255378 GCA_029216955.1 Iris pallida | reverse complement strand
GCCCGAGACGTATGACGATCTGCTTGAATGGCAAACACCAAAGCCAAGCACTCCTTTTCACGGGTTGTACCGGTGTTCGCCCCCGATGAGTGTTCGACTGAGGTAGTAGAGCTTCTCGTAGCCTGCATCGCTGTTTTGAGCCAGTCAAAGCGCCGAGGAATGATCCATGGCACGGACGTAGGAGGAGAATGGTTTTGCCGGACAGGTGCCACTAGGACTGGCGGGCTTGTCAAGTAAGCCTTGATGTCGTCGAAAGCCTTTTGGCACTCCTCTGTCCAGACAAAGAACTCCCTTCTTCATGAGCTGAGTAAAGGGTTGACATTTACCGGAGAGGTTTGCTATGAACCTCCGGATGTATGCCAACGTCCCTGTAAGCCCGAAGTTCTCGAAGGTCTTCGGAGGGTCCATGTTGAGGATGGCTTGTCTTCTCGGGATCGACATGAATGCCTTTTGCCGTGATGACAAAGCCCAAGAATTTGCCGCTAGAAACCCCCAGGAAGGATTTAGCGGGGTTCATTTTGAGTTGATGTGCCCGCATGAGATCGAAGACCGTCTTCAGGTCCTGTAGGTGATCTCTTTTGAGGCGGCTCTTGACTGCATGTCGTCAACATAGCACTCAACTGTCTTGCGAAGATGTTGACGGAAGATGGTGCTCATAGCTCGCTTGGTACGTTACACCGGCGTTCTTCAAGCCGAAGGGCATTACTGTGTAGCAGAAAACACCTTTCGAGTCCTGAATACGTGTTTTGCGTCATCGGGGAACATCTTGATTGATTGTAGCCTGAATACCCGTCCATGAAGGACATGCGTTCAAAGCCACATGTTGTCGATCATTACATCGGTGATTGGGAGCGGGAATTCATCCTTCGGGCAAGCAGAGTTGAGATCCCTGAAGTCGATACAGACTCGTATCTTCCCGTTCTTCTTGGTGACAGGGAACGTTGGCTACCCAGTCCGGGTGTTGTTCCTCACGGATGAAGCCACTGGTCAAGAGTTGTCCACCTCCTGATCGATGGCGTTCATGATGTCCGGGCGGAAGCGTCGCTGTTGTTGTTTGATAGGTTTGGCATCTGGTAAGATGTTCAACCTATGCATCGCGATCTGTGGATCGAGACCCGGCATGTCTTCGTAGCTCCAGCGAAGACGTCAATATATCTTAGCCAGTTGGACTAAAGATTCTCGGTCTTCTCCTTCCAAGCTTTTGCTGATAAAGATGGGTTTAGAAGAAGACCCATCCCCGAGGTCGATCTGCTCGACTTCGTCTTCGGTGGGAGGTTCCGTAACTCAAAACGAGACTCCCATTGTTCTCCTAGGCGTTGAGCCCAGGGTTCCTCTTCGAAGGGTTCCGGCGGTTGGTCTTCGCCTTCATCTTTCTGAGGTTGCGCGATGTCATGTTAGCTGACAGCACTTTCCTGAAGACTGATCCGATACTGGTATCGGAATCCCACGTCGATGCTTCAGACGAGTGGGAATGTTCTATGTCTTCTGCGTCTGAACTCTCTGGATGATGGCGGCGTGACATAGCCTAACCCCCGTCGAGTCCGATTATAATCCTGTGGCTTTCCATTGGGCATCGAAAGCCGGACAGGGAGATGCCGACCCTTGCCGTAGTTTAGGCCTTTATTGCTTTTCAGGTCGTAGCCCATCTTTTGGATGATGTGCTAGCCGCATCGTGTACCGATAGACTTGTACTCTGCCGGTATCAGGTTCGGGCTCGATTGACGGGAGGTCCGACGACGCTCGATTTTGCCCGAGATGATGGTGCCTTCGTCTCGGCTTCGTGGAGGGACTATGAAGACTCCTTGAGACGGGACTATTGATTATGGTAGACGGTCGTTACTTGTGTTTGCAACGACCGTAGAGCGTTGTCTAATGTATACATGGCATTCCAGTGTGGAAGACAAGAATAATTGAAAGACACTCTATTATTGATAAAGTACGAGATTTTATCCCGTGGGATTACATTGTCGAAGGAGGGTGCGTCTACATCAGCAGAGATATATTCGCCAAGCTCCTCGTCTGTAAGCACTGGGGCCGGATCAGGAGAGTCCTCCACCGCTCTGACTTTGGGGTCTGAGAGGGTTATGTGAGCCCTCTCCATCTTGGATGACTGCGGCGGCTTGCCTTTAAGACGCACCTTGAGGGTGCCTCGGTTGCGCCTTCGATGAGTGGCGCCTTCCCTTGTAATTTTACCACCAGGGGAGCCGCTGTTTGTGGTGGCTTCCCTTGAGGCGTATCTTCAGGGGAGCTTCGCGAGCGCTTTTCCTGATAGCTTGATGCTCATTGGAGGCGCCTTCTGGGGTGGTCTCCCTCTTCAGACGGATTTCAAGGGGGCGTCAGGAGTCACTTCGGGCTCCAAGTCCGGCTCTGTTGCCGTCTCTGCTTCATCATCGGCGTCGTTGGCTTCCTCCTCGTCAAGTGGCTTGTACAAGTCGGAATCGGTGAAGTAGGCCTCAATCCCTTTGAAGGGATCGATATCTGCAAACTCCGTCCGGATGACGCCGTTGGTGGATACATATTTCATGCATTGGTGGAGCGTGGAGGGCACCACCATGTACTCATGTAACCATGGTCGTCCGAGTAAGATGTTGTAGTTGACCTCGGCATCCACCACATAACAAGTCACCTCAGTTTTGAGGCTGCCGATGTGACACTTCAGCCGGATCTTGCCCAGTGGCTCGCTCTTGCTAGCGTTGAAGCCACTGATGGTCGTATTGGAGGGCGCCAGCCGGTACATTGGGATCCCCAGCTTTGATAGCAGCGCCTTTGGAATGATGCTTAGGGAAGACCCCGGATCGATCTGAATCCTGCTCACCTTTACCGAACCGATGTACCTGTGTAATACAACGGTCGGTTATGTCGGTGATGCTTGAGCAGCATGTCTTGTTGGGTGAAGGTTATGTTTGGGATAACTTCATCCGCACAATGACAGTGTGCACAAGTAGTTGGGAGGTCTTCAGGCTGCTTGACTGACTGAGAAAGGATTCGGCATCCTTCAGAGCTTCGCAGAGAGCTTCTCGGGAGTCCTTGGAGAGACGCAGGAGCTCGAACAAAGACAAGCGTGCAGGAGTACTGGCCAGTTGTGCCAGAATGTCAAAATTGTGGGGCTTGGCTAGCCCCGAAGCATTTTCTTTCCGCAGAGGTCTGTCGAAACGGGCCTCCACTTGCTTTGTTTATTGGCTGCTGAGGGCTTGGATGGACCCTCAGGGATGGTGCCAGGAGGCACCACTTCGGCGGCAGCTTCACCGGGCTGGGAGTTCTGTTGTGCACGTGTCTGCACAGAAGCGCCTCTTCCGTTGAAGAAGAGACGTGGCGGCAAGACTTGATCTTCCTGCCTTTTGCTTTGGAGGTAGGGCGTACCTCCGGTTGAGTTACCTCGGAGACGAGGTCGGGGTGAACCCAGGGACCTCTCCTCGAGATGTTGAGTGGGACAAGTCCACTCACATTGTCACGGGTGGGTGGCAAATTCCCACCACCTCCATTGTCGCCTTAGGATGGGGAACGACGCCATCTTGTATGGTAGTCGCGGCAAGGTGCCGACTGAAGTGACACCACATTAGCTGACCCCGTCTTCTCTTCGTAGTCGACGAGATTACATCCGCATTGATCATAGCCTGGATGTAATTTTGAGGACGTAGCAGTCCTTAGTCGGGTGTCCCAAACCGTGGTAGTGACAGTACCTCGGGTTGTCCACTTTCCCGACTTCATCGGGCCGCTTTGGGTCCGGAAGCTTGACTTGTCACCCTGCTTCAGTATCTCAAAGAGTTGCAGGGTGTCGTCATCATTGAATGAATACACCTCCTTGGGTCTCGGTGCCAGTGGAGGCTTTTGAGTAGGCGCAGATGCGCCCTTCGAGGCATTAACAGTCAATGTCTGTTTCCCCTTTGTTTCGCGTCCGGATTGTTTGGTTGCGGACTTTTTTCCCCTTATCGTCAAAGGCGGAAGCTAACACCCAGAAACGTGCATTGGCCGCCTTCTTCTCTGCAGCTTCAGCTTCAATATTAGGGAGCTCAGTCGAGGGGGAGTAAGTTAGCCGAGCTTTACTCTGCAGGCGCATGTTCATACTGCAAGCGGAGAGAAGCGCATGTTCTGGCATGCCTGGAGGTAGCCTGAAGCAGGCCTGACGGAAGCGTTCGATGAATGCCCGAACCGTTTTCCTTGTCCTTCTGGCGTATCTCAATGGAGACGCCATCGTCATGTCCTTCCCACCGTCGTAGAAGCGGTCGAAGAAGAGGCGTGTCAGGTTGTCGAAGGACGATGGAATTATCGGGAGGCTGCAGTACCATCATACGCCACCCCTTTCAGGGCCCCAACAAAGATGCTGGAGGAGCGCGTCCTCCTTTGGAAGATGTCCTGTCTGCGACTGGAAGTACGTCAGTACCGTCGTGGAGAGTCCTTCCCGTCATACGGCGTGAGTGTTTGTGGTTTATACTTTGGGGGATAAACCACCTTGTTCCACTCAAGGGGATAAGGCTGGGGAATGCCCATCTTCTGGCGCTCCTCCTGCCTGTTCTTGGACTCGAAGCGCTCCCGCAGATCTTTGATCATTTCGACCACGTCCTCCGTGGAGCTAGGAGTCGGGGAAGGACTACTACCTGGAGTGGAGCGTTTGAGGGCTCCGATGTCCGGGGTGCTTCTGTGTCTGAGGTGTCCACTGGAGGGGCACTCGACTCTCCATTGGCTCCTGGGTCGGGACCATTTGAAGGTGTCCTGATCAAGGCCGACCGCATCTCAAACACTGCTTGAGTCAGTGCTTGCATTGAGGCAGAGAGGGTTTTGAGTCCTCCCTCTAGCGAGTCTATGCGCTGGACAATGTCCTGTGGCGGCGCATCAGTCTCAAGATCACCCCCGGTCATGTATACTGTCATGACACGGCCGGAAGTGGATGGATTAGTTTAGGCTTCGCTCTCAGCCTCGCTCTCATGTGGGGGAGTCACTTCTCCTGGTGTTTGGCTACCCCCAGCCACATTCTGGAGTTCGTCTTCGACAGGCCATCTGCAAGGGCCTGACTGCCCTCAGCTCTGTCTTGAAGGGCCTCTTCGTTTTCAGCACTACCCCCGTGTGTCCTGGAGGACATCGTCCTTTTGAGGGGCTTCAGGGAGGCCATCTTCGCCTTGATAAAGATCCGCCGCAGCTGTGCTTTGGACATCTTCGTCTTCGAAAGGAGGCTCGACAAGGGCTGGCTACCCCCAGCTTCCTCCAAGAACTTCTTCCTCGACCGAGTGCCTCGAACACTCCAGAGGTCGTGACAGCTGCCTTGGTTTTCCGCGGCTGGCTTTTGGATGAAGACGAGGAATTGGCAGTCGTCTTCCGGACAGATGAGGAATTGGAGATCACGTTGCATGACGCAATCTTTAGTTCCTCTTCTGCTGACACCTTCGTCCCAAGGCGATGTCGGAGGGGTGTCGATGATTGTAGCCGTTGGAAGACCGACTGCTTTGGCGGTACTGCCGTCTTGCAACAGCAGTTGATGGTGACCACTGCACAAGTGTGCCCCTGAGAGGCGTATGTGCTTGTTGGTCAACTCTCCTGACCGGCGCTTGTGATGATCACGTTGCGCAAGTCGTTGGAGGAGAGTGCTACCCTCACACCCCTCTCAGGCGCATGGCAGGGCCAAGCGCCGGGGTGGTCGGGTGAGTGCTGCGCCCCCTGATCTAATACCAAGCAGCATCACGATCAGTAGTGGGGGAACCATAGCATTTGAAGTGACTTGAACGGACCTCGAACGCACAACCAGAGGGGCACGGGAGTTCAAGACCAGAGTTTGCCTCTCTCGGCTTGGTTGTGCACGCAGTGAATGCGCCCAAGCGAGATGAGGACTTTGAAGGTCGACTCGTTGTCGGTGCAGAAGCACTTGAGTCAACCTGTACAGCTTGCCATCGCAGCACGCGTGATTGTAAGCGCGTGCCTCTGGCCGGCTGGCATAGCAGTTTGTGGCGCATGGCCCGTGCCGCCTTGGATTTCTTCGTACCAGCCCGCTGGGGCGCATAGTACTCAGCATCCAAATTCTCCTCGCCATTACAGCGAGCGAGTCTGTCAAAGACAGAGGCTCTTTGTGGCGCATCAGAAGTGATGCGCGGGCATGGCTGCGCCCCTGCTCCGTCGACGTATCTTCCTCGCCTGAGAGGAAGATGGCTGGGGAACGTGGTCAGCCGCACGCTTCCCCGAGAGATGCGCTGCATCAGCGGCGCACCTTGACTGCTGAGGACGTCAGCAGGAAGGGAAGGCTGGACGGGCACATCCCCTTCGACGGTGGTGCCCGAGGCGTCGACTTTGCGCACCCAGACTGCCCGGGTCTTCTTCGGCTTCGACAGCCGCTTCGAAGGACTCGCACTTCCTTCAGAAATGAACTCCTCGTACGCCTGTTGATTGAGGCGCACTACCAGCATCTTGTGGGAGGAGCCTACCTTCACGTCGTCGGCCTGTGACACGACTTTCTCGGTAGAGGAGAAAGAAGTCCCCAGCAGAGTTGCCAGCTTGTTTGCCATTAAAATTGTTTTGATTGAAATCTTAATACAAACAGAACAGTGATACAATATAGGACTTAGATGTAGTCCTAGGAGTACACTTTTGTTTAAGCTGGGTCCTTAGTGCCAATGGAGCGAGTGGTAATGCGTTGACTCCGTTGACCGGCTGACGGCGGTTATCGGTTCTCTGAAGGTGTTGATTGCTCTGGGTGCTGGAGCTTGCTGAGAGGAGGAAGACGTTGAGTGTCTAGAACTGCCTCTCCGGTGATTCTCTGTTGTGGATTCTCTGTGAGTCTTGTGTTCTGAGTCTCTTGTGTGTGTGAAGGGGATGATCCTTCTATTTATAGTTTTGCAGGCTGGCTGCTCATGCGCGCATGTAGGATGCGCCGTGTGGGGACGCCACGTGGAGGTTGCTGATGGAGGCGCATGGATGCTGTGCCCTGATCGAGGGGAAGAACTCTTCATACTGCTGTTGTGAGCCGGCACGTAGCAGGGAAGATCTTTCTGTTGCTGAAATCTCGGATGAGTTGAGTCAAAGGACACGTGTCGTCGTCTCATGGTTCGAAGATCTCGATTTGGTGGAGAGGATGATCTGGTGAGCTGCGCCTTGGATTGGGCGCAGGAGGAGGCTGCGGCTCATAACCTTTAGGAGTTATAAACCATTTAGAGCGCATGGCTTTTGAGGCGCATGCAGGTGACCTTCCTTCTGTCTTTCGGGATCAGAGATCAGTCTGGGGCGCATGGCTTTTGAGGCGCATGCAAAACTTCAACCGGAGACTCTTCTTCTGTCTTTAGGGATCAGTGAAGGGTCTGAGGCGCATGGCTTTTGAGGCGCATGCTGGTTTGGACGCATGGCCGTAGAGGCGCATGCGGGTGTGGACGCATGGCCGTAGAGGCGCATGCGAGTGTGGACGCATGGCCGTAGAGGCGCATGCGGGTGTGGACGCATGGCCGTAGAGGCGCATGCGTGGCCACGTGGCATAGCCGTCGGAATAGAGTCATGATGATGCTGACGTTGCCGACGCTTCCTTTTCTGAATAAAGCTGTCAACTGTTTAGACTTTGGGAGACGTGCTGCCAACTCTGTCAGTTCAGCATTTAATGTTGGTGACGTTCGATGGACAGCTGAGTGGGCGCGTCGGTTGGCGTTCCACTCGGTATGGAGATGTGTGGGGGCGCACCCTCTATAATGCGCCGAGTACTGTAGGCGCGTCTGTGTGATGCGCCTGATGCCGAAGGGCGCGTCCGTTGATGCGCTGTCTGGCTGGCGCATCGGACATGTCTTTTAATGATGCGGCTGTCTCGCTCTTCGAGTGCTATAAATAGCCGTTTGGCTGAATTCGAGGCGTCCGGTTCATCCATTTAATGTAAATTCATTGCACGGAATTCGGAGGGCCATCCACTTGGCGCGTGGGTTTGATCTGCCCGGCCTATAAATAGTGGCATGGAGAGAAGGTTTGCTTCTCATTCCCTCACGTACTTCCAACATGAACTTGAACATGCGGGTGCATTCTGTTGACGAAGTGCTCCCGAGGGTGAAAATGAGACGCTGTGTTGTCTTTGATGCACTTGAAGGTGACTGTTACATCCAAAAGACGGAGTCGAGGGCTTCTGAGGCAGGCGGAAGGTGCCTGTTGCATCCAAAGATATGGATGCTCGAGCCTCGTCTCCGTTATTCCGGAAGAGCCGTAGATCGGAATGGCGGTGCAAGGCTCTCTCTTCCTGCAAAGTGGGGTTTCCCCACTTTGATCGTGTCGAAAGCTGCTCCTTTAGCCGCGGTTTCGATCACGGTCTTCCTTCGGCTTTGGAGGCTCTTTCGAAGCCTCCCCTGGCCACAGCATTTGCGGTGCTCTTCTCTTCCTTGGTTCCAGCCAGAGGGTTAAATGCTTTGTGTATCGAAGCATTTATCGGGCGAGCCTGGTTGGAAGAGCGGTACATAACTGGGCTCTGCTCGGCCAGGTGAGCCTGGCTGGAAGAATTGGCTGAAGGGATGCACATAGCTGGGCCGGATGCACATAACTGAGCTGCTGAAGAGATGGCGGGATGCGCCTGGATGGAGGCGCATAGTATCTGCTGCGCCTCACTGGTGGCGCATGGTGAAGCTGCGCCTATCTGAAGGCGCATGGTGGCCGCTGCGCTTATCTGAAGGCGCACGGTGGCCGCTGCGCCTATCTGGAGGCGCATGGTGGCCGCTGGCTGTAGATCTAGGATCTTTCTTTTGTAGAAATTCTCCTTTGTACAACCTTTTCTAGACATGTAATAGACTTTTATATATAAATAAAAAGTCCTTCTTCAAATGTCTATACTTATTTGACTTTACTGTGATGTTCTTCGTCTGAGTTCTAGCGCATGTAGTGTCTGGCGCATGGGCTTTCTGGTTGTGAAATTCCATGCTTCTACAATGCGGGCACTTTCGCACAGGGCTCGCTACCCGACGCGAAAGGGGCGTCGTCTAACCAAATGCTATAGTCCGCGATGGCTTGACATTGCCAGTGGCCTTTATACCCCTTTCATTGCTTAACAGGTGCACGGGACACGGGATGAACATGATAATTGCTTAATGATATACAAGTTCATACGCTTGCCTCAAAACATGTTAACATGCAAATCGAACAAGATGGTTAGAAAGATCATTGAAATAGCTAGCTAACATGTTTACGAAACTTCTTGAATCAAATGCAGAGCTTGGATTTAATTAGCCATTCGCCAGTACATGTGTTTCGTGCTGATCCTCGCTCTTTGCAGGTCCCGCAAACCAGGAAGGACGCGCCAGCTAGCTCGGCGGCGTTCGTGACTTTTGAAGCTTCGGCCGTGCGTCGAAGACTTACTCTGCGACTCCACTTTTGAAAGCTCTCGACAGTCCGACTCAGCGTCCCTCCCATCCAGGTCAATGGAGTACTTGTGTATATTGAGGGATGTGTGCAATGTATGGAACGGCTATCTCATCGGCACTCTTTTGTAATCGAGTCATGTTGTAGCCCGTGCGGCAATGAGTCTTGTATCGGAGTCTGTAAAAGATGTTCATTATCAATAAAGATCAAATTTTCTTTACTCATTGTGTGTATCAATTTGTCTGCGTACTCTCTTAGATCTCGTGTCTCGGATTACCTTATGACTAGGCCTTGTGCGATCGCAAATTAGGTTCGCACGGCATCACGCCCGGGGGACGACTATCGATTCGACGGAATCGGGGCGTGACAATAGCTTATGGTGTATTCGGGCCGGTCCGGTCAGGACCACGGTCCATTGTCTGCGGGCCAGACCGGGCTCGGGCCGGTCCAGGACCGGCCCAGGGAGATTTACGGTCCAGGCCAAGCCCGGCCCGGTTTTTTAGCAACCGGCCCAGCCCGACCCACTGGACCGAACCCAGGGAGGGCCGGTCCGGGCTGAACCGGTCCACGGGCCGGGCTGGGCCTAGGTCGGTTCGGGCCGGTTCAGGCCGGTTGAACCGGACCGGCCCGGTTTTTTCCATTTTTTTACAGTTTTTTTTTTGTATTTTTTTTTTCCTTTTTTTAAACATTTTTCTTTTGTATTTTAATTTTGAAAATTTGTAACTTAATTTTAATTTAGAAAAATGTTTTATTTTTGAAAAATTTTAATAAAAATTTGTAATACAAAAGTTTGTAATTTGAATAGTATAAGTTAAAAAAAGTTGTAATACAAATTTTTATAAGTTTGTAATACAAATGTTTATAAAAAATTTATAAAAATTTGAAAAAAAAATGATATGCAAATGTTTATAAAAATTTACAAAAAATGTTTATAAAAAATGATATACAAATGTTTATACAAAAATGTTTATACAAATATATACAAATGTTTATAAAAATTTATAAAAATTTAAAAAAAATATTTCTCCCTCTTCCTTTATCCGGGCTTGGGACCGGCAAATGCTTGTTTGGTATAGGCGGAGTTAAAAAATATTTTTTTAAAAATAAAAAATAGTTTTTGAAAGTATAAGTTAAAATTTGAATAGTATAAGTTAAAATTTAAAATTTGAATAGTATAAGTTAAAAATAAGAAATAGTTTTTGAAAGTATAAGTTAAAATTTAAAATTGAAATGTATAAGTTTAAATGTACATACCTAATACCTTGCACCGTAGCCTCATTGTTGTTCGCCTTCATGCAATGAAAGCGATTCCAAATCCAGCTCGTGGACATCATGATCTTCATCTTTCTGGTTTTGTGTTCTTCTATCGGCTTTCATCCAATCTTGTACGCACACGATTGCTTCCAAGATATCGGATTTCAAGCGGCTTCTCCTATCGCTCAACATCCTCGAACTTGCACTAAAACATGACTCCGATGCTACGTAGACACCGGAACCATCAGTAGATCACGTGCTATGTTAGAAAGAACAGGAAATCTCTTATCGTGTCTCTTCCACCATTCTAAAACGGCGAAGTGATCTGGAGTCTCATCTTCGTCTTGATAAGAATTAAGGTAAAGAGACAACTCTTGAGTAGGTTGGGAAGATTGCTTTTGTTTCTTCCTTTGTAGTATGCGACCGGCTGCTGATAGCTTAGACGCCAAGCCGGAGCTACTACTAGCCCCCCCTGAGTTGGTCGGGTCGACGTTGCTCCTTCTTCGTACAGTATAACTAACCTGTCCAACGCAACTTTAACTTCTACCTTCATGTCAGTAACGTCTATACACATATATTCTCCATATCCATCTAATAAAACCTCTACGCCATCCAATTTGATTGTAGGATCAAATATGGAAGCCAAACAATATAAAAGAGGTACTTCACCCCAATATTTCTTGAATTTGGCTTCCATATTTCTCACCGCATATTCAAAATTTGGATGATCTCTATATTAGAAAATAAATAAGACATGTTACACAGTTCACGTAAAGCTAAGCATGATGTGGGATAATAAACACCAGAAAGAGTACATGTAGCATTGTAAAAAACTTCTAAAAATTCGCAAACACTTTCAGCTGCTACCCAATCATCAGTAGTAACTTGGTAGTCAAAGCTGACATCCGAACTACAAAAATAGGTAATAGCACTCTTAAAAGGAATTGCAGATTTCAACATCAAGTAGGTGGAGTTCCAACTATTTGGTATATCCTTCACAAATCTTCTAAAAGTAATACCAAAATGTGTGCACGTGCATGCAAAACTTTGTTGTCTACTTGGAGACGAGTTTAGGTGGAGCAAGCATTGTCGCAGAGTGTCTAAATGGGGATCAAAAAAATTTAAATATTCTTTAACAACTAAGTTAATTATATGGCAAGCACACATAACATGCATAAGCCTACCTTCTAAAATAGGCTGAAAAATCACTGACAAAGAAGACATAGCAGCAGTATTGTTTGATGCATTGTCTAAAGAGATAGAAAAAATTTTAGGGTGAATATCATATTCACGCACGTGTCTTGAAATCTCACTTGAAATTATAGCGCCCGTGTGTGGACATTCTATAAGTTTAAGAGAGATGATGCGTTTTTGCAACATCCATTGTGCATCTATATAGTGTGCAGTAATACAAATATAAGCATAACTCCACTTAGTAGTCCAAATATCAGAAGTAATAGCCAACTTACTAACATTTTGAAAATCCGCTTTCAAAGCGGCTTTCCGCTCGTTAAAGAGACGAATAGCCTCATTTCGAGCTTATTGTCTACTCACTCTAGTAAAGGAGGGGTTTAGAGAAATTGATGCATAATCTCGTAAAGATTCGCTTTCGCCCGTCGTGAAAGGAAGTTCGTCACGAATAATATGTTTAGTTAATTCAGTTTTATGCCGAGCATCTGAGTAAGTAAAGTTACCCATTGAAGAACCGGTGGCGCCGAAGCTTATTTGGGTTTGGGACGCTTGAAGTGTGTCCTTCCCGTAGCAAGTGTCGTAGTGTCTGGATATGGTCCCGGTGCCACCGTCCTTCTTCCATGCGTACTGGTTGCAATATTTCTTGCATTGCGCCTTGTACGGTATCGGTTCACCCTTGGCATCTACAACAAGCGAACCATCAGGATTAGTTTCATAAATCAAAGTAAAATATTTCCAATACTTAGACCTTTTTTTTCTTTTCAGGACGTTGGGTGGAACTAGCGACTTCCGGAGGAGATGGTTGGAACCCCTCCGGAACGAATTGGTGGCTACTTGCTCAGGTGGAATTTCAGTACCGTCAAAAAAAGTACTAAAATATTGGTAAGTTTGTCCAGCAAGATCAGATGGGTTTGAACCTTCACCAGCCATATATAAAATAAAATAAAGTAAACTACGTTAGAAGAAAGTAAGGGATTGAGAGGAAGATCGGGAAGCCGTAGAGCCGAAATGGAGTTGGGAGGGAGATCGGAAAGCCGTAGAGCACCAGAGCACCGGGGAGGGAAAGCCGTAGAACACCAGAGCACCGTAGAGAATTTGTGAGGAATGAGTTGTGGTTGAAAAAATGGATTTTTGGCCTATTTATAGGAATTTTTCGGGATTATTTTGATAATTTTACGCCAAAAATGACCAAAATGTCCCTTCCAACGTTTTAATAACGGCTATATGGGAGGGGCAATTTTGTAAAAGAACCCCCCCCCCCCCCCCCCCCCCTCCCAACGGTCAAGAAAAGCAAAATAAAAAAATAAAATAAAAAAGCCCCAACGGTCGGCTGGACCGGTCCCAGCGGGCCGGGCTTCGGGCCAGTCCAACCGGGCCGGGTTTCGGGCCAGGCCTCCAGCGTTTAAAAAAAAAAAAAAAAAAATTGGCGCCGGCCGGGCCGGGCCGGGCTCGGGCTGGGCGGAGGGGGAGGCCCGACCCGACCCGTTCGGGAGTGGGGGGGCCGGACCGGTTCGGGCCACTGACGGTCCGGGCCGAACTTCAAGGGGACGGGCCGGTACGGACCTGGGTCGGACTCGGGCTAAACCGGCCCATCTATCACCGTGACCCATAGCAGACAAGGTGATCCTTGAAAGTCAAGACGCGTAAGAACTTAGCTATAGTACAGTTGGCTCTAAGCTGTAATTTGATACAGGAGTGAGTGAGTGACGTCACTTGGCTAGCTAACGCGGTTATGCAGCTTTTTTGGCTTACAGAGAAGATACAGCTATGTATGTCAGTGATGTTATCATCTTTGTTTGTACCTTGTACTTTCATATAGGAAGTTAAGGAACCTCCTCCATTTCCTGGAACCTGCATTAGTTCTTTAGGGCTGTCTAGTTCCAAAGGATAGCCAACCATTTTAGACTCCTGGCGCTCGCACCATCTCCTCTTTTTGTGAACCACATCCATACACACACACATTTTCATGTTTTTGTTGCTTTCACCTGGCTGGCCAAACTCACTCTGACCACATTATTTTCTCGCTAAATGCTCAATATACGTCTCTTGAACGGGAACTGTAATTGTCAAGTGGAAGTTTTTAATTTTTAAAGAGTGTTGTCAAAATTATATTAGGAAGCTATAAATTTTATTTTTAAAAATTAATTATAATAAATTGAGAGTAATTTTGATAAACCATTTTGAAAATTCAAAAGTACTGTAAAGTCTCATTGGCAATTACAATTCCCTTGTTGAACCTTCATCTCGACGAGTATCTTTTTTCCAGTGGCAGTACTTCAATGAATGGTATCGATCGGATGGATTAATTCAGGTATCTAGAAATCTCTAATTTGGCGTGAATATAAGCTAATTAAATTGTACTGCAAAAGTCTAGTTTTTTAACCCATAAAGTAGAAATCCATATTATATATGTGGATATAAACATATAATCCTCGGTCTTTTACCATCAGTTTTGTGCATATAAACATATAAACATATTATCCTTTATTACTGAAAGTAAGATACAATGGGGAGGGATTCCCGCCTAAATGCTTCCAAATATTCATCTACATTATTTAAATTTATATTTAAAGAGATTATGTGGGATATTCCTGCCAACAAGAATGGATCCGCCCACAATCATCCAAAAAAATCTTTAAAGAGATTATGTGGAATATTGCTGCCAACATGAATGGATCCGTCCATAACCGTCCAAAAAAAATCTTCTCCCGTAACCGTCCGTAACTGAGCGCGGAAAATAGGAGTGGCATTCCAACCTTTCCATAACTGTTTCATAGCGATTTTCATAAAGTCTTCTCCTTATTTTTCTTTTTCACTTTCCCTATTCTATTTCAATTGTTACTACCCAGGCCAAAAACCAAGAGAGAGAGAAAGAGTGAGTGAAGAAGCAGTAGCGAGGAGGAGGAGTCGGACTTCATCGCCATCGCCAACGTTTCTTCGGTCGGGGGTATCGATATTCTTCCTTCTCTTGCTATTTCGATTCTTATGGTTATAGTTTTCTTTCAGCAATATTAATCTGATAATGAAGCGCACTTTCTTTGATATATGATTATTTTGTTGATGGATGATTATTTGTTGACGGCTTTATGCTGCACACATTTTTCATAAATTTTTTGAATATGTCTGACTATTTGATTAACATTGTCGATTTTTTTAAATTTTTTTATTTTGTGATGAGTACTGTCATTTTAATATTTTTGATATTTATTTCGATTTTAATGATCATAGCTTTAGATTTAATGGCTTTGTTTGTTGGATAGGCTGTAATTATATGTGAATATTTTTTTGGAGAAATTTTAAGGATCCAATGTTTTGTGTGTTATCACTTTGTTGATTTTTTGTTGTTTGAGTTTTTTTTAAGGTTTTGTTTGTTTATTTTTTTAGTTCTTATTATGTTCCATTGAACCACGTCCAAAAATGAATAAAAGATGCACAAGTCTTTATAGCGTATTGGTGGTAAGTAGTCCTCCGATAAGTACTCCGTTAGCTCGATGAATTTTTGTGTGTTTTCTTTTTGTGTTTCTGTCAATGCACCAAACCAAAGGGACGTTTTGGTACTGGGTAATTTTTTTATTTCTGAAAAAAAAATTAGGATGAAGAATCTATTCTCATGTCTTTATTTTCTAAGATTTTTTTTATTTTTATTATTTTTCATTTTTAACCTTTTTTTTGGGGTTTTTCAGTTTTTATTAGTTTATTTTTTCAGTTTTTGAAAGGTTTTTTCGGTTTTTTTTTTTTTTTTAGTTTTAAGAATTTTTTTGTTTTCTTTTGTTTTGTTTCCATTTAAATGTTTTTTGTTTTCATTTTTTGTTAGGTTTTTGATTTTCAGTTTTTTAAGATTCATCATTTCTTTGTTCTTTTTTAAGGTTTTCTTTCATTTTTATACTTTTTATTTTTTTTAGAATGATTTTTTTGTTTTAGTTTAGTTTTTTTCCATATTTTTTATTTTCATTTTTCTAAGAATGATTTATTTTTGTTTTTTTCGCATTTTTTTATCCTCTCTAAAAAATTGTTTTCATTTATAGTGTATTGATGGTAAGCAGTCCTCCGATAAGTACTCTGTTAGCTCTATGATTTTTTTTTTCTGTCAACACACCAAATTAGAGGGACGTTTTGGTACTCGATAATTTTTTTTATTCTTGAAAAAATTATGATAGAAAATCTATTTTCATGCCTATATTTTCTAAGAATTTTTTAGTTTTTTCTTTTTCATTTTTAACCCTTTTTTTTTTGGGGGGGGGGGGGGGGGGGGGGGGGTTTCACTTTTTTAGATTTTTTTTTCTTCAGTTTTTGAAAGATTTTTTCGATTTTTGTTTTTTCAGGTTTTTCTATTTTTTTAAATGATTTTTTGTTTTCATTTTTTGTTATATTTTTTATTTTCAGTTTTTTAAGATTCACCATTTCTTTGTTCTTTTTATTTTTTTAATTTTTTTTTAAATTTTTTTTATCTTTTTAAATTTTTTTTGAGAATGATTTTCTTTGTTTTAGTTTAGTTTTTTTTTCATATTCATTTTTCTAAAATGATTTATTTTATTTTTTTTTTCCAATTTTTTCGCAGTTTTTTTATCCTTTCTAAAAAAAATGTTTTCATTTTATTTTCGCAATGTTTATATGTTGACCAAAAATGAGAATATATTTTTTTTAAATATTTGTTACCTGGTATTTGAAATATCGAAAATATAGAATTTAGATGGTTCTATTGTAGTTATCTTACATTGAAAACATATACACTGATATTACTTGTGTTTTATGCGGCAGTGAGGTTGAAACTGCATAAAGTATTTTTCTTCATTACAGTTTTGGCAAACAAAGGAACTTTCATGTTTAATAATTATCCAGTTAATTTCAATGATCAGTGGCTGGATTGGAGAATTGATAATATCATCTCAAAGATGAGGCATGGTTGGGATATAATGATGGCTGCATATGTTGTTATTATGGACAGAACGTAATATGATGATATTCGAGCAAAATAAAAGTTCTAAGAATAGTATCTAATTTAACACTGCTACTTTGTGTAATTTCCGGAGAAGTATTTTCCCTTAGGGTGCGTTTGATTGCAAGGTGGAAAATATGTGGAAAAGAAATTAATTCTATGGAATTATTTTCCTAGGAAAAAAATTCCATGGAATTTAAAAAAATTTCCATGGAAAACTTAATTTGGGTGTTTGATTGCCATTATTTTCCACGAAAAATAGTTATTTTCCATGGAAAATGATATTTTCCTATGGGTTGGATAAGTTTCATTTTCCACCATTTGGATGGAAATATGGAAAATGATAGTTTTTTGGAAAATAATTCCATGGAAAATATAAGTTATCAAACACTACAATTGGTGGAAAATTTGTGATGGAAATATTTTCCATGGAAAAATAGCCCAATCAAACACAGCCTTAGAAGAAAAAAAAATTACTAAGCTTAATTTGTCGAGGAAGGAGAGCATTTTGTGACAAGGAACCAAGCCAGAAAGGAGACTATAAATTGAGGGTTCCTTATACCAGAAAGGAGACTAGAAATGAGGGGTTGTTCAGTGTTTGAAAGGTTTTTTTGGTTATTTTATTTCAGTTTAAAAAAAAAATTGTTTCCATTTAAACGTTTTTTTTCCTGTTTTTTAATGCTTTTTTTGTTAGATTTTTTTTCCGGTTTTTTTTAAGATTCATCCTTTCTTTGTTCTTTTTTATAAGGTTTTTTTTTTTCTGTTTTATTTTATTTTATTATTTTTTCGGGAATGATTTTTTTGTTTTAGTTTAGTTTTTTTCATATTTTTTATTTTAATTTTTCTAAGAATGCTTTATTTTGTTTTTTTGCAGTTTTTTTTTTGCAATTTTTTCGCAGTTTTTTTTATCTTTTTAAAAAATATTGTTTTTATTTTATTTTGGGAATGTTTTATTATTGACCAAAAATGAGAATATAATTTTTCATAAAAATTTGTTACCTGGTATTTGAAATATCGAAAATATAGAATTTAGACATATTTCGTATACCAAACATCTCCTTAATTTTGCTAAGGGCAGTTTGGTAACTTGCTTAAAAATATATTTTCTTCAGGCCAAATTGGACTAGCGGCTCTAAAAGAATGGACGAATAGATTTTTTTTTTCATTATGTAGGGTGAATTCATATGGAGAATAGTGGAGACTTGCTAGATTTTCGGAAAGAAATAGTTTAATGACAATTTTCAAATATATATTTCTCGAATATGTCTGACTGTTTGATTAGCATTGACGATTTTTTTTAGGGTTTTGATTTTGTGATGAGAACTGTCATTTTAATATTTTTAATATTTATTTCGATTTTAGTGATCATTGCTTTAGATCTGATGGCTTCGTTTGTTGGATAGACTGTAATTATAGGTGTTTTTTTTGGGAGAAGGTAATCTTTTCACTTTATTAAGTCTCCTTAAATGTTCTCTTTCAAGTTTAGAAAATTAAGAATTTTTACTTTCAAAATAATATTAATTAATGTTCTCTTTCAGATACAAAGTAACATACCTATATATATCTATATATTTATATAGATATATACATACATATATGTAAATGCATGACTAACCACTAATTATTTAGATTATATGCGTCCTACCAAAAAACTAATATTCATACACAAAAAATAACTAAATGATAGTTTTATCTGTCCCGTGCGTCGCACGGGTACACGCACTAGTATATGTTGAATATAAACATATAATTTGGCGTGAATATAAGCTAATTAATGCTATTTTTTATAATATTATTTTTTATTTTAAAAGATAAGGATATTATTGGAACATTGTTATATTTTGCTTTTCTTTCCTAGCTAGTTTCCTTATTTTACCAACAACGGAAAGGAAATGTGACAGTAATTCTACTTTTCCATTCCCATAGAAAATATAAGAAAACTCATTTCCTTTCCGAGAACCAAACGAGACATAATAGTATGGAGGGTGACACATAGCCACCTCACTTCTCTTACCCTTACTCTCTCTTTCTCTCTCTCTCTCTCTCTCTTTATATCTACTTTCAAAATATATATATATATATATATATATATATATATATATATATATATATATATGAACTTCTATTTGCCAGTTGGTATATCTATTCTACTATATAATAGAAAAACTTGGATGGTGAAAATTTTGAATTCCGAAAATACCCTTGCATGTCTATATTAATCTATTCTACTATATAATAGAAAAACTTGGATGGTAAAAATTTTGAATTCCGAAAATACCCTTACATGTCTATACTAATTAAAAATTGTTCATTAATTTTCTATTCTACTATATAATAGGAAAACTTGGATGGTGAAAATTTTGAATTCCGAAAATACTCTTGCATGTCTATACTAATTAAAAATTGTTCATTAATTTTAATAAAGACAACTTAATAATTACGAAGACTACTATTTGGTCTTCCTAAAGAGTCTTCCTAAGTTAATTAAAAAAATATTAAAATACGTGCAAGACACGTGCACATATGCTAGTATATATAGAGCCGAATTCTCCCTTCTGCATAAGAGAAAATTAAATACATAACCCCCCTCCGACATAGAATTAGATGTACGTGAAATTTTGAACTCTGTCGTGTAATACTATACAAGTGAACTTAGACACACATCCCCTCTCCTCAAATATCAATTCCAACTGTCATATAAGAGTATACTCATCCTGAACCACTCAGTGGGGCTGTAGCCATGCAGTTGCGTACACCAAGATGAGTATGGACACGGTTTAAATCTTTTCTGACGTTACTCGCCAGTCCGAAAAGAAGGATACCTAAAAAAAAAAAAAAAAAGCTAATTATATGGACACATTCAAAATTTATCATGGCTAGTTCGGATTGTGGCTAGTCCAAATTTTTTATTTTTCACAAGACTAGTCCAAATTTTTGATACATGGCTATTCCAAATTCTCCGCCCCCCAAAACCCATTTTTTCTCCTTCATTTGCAAAATCTATTCTCTCTTTTCCAAAACCCCCACCCCTCTCTTCTTCTTCTTCCTCTTCCTCTTCTCCTCCACCTCTCCTCAATCCCCAACATCTTCCTCTTCTCATCCACAACTCCTAAATCCCCAACATCTTCCACTTCTCCCCCCACCATCCTTCTATTTTGAAGAAATTAATTCAAGCACTCAAATTCTTTCTCAATTGATTTCTAAAACCCTAGAAATTAATTTGAAAAATTCAAGCATCAATTATATTGTTTATTTTAATTCTTTGTAGCCCATTTGAATGAATTAAACTACATTCAGAGTGTAAAATTATCCATTTAAATTAAACTCAAGTATGAACGACGAGAAAACTCTGCGTCGACAAGGACTGCCCAATTTTCTGGCAGTCCTACAAACTGAATGGATTGCCAGAAAATCGGACACTCCTAAGTCACAACATGTGAAACTTAGGACTGACCATTTTTCTGGCAGTCCTACAAACTGAATGGACTGCCAGAAAATTGGGCAGTCCTAAGTCACAGCATGTGAAACAAAGGACTGCCCATTTTTCTGGTAGTCCATTCAGTTTGTAGGACTGCCAGAAAATTGGGCAGTCCTACATAAAGTAAGGACTGCCAGAAAAATGGGCAGTCATTTGTTTCACATGTTGTGGCTTATGACTGCCCAGTTTTCTGGCAGTCCATTCAGTTTGTAGGACTGTCAAAAAATTGGACAGTCTTTGTTTACACTAGTTGAAACAGCAATATTATGGTTTCCACCAATATTAGGGTTTGTACATTTTGAGGAGCATTTGGGTGTCATCAAATTGGAAATGAGAAAAAAATTAGGGTTTAATTTTTGGATTTTTTTTTCTTCTCATTTTTTTCTTCTCCATTAATTGAAAATCGAAATGAGAAGAAAATTAGGGTTTATACCCCATTATACTTGGAGATAGTGATGATGAGTTGAGGAAGAAAATTAGGGTTTAAATCCTATCGAAATTCTCATTTTTTTTTTGTTGTTCTTCTTCCTCTTCTTCTTTTTCTTGTTCTTCTTATTCTTCTTCTTCTTGGATGAGTTGAGGAAGAAGAAGAGCAAAATTATAAAAATTGACTTTAATACCAAAGAGTGAGATATCCATGATCACTTTCTTCAATGGCAAACTTGTAAATAAACCAAAGTTTAAAATAGGCTAGCCATGATCATTTTTGGATGGCTAATTATAAGGGCACAGCACATTTTGATCGGGGCTATCCAAGTGTTAGTTTTCCATTATTTACATGTTTGCCACTGGAAAAATTACTCAGGGCTATCTAAGTGGTAGGTATAAAAGATAAGTCTTATAATTTTTGTTTTTTTTCTCACTCTCCATTCCTCACAACAAGAAGAAGAAGAAGAAGAAGAAAAACAAGAAGAACAAGAAGAACAAAAAGAACAAGAACAACAAGAACATCAATTTTTGTAAACCTAGTTTATTTTGATTTTTTGCTCTCTTCTAATTTCTCAGATCTCTTTCTCCAAACCCTACTTTATTTTTCTTCTCCTTGTTTGGGCATTATGGATGAAACCCTAGTTGTAGAAGAAATTGGGTATCAAATCTATCAAATCTATTAATCTATTAGTCTATTAACCAATTTTTCTTTATTAATAGAAGAATTATGCATGAAATCCTAGTTGTAGAAGAAAACTATGGAAGAAATCCTAGTTGTAAAATAATTGGGTTCATATCAGGACTGCCACAATTTCTGACAGTTCTAGAAGTATTGAAGACTGCCAGAAATTATGGCAGTCTTGAAATAGACTCGATGTACAACAGGACTGCCACAATTGCTGGCAGTCCTAGAAGCAATGAGGACTGCCAGTAATTGTGGCAGTCTTGAAATAGACTCGATGTACAACATGACTGTCACAATTTCTGGCAGTCCTATAGAAGTAATGAGGACTGCCAGAAATTGTGGCAGTCCTGAAAGGGACATGCTCTACAGCAAGACTGTCACAATTTCTGGCAGTCCTAGACATATTGAGGACTGCCAGAATTTGAAACAGTCCTGAAAGATACTTGCTGTACATCAAGTTCTTTTAAGGACTGCCACAATTTCTGGCAGTCCTAAAGTCGAAATTTTCGAATGAAAAAAACATGTTAGGGTTTATTTCAATCTTGATAATAGAGTGAAATATGCATTTTAGGATTTATTTCTATGCATTCTTTGTGAGGAAAGAAGTATTTAACCTTTATTTCCATGCATTTTAGGGTTTATTTAAATTTTTGGGTGCCATCGAAATTGGGAAAGAGAATGAAACTAGGATTTTGATGGAGATGGTGATGATGGAAATGGTGGAGAAGAAGATGACGATGAGAAAAAAATTAGGGTTCTGATGGAGATGTGAGAATAAAAATGGTGGAGAAGAAGAAGATGGATAGAAGAAGAAGAAGAAAGCAAGGGTTTGTGATGAGAGAGTGAAATTTAGAAATGAGAGTGATTTTTGGGGTTTGGGAGGGGGGGGGGGGGGCTGTGGGCTTTGGACAGCCCCCTGAGTGAAATATTTTGATAGCCCGAGTAAAAGTTCCTCAAATCCTGACTAGCCCTAATCCTGGCTAGCCCCGATCAAAATGTGCTGTGTCCTTATAATTAGCCTTTTGGATGTGCCCATATAATTAGCCAAAAAAAATTATCCTGAACAACATAAGTACTTTGTCACAATAATTTTATTAGATATATTTTTGAAAAAATTAGATATTATATTATCTATATAATAAAATAAAATAATATTTTTGGTCAAAAGGATAGAGAAATATAACAATTAAATGATAGAAGATACAGAATGCCTACCACAATTGATGGAAGATATATCACATAATGTATATAATATTCTAGGTGTATGTCAATAAAAACCTTATCACTATTAAAAATATTACTAAAGATATTGTTGAACTATCAAGGAGAGCTTATGGTATTAAAATGAACTTCTTCCAAAATTTGAAATATTAGTGAACATCTTTTAATTCCATATGATGTTACAAGGTCTGAGATATTTTGGGTCCCCGCATGATGATACGGGATTTCTGTTAGGACTTATTACATCATCATCTCACTCGGTCTCTCGGATCTAGTCTCAATCTTTTAAGCGCGCAACGTATCTTAGGGGTTTCGTATCTAGTATCTACGGTATGGTTTCTCTATTCTGGCAGGGTCGGCTCATCTTTTAGGCAAAAAAAACAGCCGTTTAGGGTCCCACTTTTTTTTAGAGGTCCAAAAAATATCAGATACTAGTATATAGATATATATGTAATGCATTTTGGTAAGAAAAGTCTGACTGAAAAAAAAAAAAACAGCTGCTTGCCTATTTGTAAATTTTTTTAATGTAATTAAATCTATCAAAATAAATAATAACCTTTATCACCTCTTCGTCTCCTCCTTCAGAAAAAGATTTGGTATCTTCATCTTCATCTGCTACATAATTAAAACAAATATATATGTACAACTGATTCTTATTCAAATATTAATGAAAAAAATATTTAAATTCGCCTCTGTAACGTTTATAGCAACATACCACCGGTCCCAAGTCCGAATCAAGGATGAAGATTATCATATAAATTAAGATAATAAAATTATATAATTTAATTATGTTTAAATTTTTAAGAAAGAGTTTCATTTCTGAACTTTTGTCTAAAATCTCCAAATGTCTTGAGACGGTCTTGTATGCTCGTGTCTTCAAGTCATGCCAACTTGAGCCAATGCTTGTTGACAAAATAAAGTAATTTTTATGAGAATCTAGTCTAAGTTACTAGCAAGCAAACATAATAATGTGCATGTGTATATGAAAGGATACATTGATAACTGACATGTAAACAAAAAAGTTTAGGCTGCATACCTATTAACCCTCCAAAGTAATCTTTAAATTACTAGCAGATTTATAGGTCGAGTAACAAAGTTTGAAGAAATTGTGCGAAGAGTAACAAGTTTTAGAAAATTACAAATAGAAAAACTTTTCGCCAGACCATCTGGCGGAAATCATGCAAATCAGCTGCTCCCCCCTGCACCACAGCTGGCCACCACCACGTATCAGCTCCACTGCATGCCACGTGTCACGAGGTGCGCGATTTTCGCCTGACTGTCTGGCGAAAATTGGACGCGTTCAATTTCCGCCAGATCGTCTGTTGATTTTTTAACGGGTTTCAAGCAAATGAATCTTCCGATAATGGGGGTACCACTCTTTCAAGGTAGGACTAAACAAGCTTACTTTTCGGAGATTGAAGCTAAATTTAAGAAGAAAATAGCGGGCTGGCGTGGACGATTGCTTTCTTTTGGAGGGAAAATCACTCTCATTAGGAGTGCGCTTACGTCACTCCTCACTGCGTTCGCCTTATTCATTCGGTTTCATTATATATATATATATATATATATATATATATATATATATATATATATATATATATATATATATATATATATATATATATATATATATATATTCATTCGAAGGTCTTACAAACTCTGTCCGAAAGCTACATCTCGGCCTGACCAACGCCTACTTGTATCTCATTGCACCCGCACCTAGGCCACATCGCACATATTCAGACCGCATCCCGTCCGCTCTAGGCTATACATCATATTCATCTCACTTTAATTCTAATATCAAAAATTTTAAAGTATTTCACCCTCTAACCACTTTTCTCTCTCTCTCTCTCTCTCTCTCTCTCTCTCTCTCTCTATATATATATATATATATATATATATATATATATATATATATATATATATATATATATATATAGCAAATGATCTCTAGTCTAGTGGTTAAGAGAGATACATGCGGTCCAAGTGGTCAGGAGTTCGAGTCCCAGTGGAGGCGAGTTCGCCACAATTATCCATTGCTTCAAAAAAAAATATATATTAAGAGAGATGCATGCGGCCCAAGTGGTCAGGAGTTCGAGCCCCCAGTGGAGGCGAGTTCGCCACAATTATCCATTGCTTCAAAATATATATATATATATATATATATATATATATATATATATATATATATATATATATATATATATATATATATAAATCTATTCTAGTATATAATATGAAAACTTAGATGGTGAAACTTTTGAATTCCGAAAATACCCTTACATACTTATACTAATATATATATATATATATATATATATATATATATATATATATATATATATATATATATATATATATATATATATATATATATATATATATATATATATATAACTTAGATGGTGAAACTTTTGAATTCCGAAAATACCCTTACATACTTATACTAATTAAAAATTGTTCATTAATTTTAATAAGGACAACTTAGTATCCGAAAATACCCTTACATACTTATACTAATTAAAAATTGTTCATTAATTTTAATAAGGACAACTTAGTAATTAGGAAGACTACCCTTTGGTCTTCCTAAAGAGCCTTCCTAAACTAATTAAGAAATATTAAAATACGTAAAAGGCACGTGCACATATGCTAGTATATATAATATATATTTACAGGGGCGGATCCAGAGGGGTGTTGGGATGGGCTGGAGCCCACCCCAAATTTTTTTTTATATTTTTTTTTCTATATAATTTTTTTTTGAATTTTTTTTATATAAATTTACCTACTTCCAGCCCACTCCAAATTTTGGTAGCCCACCCTAACTATAGTTTTTGGATCCGCCCCTGTATATATAATCTCTCTCCTGAAGTACGAGACATCGATTTGCCACAGATGTTTAAATTAGTAGCAGATATGTGCAGATACGCATCTCCTGAAGCAAGATGCAGCGAATTGCCAGCCCATAGAGTGAGGAGCCATTTACTTTCCTAACCGACTCTAATCACTTGTTTATTAATTCTTAATGTTACACTCCCCGGCCACCATTGACCATCCTCTTTTCCACTATTTTTAATTACTCTCCTCATGACCCCCTCTCTCTATATATACTCATTCTCACTCTCATTCCAACTAGAGAGTATATACATACATATAGACAGCATTAGAATGGTGAAGAGCAGCAGCAGCAACAGCAGTGAAGATGATAAGAAGGTGCAGTACAAGGGAGTGAGGATGAGGAGCTGGGGGTCCTGGGTCTCGGAGATCAGGGCGCCGAGGCAGAAGACTAGGATCTGGCTCGGCTCCTACTCCACCCCGGAAGCCGCAGCGCGCGCCTACGACGCCGCCCTCCTCTGCCTCAAGGGCTCCTCGGCCTCCCTCAACTTCCCCCTTCCCCTCGGCTTCCACGCCGACGTCCCCTCCGCCGCCGCCGACCATCAGCTCACGACCAAATCCATCCAGCGACTAGCTGCAGCCGCCGCGGCTAGTGCTACTACTACTACTAGTACTACTACTACTCCGTCGCCATCGATAGCTTCTCCGGTTATGTCTTCGGAGGATACAGCTAGTTCTTGCACCGAGTCGTCGGCGCCTGCACTGGAGGAGTACTGCATCGACTCGTGGCTCGTCGACTGTGCCGGCTCGCCCAAGTACATGGAAATGATGATGCTGGGCGCATTCCTCGACCCGCAGCCGCTGCCGCAGGTGGAGGAGGAGGAGGAGTGTTTTGATGAGGTTGGCGATATCAGACTCTGGAGCTTCTGCTAATTATAAGTGTTTTGAACTTATTTAACAACTTTCGTTAGTTCAGCTCAACAACAAGTTAGCTAGCTAGCTAGCGCTATATATAGTGAGAGAGAGAGAGAGAGAGAGAGAAGAGAAGGAGAAGGTGATATTTTAGGCCACCAATCACATTGGTCTTGAAATTCTAATTTTGGTTTGAGTTTGGGAAGACGGAGTAACATATTTTTAGGGATATTTCCTTTGTATTTTCATATACGTACAGAGTTTAAATCCCACGTTAAGCTGTACAAAACTTTTGTATAATGAGAGTGAATAAACAAAGAAAACTATTATTTATTCCATCTTTTGCCTTGGAGAGATTTGTTGTAAATATCTGCCCATTTTTTTTAGTCTGAATATGAATGTGTAATAGCTAACTCTCGTGTAAATTCTAGCTTCTTTTTTAGTAATAAGGACTTCAATATGTTAAGACAATTGATAAAGGCACTGCGCCTTTTGATCAGGGCTAGCCCCTGATCAAAAAGTGAAGTGTCTTTTATAACAAGGACTGTTCAAATTTCTGGCAGTCCTACATACAGTAAGGACTGCCAGAAAAATGGACAGTCCTGTTGTTTCACATGCTGAGACTTAGGACTGCCAAGTTTTCTGGCAGTCCATTCAGTTTGCAGGACTGCCCGAAAATTGGACAGTCCTTGTTATAAAAAAAGTAGAGCCCTGATCGAAAGGTGCAGTGTCTTTATCAATTGCCTATGTTAAAACCTCCCCTACCCAAAAAGAACATTCACAAACGTGTTGGAATATTGTAGATATTTAATCACCCTCGACTCCTACCATCATGGACAGAATTATAATTCACAAGTGAATAATGAATGGCCAACAATATAATTATACAGGTGCATACTCTAGTAAAAGTTTAAGAAGGATAAACAATATATTTTAAATTTGAAAAATTATACTAAAAATTTCAAAAATAATCAGAAAATATGGGTGTAGTAGCTCCATATGGACCAGATCATGCCATAATGTAGCTCACCAGACTCTAGAATTAGGATGTACTAGCTAGTTATTATGTACAGCATGGGAGAGATGTACACTTAACATAGTAGAAAGCTAACAAGAGGACTATTTTGTTCTTTTCCATTATTATTTTTTCAATATATCCGAGGTAACGTATGCGTTGTATATATAACTACTGTTATTTTTCACACATCCCACATATCTCTTCTGCGGTTCTGAGACCGTCTGTCTAGCCAAAAAGGTTATACCTCTTTTGGTTGACTATAATAGCGAGATGAGTTCAATTCTTCCTATTATCTTTCACTTTTGTTTATATGAACAAATGTTGTTGAGCTAATCTCGATATTAAATCGTTTAGAAGAATCATGTGTTCATGGGCTATCTTGAAAAAGTATGGAGGTGGATCCTTACATTACAAAATTTTCCCTAATACTCAAACTCACATGGAGACTTATCACTGAACCTGAATCAGTTTGGGCAACTATACTCAATAGCAAATATCTCCATTCTACATCTTTTTGGTCGGCAGTCCCTTCCATTGCTTCTTCATATATATGGTCTAGCATTCTTTGCAGCAGAGAATTTCTACTGGATAATATAATCTGATCTGTTGGTGATGGTTCCTACATAAATATAGGTTCCTTATAAAGACATTTCATTTTTTGATCAGGACTAGCCCATTTTAAAACATTGTATTATTTACAAGTTTACCATTGAAAAAATTGATCAGGACTATCCCACTCTTTGGTATAAGTCACTAGTGCAAACAAGGACTGTCCAATTTTCTGGCAGTCCTACAAACTGAATGGACTGCCAGAAAACTGGGCAGTCCTAAGTCACAGCATGTGAAACAAAGAACTGTCCATTTTTCTGGCAGTCCTTACTGTATGTAGGCTGCCAGAAATTTGGGCAGTCCTTGTTTGCACTAGTGACTTATACCAAAGAGTGGGATAGCCCTGATCAATTTCTTCAATAGCAAACTTGTAAATAATACAAAGTTTTAAAATGGGCTAGCCCTGATCAAAAAATGAAGTGGCTTTATAAGGAACCTAAATATATGGCTTGATCCTTGGGTGCCATCCTTACCAAGCTTTAAAGTGAATGGATGTAACTATGCCAGTCGATGGGTTGAGAAAGTATGTGATCTTGTCAACAAAGACTCTTTCACATGGAAGGAAAATATTATTCACATCCTCTTCCCACCATTCGAAGCAACTGCTATCTTAAAAAAATCTCCTATCTGCTAACTGTGCACAACTGATAAGTTTATATGGAAACACACCGTTGATGGGGTCTTAACCACTAAATCAGCCTATCCGGTTATCCATGCCAAAATCACAAAAGAGTCGAGTAACACTGATGAAGATGAATTCAAGGAATGGAGGAAATTTTGGTCCCTTAAACATATATGTCCAAAGGTGATGCTATTTGTTTGGAGAGCCCTCACCAATTCTCTACCAACCAATGATAATATCCATCTACGTATCAGTCACATAGAAGCTACATGTCCTCTGTGCAAGGTACACTCTGAAACTCTTAACCATCTTATCCTCCATTGTCCTATTACAGGTACATCATGGCAACAAATACCATCGATAGCAAATCATATCTAGGATGCCGCTACAGTCTCTTCATTCATCACTGAACTTCTGAAAGAAGGAGATTGTGACAAGCTGACGTACTGTTTCTACCAAATGTGGATCATATGGAAGGCCAAAAATAAAGCAATATTTGAGCAACAAGCTATCAATGGCGGAAGAATCTTTGAAGAAGCCACCAGCTTAATGCAGAAATTTGAAGCTTCTAGTAATGGCGTTACCTATGCTGACAACTAACTACTCAGGAATCAACAAGTATCTACTTGGGATCCGCCTCAATCAAATAGCTGGAAATCAACTATGATGGGGGCATATTTAGATGGCAAAATGGCTGCAACAGCAATTCTTCGGAATGCAAATGGACACTTCAAGAAAGCTCTCTCAAAGAATGAAGATGGAGGTACTCCTATAGAAGCTGAAGCTATGGATATCCGTTTAGCACTGGACATACGCATTAGAGAAAAGCTATGTGATGTCACCATTGAAGGAGATTGTAAGTCGTTGATCGACTCAATCAACATCATTGACACAATTCGCCTATGGCGAGCTCGACACACCATCGAAGATGCCGGAAGAGCTTCAAAATCAGCACTTAATTTGAATTTCTCTTATGTTCACAGGAATGCAAACCATTGTGCACATTATCTAGCCTCCAATGCTCTGCTTTCTAATCATTCAAACTTCATTTCCTCATATGGAGATATTCCAAACTGTATTTCAGCTCATGTCATCCAAGACATGACCTTTGTATCTTTATGATCTTTTTAATGAAGTTCTTTTTCAAATATATATATATATATATATATATATATATATATATATATGGAGGTAACGCTACTGTGTGAAAAATTACAAATTCTACCACCTCATAACCACATTCGTCGGAATTTTAGATTTTGACTACAAATTGACATGCAGAACACTAGGTTCCACGTGTCATATGTAAGGACGTCACTTGGTGCAACATTAACTATTTACTTGCATGCTAGAGGTCTTCAAGTTTTTTAATTACTCCCTACGTACCGTCAAATCTTTCACAAACTTCTCCACAACCATCTATTTTCGGCTCAATTGCTTTCATGGTATCCCAAGTTATACCCAAGTAACAATATGGTACCTAATTTATTATTTCTTACTGTGTGGTAACACAACTTTTGATTATGGTGTATTACGGTACCTGTTACCATTTTCCGTCCAATGCCTCACGGAAATGCCAACGTGGCATCCCAACTCAGTTAAGGAGTGTACACGTGTGCAGTCCACGTGTACACTCAACTTAATATAACCTTTCTTCATCTGTCTCTCTCTCTCTCTCTATTCGCTCGACATACTCCGACGAGAAGCCGAGGCCACCGAGAGACGCGGACGTCGAGGAGACGAGCGGTGCGGCTGAAGGCGAAGCTACCGGAGCATTCGCAGATGGGTACCTAGCCCTCTCTCCCTTGCTCTCTTCTTCTTCTTCTTCATCATTTTCGAATCTCATGTTGTTTCTCCTTATTACCGAAACCCTAAAATTTGAAAAACCTGGAAGTAGAGTAAACAGTAGAGGAAAACCCTAACCAGTAGCTATTATTATGGAAACCCTAAAGTAATTTATTGTGTAATCATGCAATAATTTATTGTGGAAACCCTAAAATAAAAGAAGAGCCGATCTGAAAATGTTTATTCTGACAAAATTGCAGCAATCGAAGCAAGTGAAAAGGAATGGAATCTTGCGAAGATCCCATGTTATTGCGAAGGAACTTCTCTGTGCAAATTATTCACTGCAAATACACCTTGGAATCGTGGGCGCCAATTTTTAAAATGTGCAAAAGAGGTAGGATGTGATTTTTGGTGTTGGACTGATGAACTTCGGTTATGTCGTTGCGAAGCCGGATTTTGCAAAATACGAACATCAAAGGTGCCTAGGAGCTTAGGTCAAAAATTCTACTGTTGTCCATTATCTACCAGTGTAAGTGAAACATACTTTTCTTTGTACATTAATATAAATCAATTATTATTTCTTGCTAGTAATGTGTAACTTATAATTGTAATTTCTTTTTCAATACTTGTAGAGGGAAAATCCCGGTTGTGAATACATTGAATGGATGCAAGAAGCTACGGCCTCAAAGACAAAGAACAAAATGGTGGATGATGGAGCTACTACTTCTTCGGGACAAGGCAAGGATATCATGAAGGAGATCATATTGGAAGTTGAAATTGAACACCGTGTAGCACAACGACAACTTGAAATGTATGGGGCTATTCTGAAGAAATTTGGAAGATTTAAGATGGAGTAATTGTAAACTCGTATTTATCTTGTAATGACTAAAAGTTGTAATGACTAAAAGTTGAAGTTGTAATGACTAGTAAACTTGTAGTTTATGGATCGAAATTGTAATGGCTTTGCAGCTGTAAACAAGCTCTGGATTTTCATCCTGACCCTTTTTGATGTTGTATAGAATGATGTATTGAATGGTGTATTGAATGGTTCTGGATTTTCATGGTGAGAGAGATTCAAGTTTATTGTAATGGTTATCTTTTCTATAATAGAAGTCATCTTTTGAGTCATGTTTTTGTTATCAAACACTACATGGTGGATTTTCATGTTTTTGTTATCAAACACTACATTCACACAAAATATGAAACACACAAAGTAGAACCAGTGACCTGCATTTCAATATGAAACACACAAGTTATATATATCCTCTTCATTAGCATGGTCCTGGTGATACAAACACACAAATAATTAGCATGGTCCTGGTGATACAAACACACAAGTTATATATATCCTCTGCATTTCAATATGAACCAGTGACCTGGATTTTCATGAAGACTGCATTTGAAAGAGTGTGCAGGTGATAGAAACACACAAATAATTGTCCAGAAACATAATTGTCCTGGTGATACAAACACACAAATAATTAGCATGGTCCTGGTGATACAAACACACAAGTTATATATATCCTCTGCATTTCAATATGAACCAGTGACCTGGATTTTCATGAAGACTGCATTTGAAAGAGTGTGCAGGTGATAGAAACACACAAATAATTGTCCAGAAACATAATTGTCCTGGTGATACAAACACTGATAATTTAAAAGACTCCAAACTGCATTTAGAAATACACATCCAGTTTGGCATCTCAAGAAACATAATTGTCCAGAAACATAATTGCCATGGTGATATAAACACAAAATAATTGACCACTTGTCCAATACATATTAGGCCTTCTTCTATAAGGCCACATAATTGTCCAGAAACATAAATCCAGTACATATTAGGCCTTCTAAATGGCCACACAATTGTCCAGGTGATAGAAACATGGCTCAAAATAATTACATCAAATGTCATTACATGCTTTTTGGTTCACCTATGAAAGAAATAGGACTAAAACAAAATCTTTCAGTTGTGAACCACAAAATTAGTGTTGTCCAAATTAGTCTAGACACTTGTCATTCAGTTTTTGCTTTTCTTAGATGGTAGATTGTATCTTGATGGCACCACTCTGCCCTTTGCTTTCTTTCCCTGACCATTCTTTGGCAATGTTGAAGTTGGATGAGTTGGGGCTGCTGCTGTGCTCCTTTGGCTTGCTGATATGTCTTGGTTGGAAGCTCCCACACCTAAGCCTCCATCAACAGAGCCAAGGCCTGAAAATCGAGATTGGTTGGAAGCTCCCACACTGCTTAGGTTTGTATTATTGACCACCTGACTTGTACCCTGATAACAAAGTAGAACAACAAGAAATTCCATCACTGACAGTAGAACAAAGTAGAACAGAGTAGAACAGAGTCACAAAGTAGAACCAAGTAGACCATGTTAATGAACTGATCACTCAATTTTATGCACTTACATCCATCATCCACCTAAGTGTGGTTGGTGCACTGCTGACACCCAGATTCAAATCACTGTCAGTTTGCCTTGAAGATCCAGCCTGAAATGTAGGTACATATACAAGATTAGAAATTCAGTAGCCTAAAACATTCATACAAGTTGCAATAAAACAGTGATCAAAATATTAAGTCAAAACATTCACTTGTACAGTGGCAATAATGCCTGTAAAGGATACTTACAGTTGGGAATTCTCCTCTTTCACTTGTATGTTGTTCATTTCCAGTAGTGTTTTCTGCACTTACACTGCCTCTGCTTCCTCCAGCCTGCAAAATTAGTAAAAGTAAGCATTATATATACAACAATCTTGACATAGAATGTAAGTACAAATCGACATACTTACATTCACCCCATGGAACCTCTTGTTATGGGCATGTGACCCACAAACACTGCATGTCATTTTACTCAGGCCTTTCTTACTGAGCTTGGCCCTGGTTTTCTCACTTGTCTTCTGCTTCTCCTTCTGCTTCTGTTTTTCTTTGTCTTCCAACTCAATTGGGTCCTTCCTTCTAGCCATTGTCTTCCTTCCACTCCTTTTCTTCACTGGGGTAGGGGTAACAAAATACCCTGAGGAAATGGATGTTTTTCCCATAATGCAGGCCCATTTAAAGGGTGAATTACATTACTGTACACTAGTCTGTAAGTTGAAATTTTGTAGCAGTCATCAACAAAGTTTTCAGGCCTTTGATTATTTCCAAATATGCAAGCACAAGCATGCTGACATGGTATTGCAGAAAGTTCCCATTTTCTGCATGAACAAGTTTTCATAACCATGTCAACAACAAATTGACTTGCCCAGTCTCTATTAAGACTTCCTGCAAGTCCTCATCCCCCTCCATTTCATCAAAATCTGAATCAAATAGATGACCATCAGGAACATGGATTTTGATACCTTCTTCAAAACCATCATCAACAACATCAGCTTCATCTTCTTCAGGGTCAACTTCTTCATGAAGGAATGTGGCAGCTACATCAGCTGCATCTCCTGCCTGTGAGTATGTCATGTCTTCACCTCCATGTGGGTTTGTGGCAGCAACAAGTGGACTCTTCACCTCTGGATTTGCAGACCCCATATCAGGGTCAGAACTATTTTCCCCTTCATCAAGATCAACAACTGCCACTTCTTCATGTTGGTCTATGGCACCAACATCAAAATCAACTGCCACTTCTTCATGTTGGTCTATGGCACCAACATCAAAATCAACTGCCACTTCTTCAGGTTGGTCTGTGGCACCAAAATCAACATCATGTAACTCTTCATCACTGTCATCATGCAACTCAACTGTCTCATTCTCTGAGTCTGCAAGGTACTCAGTTTCTTGATCACATTCTTCATCTCCCATATGCATAACATAGAGATCTACCTCCCCACTACCATGTTCAACAGCATTATGAGCCATTTCAAACACACTTGCATCATTGACAAGTCGTTTTAGACCATAATTAACTTCCTTACCAGCCTCCTTCCATAAATACATCAGCTTTCCTCTATATAAGAACTTAACCCACATATGAATCATCTTGAATGACACAGTATCAACATCAAACCACTTTGAAACTACTTCCCCATCAAAATATTGCAGATTAATTTTAAAACTACCTGTTAGCACAGATGAAGGTTATATATTCATATCTAGATAAAACCATGTCACATATAATCATGTATTCATGTCTACTCTACATATAATCATATATTCATGTCTATATAAAATCATTATATATAATACAAGACTATATATTCATGTCCAGATAAAACCATGTCACATATATTCAAGTCTATATAATTATGTCTATCTAAAATCATGTGCATATAAAATCATATATTCAGGCCTATAAAATCAAAACTACCTGTTAGCACATGTCACATATAATCATGTCTATATATAATCATGTATTCATGTCTACTCTACATATAATCATATATTCATGTCTATATAAAATCATAAAATCATGCAGATAAATTACATTATATATAATACAAGACTATATATTCATGTCCAGATAAAACCATGTCAAATATAATCATGTCTATATATAATCATGTATTCATGTCTACTCTACATATAATCATATATTCATGTCTATATAACATAATAAAATCATGTAGATCAATTACATTATATATAATACAAGACTATATATTCATGTCCAGATAAAACCATGTCAAATATAATCATGTCTATATATAATCATGTATTCATGTCTACTCTACATATAATCATATATTCATGTCTATATAACATAATAAAATCATGTAGATCAATTACATTATATATAATACAAGACTATATATTCATGTCCAGATAAAACCATGTCAAATATAAACATGTCTATATATAATCATGTATTCATGTCTACTCTACATATAATCATATATTCATGTCTATATAACATAATAAAATCATGTAGATCAATTACATTATATATAATACAAGACTATATATTCATGTCCAGATAAAACCATGTCAAATATAATCATGTCTATATATAATCATGTATTCATGTCTACTCTACATATAATCATATATTCATGTCTATATAACATAATAAAATCATGTAGATCAATTACATTATATATAATACAAGACTATATATTCATGTCCAGATAAAACCATGTCAAATATAATCATGTCTATATATAATCATGTATTCATGTCTACTCTACATATAATCATATATTCATGTCTATATAAAATCATAAAATCATGTAGATCAATTACATTATATATAATACAAGACTATATATTCATGATCAAATTAAAACCATGTCACATATATTCAAGTCTATATAATTATGTCTATCTAAAATCATGTACATTATATATAATACAAGACTATATATTCATGTCATATGCACATTGGTGTATGTAAGCATATATGGACAGGTAGATATACAGGGTGTGTGTGTATATATTACAGGGTGTGTGTATATATTACAGGGATACACAATTGTGACTTGGTCATTTAGCATACACAATTACCCTGTACAGGCAGGGTAAAACCCTAATTTTAACAAGATAACCCTAATTCTAACAAAAGAACCCTAATTCTAACAAAGGAACCCTAATTTTAACAATATAACCCTAATTTCGACCAGGTGCCTGTACATGTGCCTGTATAGTCTAACAAAAGAACCCTAATTTTAACAAAAGAACCCTAATTTCGTAATGAAAATAAAAGTTTCAACGCCTAAATTGAACAATCGAAGAAGATGATCCCTAAACAAACTTCGTGCAAATTATTTCGGTGCATGCATAACCCTAAATTCAGTTCGTGCTCTTCATTTAGGGTTTTCAGAATGAAATGAAGAGAATAAAACCATAACGAAGTGTGTTTCGTTGCATGCAGAACCCTAAACTCAGTTCCTGCTCTTCATTTAGGGTTTTCAGAATTAAATTATAAGAATAAAACCCTAAAATCATTCTTCGACGAAAAATAAGAAGAAGACAGAGAGAGGAGGGGGGGAAGAGAGGTACCCATCTGCGATTCTCCGATCGTCGCCTCTCCTCGTCTTCAGCAGATCGTCGTCGCCTCTCCTCGTCTTCAGCAGATCGTCGTCGCCCCCTTCTCGCACGTTCGTCGGTCCAGGGAAGAGGAAGAGTTACAGAGAGAGAGAGAGAGAGAGGGCAGAAATTGAACCACACCCCCGGCCCCACCCCTTATTTGTTGAGTGTACACGTGGACTGCACACGTGTACACTCCTTAACTGAGTTGGGATGCCACGTTGGCATTTCCGTGAGGCATTGGACGGAAAATGATAACAGGTACCGTAATACACCATAATCAAAAGTTGTGTTACCACACAGTAAGAAATAATAAATTAGGTACCATATTGTTACTTGGGTATAACTTGGGGTACCATGAAAGCAATTGAGCCTCTATTTTCTAGTAAAATCAGTTAGCTGTGTTTGATTGGGCTTTTTTTCCATGAAAAATATTTCCATCACAAATTTTCCACCAATTGTAGTGTTTGATAGCTTAAATTTTCCATGGAATTATTTTCCAAAAAACTATCATTTTCCATATTTTTATCTAAAATGGTGGAAAATGAAACTTGTCCAACCCATAGGAAAATGTCATTTTCCATGGAAAATAACTATTTTTCGTGGAAAATAATGGCAATCAAACACCTAAATTAAGTTTTCCATGGAATTTTTTTCCTAGAAAAATAATTCCATGGAATTAATTTCTTTTCCACATATTTTCTACCTTGGTGTCAAATAGTTTTTTTTAATCAAACCTGCTATTTGACACCTGCGTGTGCACAACTGTTGTACACGCACGACCGAAAATATCGCCGGAGGAGGATAAGTCGTCGGAGGAGGAGAGCGGAGTGACAGGGAGGACTTTGTCGGAGGAGGAGGAGACGTCGGAGGACGCCGCGAAATAGTAGGAGGGGAAATCTGAGATGTATGCTCCTACGGAGAAGGAGGCACGCCAGAACAGGAGGGAGGGAGGAACTTGGTCGCGTTCTCGGAGGCGGATTCTCGACGTCAACGCTGCCGTTTCCGGCCGCGCGCGCGCACCGGCTGTGCACGCGCGCGTGCCAAAAGGTTTCTCGTTGTTTAATAACCAATTGTTCCTAATTTAAGTAATTTAATTATAAGTAACCTATTTTTAAAATATAAATTAATTCTAATTTTTTTATAAAATCTTATTTTTTTCGTCCACAAGTAATGACATGTCTACCAAGGAGATGGTCACGGAACTAGACATGATCATTTATGCGAAAAGTCAAAACCATAAATTTAGGCATAGTATTGGATCCAGGTCCATACCCGAGATTCATTAAGGACAACTAGGTCGACTGCAAAAAATATATATATATATATATCTATTCTCATATAATTATTTTCTAATAAAAATAAAAAATTAAATTATTCAAAATTAATATCAACTGAGAAAAATTATTCAACTACAATATCTTTCAATTGAGATATGAATTATCATTTATCCTAAAATTATAATTTTAAGTTTTATATAATTGTTGGTCCTGCGGAATTATGATTGTAGAAAAAAAAACTTAACTAAATATGGATTAAAAGTTTAATTTTACTAATATATATATATATATATATATATATATATATATATATATATATATATATATATATATATATATATAGAGAGAGAGAGAGAGAGAGAGAGAGAGAACCAAGCGGCTGGTTTTGTATTATATAACCAACCTATGTTATACACGTTGGATTGGAATTGCATGGTTGAGATTAAATGACTTTAAAAGGTGGTGGGGTCTACGTCTTTTAATCTCAACCACTAAATTCTAATCAAATCCATAAAACATAGGGTGGTTCTATAATACAAAACCAGCGACTGATTTTGGAGCATTTCTGTTAGTTATATATATATATATATATATATATATATATATATATATATATATATATATATATATATATATATATATATTTTATATATATATATATATATATATATATATATATATATATATTGAAGCAATGGGTAATTGTGGTGAACTCGTCTCCACTGGGACTCGAACTCCCGATCACTTGGATCACTTGGACCGCATGCATCTCTCTTAACCACTAGGCTAGAGGTCACTTGCACACACACACACACACACACACATATATATATATATATATATATATATATATATATATATATATATATATATATATATATATATATATATATATATATATATATATATATATATATAATTTTTTTGGAGGCTTGTTCGGACACACCCATTACACTCCCTCAAAATTGACATATTTGGATTTATTCTTCTTCTTTTTCTTGAACGATGGGAAAAAACCTTAAGGGTCTGTTTTGTAACGGTGTTTTCATCGGTTATAGGTGTTTTTAGACCGACCAATTATGAAAACCTCTGTTTGTAAATTTTTTTCATGCACTGGTTTTGGTAGGCTCAAAAATCTTCCAAAGCCGGTGTAATGTAATTTTGGATGGATTTATAAGCACCCTAAATCGGTGAATTTTGAAGGATTTTATTATTTTATTCTATTTATATCCCCACAAAAAATATGTAATTATAACTACTTATATCCTACACTATTTTTTCTTTCTCATTTGTGTTTCTCTTATATTATTTTTTCCAAACTATGACTATTTTCTCCGGTAATTTTTTAAAATGTTTATTTCCTACTTTCAACCAGATGTTTCTATTATTTCATCTGTTTATATTATTTTGATCAAATGTAAACTTCTGTATTCTGATCGAGACGTGGACTTGGTGGCAATTCCCGCACGCAGGACCGTTTTGTTTACATATGGACATATATGTAATTTTATTCGTGTAAAAAGCTTTTAGAAACTATCAAGCATGAATTAGACTGGTTCAAAAGTCGCTACTTAAAATCATAAAAAATCGGACCCCTCATTAACGCTCATAATCGGTACTCTAAAATACCTCATAACCGCTATCCGTACAATTGCCAAGGAGACCCTTAAGAGTAATTTAAAAAAAAAAATTACTCTCAAGTGATTTTTTTTTTTTGTAGAGGACCGTAGATCCTCTTATGGCATTTTTAAAAAAAAACTTAGAATACGTTTCCAGTATTGTAATTTTACCATTTAGAGGCTCTTTGGTTCAAGTTTTAGAGGCTTGAGAATGAATTTTGGATTCTTTACCCATGTTTAAGTGTGGAATTGAGAATTAGGAGATAAAATGGGAGCTTTATATTTCGACATATGTAGGAAAGTAAAATTCAAGCCTCTTGAGAATATTTTTATTTTTCTGAAAATGTTGATTGGATACATTAATTATAACTTTTTCGACGGTAATACTCACAATGACACCAATTGAATTTGGGTGATAATAACATTACAAATTAATGGAAGAGTGTTTATGAGAAACTAAACAAATTAAAATTTATATTTATGTCTAAATTAAATATGGGAGTGAAAAAATTGAATTTTTGGGGACTACATATTTATGACGTAAATGGAAAATTAATTTTTAGAAATACAAACCCCACGGAAAGAAATAGGCTTTTTCTATGGGCACCACAAGATTTACTTGGGGCTATCCCAAAAATTTTGGAAAAAATTACAAGTTTGCCATCAAAATCTTTTGCTTGGGGCTAGCCCAAGATGTCATATAAATACCAACCTAATTTTATTTCCCTTCTTCTCTCTCTACTCTCTCTCCATCTCCTCCACTCTTTTCTCCAACCCTAAGAAGAATTTCTAGGTCATAGTTTTGTAAACCCTAACCCAAATTGTCTCCCAACCAAGACATTGTGAAGATTTAGGGTACAAATTTTCGTTACAGTGTCATCGAATTCATCCGTTCATGGGTATGTCATCTAATTAATATATTTGTAGACTCTCTCATAATAATTTCACATGTAAATAATGATTTATATGTGTTTAATTTAGAAAAAGTGAACATGGAAGAACCCGGGTTATCGAATGTAGCAGACTCTCGTCCCGATATGTCCGAAGAACACATTCTTGCTTCGGATGCACTCTTGGTAAGCCCATTGTAACATTCACGTCGGGTGCAATTCGGGACTGTTAGGGACAGGACTGCCAATACGCGGGCAGTCCACCTCTACATATAGGACTGCCCAAACTTCGGCAGTCCTGTCAATAATCAGGACTGCCAGAGATGTGGCAGTCCTGATCATTGACAGGACTGCCAGTGAAATGGCAGTCCTGATTATTGAAAGGACTGCCTTGCCTTATGCAGTCCTTCATTTTGGCAGCAGTTTGGACATTTTTTGTGTTGTGTTATTTTATTTTATTAACTTTAAGTTATATTGTAGGACTTATCATCTTCCGGTATCGAGGTAGCAGCTCCAATTGGCGTCGATGTAGGCCATTTATTCAGGACCAATATGTGTTTTGAATCATACGAAGGTGCGCTAAATTGGTGTCGAGAAGTGGGACGGGCAAACAACATAGTTCTTGTGATATCAAGATCGGTCCGAAACCGTCCGGGACAACAAACCACTGTGGTTTCATGTGAACGAGGTGGTGTGTTTAGAAGCCATAAGAAAGAAAAAGTTCTCGAAAGTAAAGTTTCAAAGAGAAATGTTGGAACGAGAAAATGTGGTTGTCCGTTCAAAGACTATATTAGAAAGGATGAAGAAGCGAAGTGGATAGTCCAAGTCATGAATGGAATCCACAACCATGAGATTGCCGAAACACTATTGGGTCATCCGTATGTCGGACGGTTGAACATTACGGAGAAGAAGATAGTGGAAGACTTGTCCAATTTCGGAGTTGCACCGAGACAAATATATTCCGTCATACGACATGAAGATGAGAAGAACAAGTCTACAATGAAGTCAATATACAACGCCCTATCTTCTTCTAACGTCATTCGGTCGAAATCGAGAATGGCGATGCAAGAAGTGATGAAGTTGCTTGGAGACAATCATTATATTGAGCACCATAGAAGACATCCCCCGAGCAGTGAAGTCATTTCACTCTTTTGGGCTCATCCCGATTGCACACATTTGGCTCGGTCTTTCGCCGACGTGTTAGTTCTTGATTGCACGTACAAGACCAATAAGTTCAAGATGCTCTCTTTCATGTTGTCGGCTTCACCTCTACATGGAAAATATTTCCAGTTGTTTTTTGCTTCATGAAGAGTGAGAAAGTTGAAGACTTCACATGGGCGTTGGAGAAACTGAAAACCCTTTACACCGGTCAGAGAGAGCCCTCGGTTTTTGTTATCGACAGAGAGTATGCTCTAATGAATGCTATTCGGATTGTGTTTCCTCAAGCTGATACATTACTATGCACATTTCATGTAAATCGTAATATATAATCCCAATGTAAGTTGAAGTTCAGGAAAGTCGATGGTAAACTTGACATACAAGTTTTTGACGAATTCAACCATGACTGGAATTGTGTATGGCGAGCATGCACAACACGATAGACAGTTACGCCGCCGCATGGTACTTATTCAAGGAGAAGTGGGAGGGGAGGGAGCCGACTTGCATTTCTTACATCAAAGAAACATGGCTTGAACCGCACAAAGAATAATTCGTCTTAGCATGGACGAATGTGGTGAAGTATTACGGTACGACAACTACCAACCGTGTCGAAGGAGCACACTCAGTATTAAAGAGGCATTTAAAGTCATCCCAAGGCAACTTTGTTTCGGTTTGGTAAGCGATGCATATATCAATAGATCGTACGGTGAACGAAATCAAGGCATCATTTGAGATGAGCTTAAATATTGTCAAGCATGAGCATAGAAAGGAAGTCCTCGTGGATTCTTTAATGCGTGTCATTTCTCACAAGGCGTTGGATTTCATATTTGAAGAGATTGATAGGTCAAAGTTTGTCGGCTTTGATCCTCAGGTTTGCGGGTGTGTACATCGACATACACTCGGCCTCCCTTGTGGCCATGAGATTAATGAATATCGTCGTCAGTCCATTCCTATTCCAGTTCTTGCTGTCGATGAACGTTGGAGGCAGTTGTCTATAATGCCCGTGTTGAAGACACACGGTGATTTCTTCTCCTTGGCACAAGTGAAACTTCTCCACGCACGGTGGTGTGCCTCAGAAGGAGCAGAACGGGAGTGCCTTGAGGTTAAAATCCAAGAACTTGCCTGTCCGGTGACTACAAGAATGCACGAGCCGTCCATTATTTCCAATCCTAAGGGCAGGCCTCCAACAAGAATGAGTAGTTCACAGAAGAGAAGGCTTGAGTCAACCAAAAGAGATCCATCATCCTTTGAGCATATTGAACGAAGCTTAGAGCAAGTTCCGCCTGCACGAAAGAGCAAGCTTGTCATTCGCCGGAAAAAAGGAGAAAACAGATATTGCAAACGAAGATACTGTGGAAAGTCAAACGATGCGTTTGTATATCCACAATTTTCATCCAGAGATTCGCAGTTACATCTGGTCTATTATTGATGTCCCGGGGGATGGCCATTGCGAATTTTATGTGCTTGCAATACATCTCGGTTATTCTGACAAAGACGGATGGAGGCAAGTGAGGCAGGAGCTGTACGAGGAATTAGAGAGTCGTCTTCCATTATACTCCCGCATCCTAAGCGAAGAAACAGTTGCAAGTTTGTTGACAAGTATTCCTTGCACTGACAGTGTTACCGGGCCAGACCACTACATGTCCGTCCCGTCTGCCTTGTATTTATTTGCTAATCGGTACCGGATCCCTGTTGTACTTTTTTCGACGGAGATTCGCAATACTTTTTTTCCGATGTGCGCTCCTCCGGCGGAGCACAGACAAAGCAATCTATGTACTATAGGTCAAATCAAAGATCACTTTGTCATGCTAAGGATGATCGGTCATTCTCCGATTCCTCCACCTACAACAGTTTGGTACAAAATAGCACCGGCAGAAGCGAAGTCCTGGACCGGGCCTTTTGATCAGCAAATCAATCATTGTAGGAGACTGTAGCAAATGGAGGAGCCAAGAGACTTACCGGTTGGCCACTACGACGTCGAAATCGACTGAATGAAGTTTTCACATTCTGAAGGCAGAGGATGTTCCATTTTGTAAACATTTTGTATATGGATTACCCATTTTGTAAACATTAAAGTATATCATTTTGAAATGTGAAGCCAAATATATGTTTTTTGTTTTCAACTTTTTCCTGTCTGCTATTGAAATATCATACTTGTGTAAAATATGCTACTCGTGTCAAAAATTTGGCTGAAGTACTTGTGTGAAAACTGATGATAACTCACACACAGTGAGTTTTCATCAGGACTGCCAGACCACTGACAGTCCTGATGTGAATGAGGACTGCCAGTGGTCTGGCAGTCCTAAGCAAAACTCTCTGTGTGTGAATTAAAACTCACATACAGTGAGTTTTCATCAGGACTGCCAGACCACTGGCAGTCCTAATGTGAATGAGGACTGCCAGTTGTCTGGCAGTCCTAAGCAAAACTCTCTGTGTGTGAGTTAAAACTCACACATAGTGAGTTTTTATCAGGACTGCGAGACCACTGGCAGTCCTGATGTGAATGAGGACTGCCATTGGTCTGGCAGTCCTAAGCAAAACTCTCTGTGTGTGAGTTTGAAGTCACACACAGAGAGTTTTGCTTAGGACTGCCAGACCACCGGCAGTCCTCATTCACATTAGGACTGCCAGTGATCTGGCAGTCCTGATGAAAACTTACTGTGTGTGAGTTCAAACTCACACACAGAGAGTTTTGCTTAGGACTGCCAGACCACTGGCAGTCCTGATTCACATTAGGACTGCCAGTGTTCTGGCAGTCCTGATGAAAACTCACTGTGTGTGTATGAGTTTTCATAATCAAGTTAAACATTTTAAACATCTTAAACATCACAATATCCACTGAATGTACATGACAATTAAACTCACTGAATGTACATGACAATTAAACATCTTAAACATCACAATTTCCTCAATTCCATAGTCATGACAATTTCCAAAATAATAGAGTTAAACATCACAATATCCAACAAGTTAAACATTACAATTTCCAAAATACAACATCAAAATCAAATCAGTGATCATGCCGGGCCTTCGTACGTGCCTCCCGATTTTGCATGAAAGGAAAGTCGACAATGTCGTCGATATGATCCAACTGGTTCGCGATATTAACACATTCATCGTTCTGGCAGCCCGATCGGATGGATTTCGCTAAAGCCTTCACCCGAGTAGCCTGTCAATTATAACAAAACGTCAATAAAGAGAGTTCACTTTGAAATTAGTTACAAACTATAATTTATAAACTTACCATCCTGACCAATGAAGCATACAAGACATTTTTTGAAGGCAGAGGTCCTAGAGCTCCAACGGCAACGGGCCCTGGATTTCTAGGGTTCGACAACCTAGGATGTCCGACTGCCAAGTAGTACGGCATGTAGTCGTCGCTGCAGTCGTGCATCTCCTGCACCGGTTGTCGAAGTTCTTCCCCCAGCAAATGTCGTTGCCACTCGGAGTAGCAGTCGGTCACCCAGTCGAAATAGGACGGCTTGTAGTTCAAAGGTTGGGTCCCACACGGAGGCTCCAATAACCTTAATGTGCGCTGCGGCACGGTTTGTACGAGGCCAAACTGACGCAGTACTCTATCAGGCATGTAAGGCTCAGTAATATCATAGCATGTGATCATACCATGAAATAGAGATACTGGTTGCAGATGGCGATTTTGTTGTCGGAGATCCCGGTATGGGTGCCAAACTATCTGTAGGACAAAAGTTAAAAGAAAATAGTCAACAAAAAAACATACCATAAATAGTCTACGCTATCTACGCGCTATCAACTAACCTCTTCTGGCACCAAATTTTTCAGAGCATCACGAATGGAAACCAGCGTTTCATGACTCTTAGTTTCTAGCTGAGTTGGCTTCCATTGACACACTCTAGGAAGGTGCTCCTCATAGAGTGGGTTCAGCTCACCCCTCTTGAGCATCGGGAAGTGCTCGTATATCCAAGCCTATACAATTTGTAAATGACTAGTCAGTAAATTAACAACATAATCTAGCTAGTATATTAGTTTAAAATGTTAGAAATTTTCTTACATGGAGTAGAGTCTGGCATCCTGCCATGGTCTTGGTCCCGACACGGGAAGCTATACCAAGCTCGCGGTAAAGGTTAGCAAGTATACCGCTGCCCCAGGATATGTCTCCTACGTCGTCTATAACAGATAGGTTCGCGAGATACCTAGCATGTATAGAGGTTCCCGACTTGTCTGGAATGGCAACCGATCCAAGTATGAAGAGCATGTATGCCCGGGCCACCCTCTCAACAGTTTCATCATCCCAATCCTGCGGGCCTTTGAAATTCTCCACTAACCATGACAGAGGAATGTCGTACGACTTCTTGAAGCCCGGCAGGGTTGTAAAGGTAGTGGCCTCCACCCCAAGGTTCACTTCTACAAAATCAACTATACAATCATACCACTCGAGATCCTTCTCGGTACATAAATATTCATTTGTCATGGTGCGGCCCTCCACCGGCAACTCCAATATCTGATAGACGTCATCCAGGGTAATGGTCATCTCCCCAGCTGGGAGATGAAATGTGTTCGTCTCCGGATGCCATCTCTTCACAAAGGCCGATATGAGAGCACTGTCCTGCGTCTTGTAGGCATATCTAGCCAAATTATGCAGACCGGTAGAAAATATTTTGGTCTGGACGTCCTCGGGTAAATGGTGAAGCGACCAAGCAACACACTTCCGCCCGTGACTCACAGCCCTAAGAATACGAGAGCTCTCATGTATGTCGTACAAGATAATAAAAATACGATTATGAAATATATATATATATATATATATATATATATACGGAAACTTACAAACATAATATACATACCGGATTCTTCCATATATCATAAGCAATGTGGTTGTCGAACGACAACAACATTGAGCAACCCGGGGAACGAACATCCTCCTCCTCCTCAGAAGGATCGACATCAGCGAACGAACAGGATCCTCAGAAGGACCGACACCGGACGTACGGACAGGATCCTCAGAAGGACCGGCACCAGAACCACCTCGTCCTAGAATTTGGCTGATAGGTACGTCATCGTCATCGGAAGAAGACGGAGGACTAGGAGGACCTCGTTGCTTCGAACGAGAATGGGAGTGTGGTTGTTCCCCTTGTCGCTGCGGTTCTAAAATTCTGATTGGTCTCTCAAGAGGTCGAGGCCGCTCACTACGTTCCCTGCGCAAGGATGCGGTGGGGGGGGGGTCGCTTTCTTTTGGGAGCGGCCACAGGACTACAGGACAACATAGGGTTAGTATTAAATAATGGATGTAAAAAAAATTGTGGAGTTGACATTCAGGACTGCCATGCTCCTGGCAGTCCATCATTCTATCAGGACTGCCAGAGAGATGGCAGTCTTATTTTATAACAGGACTGCCAGGGTGTCTGCAGTCCTGTTTTATAACAGGACTGCCTACTGCATGGCAGTCCATTTTGACATTAGGACTGCCCCGTCGTCTGCAGTCCTTAGGGACGACGACCAGACGAACAGTTAGGTTACGTTTAAACGATAAAAAATAATATTTTCGATTTCGAAATGTACTTTGAATTATTCTAACCTAATTTATAATGACATTTAAGAGATTTCTCAAAGAATCGAAATGTACTTTGAAATGTAAAATAAATTATACAATAATTAGGAAACATACCTAGCTTGTGATGACGGGTTCTTCTTCGGTGCCATTGATGATCTTGGAAGACTTAGGGTTCTTGAGAGAGTTTTGGAGAGTGGATAATGGAGAGAGTGTTAGGGTTTTGGAGAGTAGAGGAATTTTTGAGAGAGGGTTTTGAAGAGAGAGAATTTTAAAATGAAAATGAAATGAAAGAGAGGGTTTGGGGGGGGGGGGGGGGGGGGGGGGGGGGGGGGGATAGCCCCAAGTAATTTTCGGGACGCCCCCAGTAAAAGTTTCTCAAACATGGGACGCCCCCTAGTAAAATGACGCCCCCAGTAAAACTTGTGGTGTCCATAGAAAAAGCCAAAGAAATATGGTTTAAGAGTTGTATTCAAGTACAATCCGAACTCAACCTTCCTAGTTCCTACATTCTTCCCCGGAGGCAGAGAGAGTGATAGTGAGAGAGAATGGCCGCCACTTCCGCAGCAGCCAATCTAGCGAAGCCACTTACCGGAATTCGGTTCCCACTTCCTCACTTCCCTTCCGGCCACACTTCCAGACCCTCCATCTCCTTCTCCACTTCCATCCGCAGTAAGTCTCTTCTTCTATGTATTCTCCTTTTAAGATTCCGACTCTTATGTATTTACTTCTTTTTTTTATTCACTTTCAGCTCCTTCCACCAATTTGGTTTCTGTGAGGAGTCGGCACTCGCCGGTCGTAGTCTCCGCCGCCGCCGCCGGAACCCAACATCTGATTGGTTCGGTCACCAAAACTGAAGGCCTACGATTCGCGGTGGTAAAAGCCCTACACTTTTTGGGCAGATAACCTGTTCGATGAATTGCCTCTTTCGGTTAAACTTTCATTTTACGAGTGTTTAGTTCAAAATAGCTTTCTTTATTCACCAAATCATGCATTTCATCAAATCATGGATCCCGTTGTTCGCTATGTATGCGTAAAATGTCAAGGAAATGTCAGCAAGCTTTGTGTTGGTGTTTTATTCTATGTGTTGTGTGTGTTCACAACATTCTATTGTTAAAAGATAGTCCCACATCGGAAAATCACACCAATATGTATCTCTATATATTACTCATGAAGGAATAGAGAGATGCACATGGGTTGAGGCCCAATGGAGGGTGCCATGTGGGGGGATTTTACATAGATGTGAGAATAAGAAACCAACTTTTGGCCAAATGAAAATAGATTTAAATCTATTGGAGTTAGCGACTCGGACTCGGACTCGGGCTTGGGCTTGGGCTTGGGCTTGGGCTAATGGGCTTTTGAGGCTTAATGTGGCTTTTTGATGGCACTTCAGCTCGTCGCAAGGCGCATTGTGCGCTTTAGTTGCGCTCGTGCGCGAGCCTCTGCGTGGCGAGCGGGGCGTACTGAGCGTACGGGTCGTACGGGTCGTACTTTAGTTGCGCTCGTGCGCGAGCCTCTGCGCGGCCCTGCGTGGCGAGCGGGGCGTACTGAGCGTACGGGTCGAGCGGGTCGAGTGGGCGGCCCTGCGTGGCGAGCGGGGCGTACGGGGCGTACTGAGCGTACGGGTCGTACGGGTCGAGCGGGTCGAGTGGGCTGTTCAAATTATGTAACGTCCGCGGGTCTTGTGGGCTCAGATCCGAAAATGGCTCAGATCCAGAAAATCCGGATCTGGCATTAAACCAGGACGTGCGTTCAGAATGCGCATTGTGCGCTTTAGTTGCGCTCGTGCGCGAGCCTCTGCGCGGCCCTGCGTGGCGAGCGGGGCGTACGGGGCGTACTGAGCGTACGGGTCGAGCGGGTCGAGTGGGCTGTTCAAATTATGTAACGTCCGCGAGTCTTGTGGGCTCAGATCCGGAAATGGCTCAGATCCAGAAAATCCGGATCTGGCATTAAACTAGGGCGTGCGTTCAGAATTTGAAAAGTCCATCTCGTGCCTATAATATCAGAAGCATCTCCTCTCTCCAAGGTTACAGAAAATACACAAAAATTTCCAGAGAGAAAGAGAGAAGTGCTGCTGCTATTCCGAGGAGTCGTCGACATTTTTGGCCAGCGTTCTAAAGTTCTCTTCGAACTTGCTGGTTCCTGGAGGCTTGTCCGTAAGGCGGATATAGCTTTGAGCGCCGGTGATCTTTCACCCCAGCAGGCTTTCTTCTTCCTCTGTTGCCTTCGAGAATACTGTGGCTTCTCTTTAGAAGTTATACGGTTCAGTTGCCTTCGAGAAATATTACGAAATCTTTTTAGATTCTCGTAATACAACTTCACCTTCTTTAGGGTGTTGTTGCTGGAAATATTGTCTTTACAATTGTTTCTGAAATCGTGTTTTTCCATCGATTGTTCGCCAAGGGACTAACAATCTCAAAGCTATATCGAAAAGATGGATAACTCACGTGCATCGCTCGTCAATACCGACTTTAACAAGTTGGAGAAATTCGACGGCGAACATTTCCAAATCTGGAAACGAAAAGTAACCTTAAACATTCAACTCGTGGAAGTTGACCACGTGCTGAATGAGGAAGAACCGATCGTTCCAACAACCGGAACCGCAGAAGTTATTGCCGCTGCTAAATTCAAGCAGGCAAAATGGATTAGAGAAAACAGTATCTGTAAACTGTTGATTCTCAATAGCATGGAAGACTCTCTGGCAGAGTCCTATTCCAAGAAGAATTCTGCCAAAGAGATTTGGGACTCCTTGGGAAAATTGTACGAAGATGACGAGAATCGGTCCAAGATCTTCTTGGTTGAAAGATACCACAAGTGGACCTTCGAAGATGAGAAGGCTATGCTGTCCCAAGTAAAGGAGTTTCTGAAGCTGCGCCAAAAGTTGGATGACGAGAAGATGCCTCTTGTCGACAAGTTTGTCGTTGGAGGAATCGTCTCTAAACTTCCTGCGGGTTGGAGCAACTTCTATGCAAGGATGCACCGCAAGAAGCTGGACATATGTATGGAAGATCTCCTGCAAGAGATCCATGTTGAGGACGAGATGCGCTCTCAACAGAAGATGGATTCTCTGTCCAAACAACTGGCGAAAGCAAATCTGGTCCAAACCAGAGAGTACAAGGGGAAGCAGGCGGCTTCTCCTCATAAGAAGAAGGACTTCACTAATCTGAAAGTGAAGAGTCCTTCATTCAAGAATCAGAAGTCCAAGTCCCATGTGACTTGTTACAAATGTGGCAAGAAGGGCCACTACAAAAGTGACTGCAAGGAACCAGAAAAAGGTGAGCCTAGTAAGGTTTCTATGATTACTAATCTGGTTGCAATGATAGCACAGGTTGCAAATGTGGGGGTTGACTCGGACTGGTGGATAGACACTGGTGCGACATGCCATGTCTGCTCAGACAAGGAATGGTTCGACTCATATGAGCCAACTTCCGAAAAAGTCATAATGGCAAACCAGGCACAAGCTGAAGTACTGGGGATCGGGACGGTGGAGCTGAAGCTCACATTGGGGAACACTCTGACGCTTCAAGGAGTGAAACATGTTCCTGCAATTGCTAAGAACCTGATCTCTGGGAGCCTGCTTTGTAACGCAGGCCTGATGATGGACATCAATGCTGGCCAGATGGTGATGTCCAAGAAGGGTACATTCTTCGGAAAAGCTTTCCAGACTGAAGGAATGTACAAAATTCAGCTTGTTGTAACCCAGCAAAATGATATTAATGCTATTTCTACTTTGAACTATTCTTTTGAGTTGTGGCATAATAGGCTAGGACATGTTCATTGTAAAAGAATTAACAAAATGTCTAGCCTAGGACTTATCTCCAAGTGTGGGGGTAAGGTAGAGAAATGTGAAGTGTGTGCTCAGACGAAGATCACAAGGAAACCCTTTCACAGGGTCCATCGAAGCACAGATCTTCTGGAGTTGGTTCACTCAGATATCTGTGATTTCAAATAATTCTCTACAAAAGCCGGGATGAAGTATTTTATTACCTTCATCGACGACTTCTCAAAGTATGCTTTTGTCTACCTGCTCAAGTCTAAAGACGAAGCATTCGAGAAGTTCAAGGAGTTCAGGGCCGAGGCTGAACGGCAAACTGGACAACAACTCAAAAGGCTAAGGAGTGATCGAGGCGGGGAGTATCGGTCTCATAATTTCTTATCATTCTGTAAAGAACATGGAATCATAAATGAGACGACGGCTCCGTACTCTCCTCAATCCAACGGAGTAGCAGAAAGGAAGAACAGAACGTTGACAGAGATGATGAACTCTATGCTGTTGACTGCGGGTCTTCCAAAGAGCTTCTGGGGAGAAGCTGCATTAACGGCTACTTTCATTCTCAATAGAGTACCGTATGCAACTTCGGACATAACACCTCATGAACTCTGGTTCAAAGTCAGACCTAACTTGAATGTCATTCGAGTGTGGGGGTGTCTGGCTTATGTGAAGCTCCCAGATCTGAAGATTCAGAAGCTGGGGACTAGGACCACTAAGGCTATCTTCTTGGGTTATGCCGAGAAGAGTGATGCTCGGAGATTCCTTGATATAGAATCAAATCATATCATTGAATCTCGCGATGCTGAATATTTTGAAGACAAGTTTGCAAGGCACAAAAAATATTGTTCTCGCGGATCTTCCGGAGAATGATGAGAGTGCAAAGCAGACAGAAGTCCTTAAAGAACCAGTAGTCCAAGAAGAAGCTATTGTCGAAGAGACACCAGTTGAACCAAAACTCGCTGAGCCGTCAACTAAGCGAGTAAGGAGGCCGAAAGACTTCGGAGATGACTTCGTCACCTATCATGTGGAAGCAGATCCGCTTACCTATGATGAAGCGATGAAGACCAGAGATGTTGTATTCTGGAAGGAGGCGATAGACAATGAGATTGACTCAATTACCTCCAATAATACATGGGTATTAGTTGACATGCCAGAAGGAGCAAGACCCATCGGATGCAAATGGATCTTCAAGAAGAAGATGAAAGCAGATGGAACCATCGACAAATTCAAGGCCAGGCTAGTGGCCAAAGGGTTTGCTCAGAAACAGGGGATCGACTATTTTGATACTTATGCTCCAGTAGCTCGGATGACAACCATCAGATTGTTAATTGCTCTAGCAGCAATACACAAACTAGTGATACATCAGATGGATGTGAAAACGGCATTCCTTAATGGCGAACTAACCGAAGAGATCTACATGCAACAACCAGAAGGATTTGTCGTCAGAGGTCTAGAAGACAAAGTCTGCAAGTTGATGAAGTCTCTATATGGTTTGAAGCAAGCTCCCAAAATGTGGCATGAGAAGTTTGACAAAGTGATAAGGTCAAATGGCTACAAGGTCAGTGAAACAGACAAGTGTGTCTATACTAAGTTTGCTGACGGAAGAGGAGTTATCGTTTGTCTATACGTTGACGACATGCTAATTCTAGGTACGGATTTAAGCTGTGTCACAGAGACAAAGAAATTTCTCTCGACCAAGTTCAGTATGAAGGACTTGGGGGATGCCGATGTTATCTTGGGGCTCAAGATCATCCGGACAGGCACGGGAATAGCACTGTCACAATCTCATTACATTGAGAAAATGCTCACTCGATACGGGTATCAAGATCTTCCTATAATTGATACACCGTACCGGAGTGATCAGAAGCTGGAGCCAAATTCGAGAGAAAGCGTCAAGCAGTTGGAGTACGCCAGCGTCATCGGAAGCTTGATGTACGCTACTACTGCCACAAGGCCTGACATAGCTTTTGCGGTGGGAATGCTGAGTCGGTTCACTAGCAACCCAGGCGTTGAACACTGGAACGCTGTGAAGCGTGTTATGAGATATCTAAAAAGGACTCAAGACATTTGCACTATACTACAGCGGAGATCCGTCAGTAGTGGAAGGCTTCAGTGATGCTAGCTGGTGTTCAGAGGTGGAGAGCGAGTATTCTACAGGTGGATTCATATTCGCTTTGGACGGAGCTGCTATATCGTGGAAATCGAAGAAGCAGACAATGTTATCTCGCTCCTCCATGGAATCTGAATTCTTTGCATTGGATGCTGCTGCAGATGAAGCAGAGTGGCTTCGGGAGCTCATGTATGATCTTCCAGTGGTTGGAGCTCAGATACCGACAATCCCGATATACTGTGACAACCAGGCGGCAGCAGCAGTAGCATCAAATGAACTCTTTAACGGGAAAAAGAGAACTGTGCGGTTAAAGCACAGAGCAGTGAACGATCTCATCAAACGAGGCATCATTGCAGTGATCGATGTTCGGAGTCAGGAGAACCTGGCGGATCCGTTCACGAAAGGCCTCAAACGACAGCTGGTCGAGGACACAGCAAGGAAGATGGGTTTGAAGGCATTCTAATATTGTGTCATTATAATCCTATCAATAAATTTTATGTTATTTGTTCAAAGAGAAATCTACCAGATATCTAATTTTTTGATTCAAGGGAGGACTATTGACTGAAAAAATATTAGTTAACAGTGGGTACTTGTTCTGCGGAACATGGAAGGGTTTCGGACCCAGAACCACTGTTGTCTACTATGAATTTTCTACGAAAAATTGATCCTGTGGGAAGGATAGCATAATGCCTTAATGAGTTCTCAGACTGAGTGAAGGTCTGTTATGCTTTACAGGAAGCATGGTAGCACAGCACTACAAGGAGTGTGACTCCATGCTATGTGTGGCGGTGACTCCACCATGAGGTTCTCGAAGGAGGTAAATCCTCGGCTATGTTAGCCAAGTCACAGCGGCGTAGCACCGCAAATAGGCAGTTGGCCTAATGCTGTATATTGAATTAAAGAGGGATGTAGTCAGCACTACAAAGAGGAGGTGTTCCTCATGTTACGGGTGGCACGACACCACAATGAGGTAAACCCGGCTAGGAATAAAGCCTCGGCCTTGCAAGCCATGTCGTAGCGGCGTAACACCGCACAGAAGCGTAAGGCTTCATGCTGGGTAGTTTGGCACTACAAAGGGGCTAGACCTCATGCTACGGGTAGTATGACACTACGATGAGGTTCCCGGTGATTCGGGGTAAGGTCCTCGGCTTAAGGCTATGTCATAGCGGCGTAGCACCGCAAAGGAAGCATTGGACGCTTCATGCCATGTCTCTTTAATAAAGAACTCACCTATAGTGTATGGACAAAGAGATATCAGGCCGTCTCTTGAGGGTAAATGTGTAGACGCCCAAAATACATACATTGAAATCCAGGCTGGCACAAGGCCTTTAATGTGCAGCCAGAAGCACAGATAACTACGTTATGTGAGTGGAAAAAATTACAGTTGTGGTACAGAATTCAAGGCGTAGTCCATTCTTGTAGCATACTGTTGTTCAACCCATGCGGGAAGATTCAAGTCGTCAGCGACATCTATCCTAATGCATAATGGACAGTTATTATGTGGAACGCTTAACTCATATATATAGAGATATGTGGGGGATTGTTGGTGTTTTATTCTATGTATTGTGTGTGTTCACAACATTCTATTGTTAAAAGATAGTCCCACATCGGAAAATCACACCAATATGTATCTCTATATATTACTCATGAAGGAATAGAGAGATGCACATGGGTTGAGGCCCAATGGAGGGTGCCATGTGGGGGGATTTTACATAGAGGTGAGAATAAGAAACCAACTTTTGGCCAAATGAAAATAGATTTAAATCTATTGGAGCTAAGCCCCGAAGGGGCTTAGCGACTCGGACTCGGACTCGGACTCGGACTCGGACTCGGACTCGGGCTCGGGCTCGGGCTCGAGCTTGGGCTTGGGCTAATGGGCTTTTGAGGCTTAATGTGGCTTTTTGATGGCACTTTGCACTTAGCACGACAGCTCGTCGCAAGGCGCATTGTGCGCTTTAGTTGCGCTCGTGCGCGAGCCTCTGCGCGGCCCTGCGTGGCGAGCGGGGCGTACGGGGCGTACGGAGCGTACTGAGCGTACGGGTCGTACGGGTCGAGCGGGTCGAGCGGGTCGAGTGGGCTGTTCAAATTATGTAACGTCCGCGGGTCTTGTGGGCTCAGATCCGGAAATAGCTCAGATCCAGAAAATCCGGATCTGGCATTAAACCAGGGCGTGCGTTCAGAATTTGAAAAGCCCATCTCGTGCCTATAATATCAGAAGCATCTCCTCTCTCCAAGGTTACAGAAAATACACAGAAAATTTCCAGAGAGAAAGAGAGAAGTGCTGCTGCTATTCCGAGGAGTCGTCGACATTTTTGGCCAGCGTTCTAAAGTTCTCTTCGAACTTGCTGGTTCCTGGAGGCTTGTCCGTAAGGCGGATATAGCTTTGAGCGCCGGTGATCTTTCACCCCAGCAGGCTTTCTTCTTCCTCTGTTGCCTTCGAGAATACTGTGGCTTCTCTTTAGAAGTTATACGGTTCAGTTGCCTTCGAGAAATATTACGAAATCTTTTTAGATTCTCGTAATACAACTTCATCTTCTTTAGGGTGTTGTTGTTGGAAACATTGTCTTTACAATTGTTTCTGAAATCGTGTTTTTCCATCGATTGTTCGCCAAGGGACTAACACTTTGTATATTACCAACACCGCTCTCGCGATCGAACTGGCGACATGAGATGTTTCGATGATCCGTGATCAATTGAAATATAGGAAAGACGCACACCAAAAATCTCAGTCTATTCATGTCGGACATGTATCGAGCACGACCCAGACACTCCAACATATACTAGGACACACCAAAATAGGTGATCATGTCCGTGTCATTGTGTGCTTATTGTGTCGTGTCATATTCGTGTCAGTTTGTCATATATTGAACTCTATTATCTGCTAGTACACCTAGTACATCTCGTCTCTAATATAACCAGGGCTGCACCAACGGGTGCCCCTTTGGTTGTTGCGAGCCTATCGAACAGCAGGCGCTGTTAGGAGAAAACATCTTTTTGCTAAGACATGAATGTATGTTTTTAAGTAGAAATATCTGAAGAATTATGACCTGTAGATGTCTCTTTAGGGCTGTCAAAGGATTGGCAGACACAACCCGGAAATATTTTGGTTTCAAAATTTGTACCCAAACATGACCTCAAGTCCACTAAGGTTACTTCTTGACATCCGTACCCGGTTTTTGATTAAAAGTCGGGTCGGAGTAACAGGTTATGGCTATCACGGACAAGTATGTCTCTAGTATATGCTTGTGCTTGAAAAGCTTTACAATAATGAATTTATGATTTCCTTTTAGCAAAAGAAATTATATGATTTAGCTTTTCTTTTGGTTTTCCTTACTTTCTAACCATTTCTCCTTTAGTTTAAAACTATAGCTGTAAGCTATGTTGCATGAATACGGACACGGATACGTGTATGGACATGATACTAGCGTGGATACTTTTTTCCAGTGTCCGTGCAACATAGGTTGCAAGGATCTGGGCTTAGCACTTGTGACAATTGAAACTGGTTTCAAAATTGAAATATGTTTTATTGTCTTCTATTTTCTATTTCAAGAAAACTGCAGCTTATTTAAATATGAGAGTCATATCAAAGACTTCTTTTTAATAAATATTAAACACCTTTTTTTAACAATCTAATGGTTTCCCAACATAATATGGATGCCATACGCCATTGCTAGATTTGAATATTCAAGTGTGTATAGGAAAGTAATTAGTCAAACAACTAGAATATTTTGTTTTAGTGGTGAAAATTTCACCGCTAAATATTTCATTTTTCCCCTTATATCACTATTTTGAGATAAATAAACATTTCTAATTGAAGTTGACACAAATTGCTCTTTTATTTATGTTATTATTCTATACAAATAACTATTTCATATCACATGGATACATTTATGCATGTATATATAGTTAGCATTCTAAACATAAGGGTATTGAAATTCATTGCAATGATAGTCTTCTAAAATGTACATTTTAAATACTTATTTCCTTATCTTTTTCTCATCCTGCAGGTCGTAGCACGGTTCAATGAAGTTGTGACAAATTTGCTATTAGAGGGAGCTCTAGAGACCTTTAGGCGATATTCAGTTAGAGAAGAAGACATCACAGTATGTAAACTCTTTAATCTTATTTTCTGGGATACTGGTTGTTCTTCTGTGAGTCGTTGTTACATAATATCTGCCTAACTGTGCAAAGAAGATGTTATTTGAGCTTTTAGTCATTTTGTGGTGCAAGAGATGCTCATACCGCTATCCACTAGAACTACATCTCACTTGAACCCTGTTACTCAATTTCTCCTTAATCTAACCAGTTTGCCTTTTCTCAAGCACTATCCGGCACAATTAGCATAAATTATGTTGGCCTTGACATGGTTGATATCTTCACCTTCACATACTGATATGGTATTACCTAGGAAACACGTATACTCCAAAACTCAGAGCTGTGCTCATGAGACGTCTTGTCAGATACGTATCAAACATGACACACATTCCAAAATACACTAGGACACACCAAACTTGTTGTCGTGTCTGTATTGGGCCATATCATATTTGGTCCGCGCCACATAGGATATATTATTGTCATTCACCAATTCTTGGAAGAGTTTTCTGTAACCTTACTACTAAAATCTTGGTCTACCCAAACTTTTCTGGTAGCTACATGAATCCATTTCTGCCATCCATCTTTACTGAGGGCCATAAGGTCATTCATTTTCCCTCTTCAGCTTAATATGCCATGGGGATGAATGCAATTTCCTGTCACAAAAACAAAATCATATCATCTTACTTCTTCATTTCTTCATGTAGACTCTTTTCTAGTCTTGGGAAGTTGGAGGCTGCTCCTTAGTTGCGTGAGCTTTAATTGTATGACCAAAAAGGTAGCCATTAATTATCGAGCCATCCCTTTTTCTTGTTTTCGGTGGTAATACTTTTGACTTAGTTAGAACTTCAGCATTCTAATTACAATACAACTTTCATCATTTCCTTGAGCTCATGAAATTTGTTAGCCCTTACTCTGCTCGAAATATAATGGTTATTGAGTTCTTCCTCTTTAATGCATGCCAAGTATTATTAAGTTGTTAAATCACACTTAAACTTCTATTTTATATAGGCTCATATGTTAATTTATCAGGTTGTCAAAGTTCCAGGTAGCTTTGAGATTCCAGTGGTTGCACAAAAGCTTGGCCGTTCTGGAAAGTTCCATGCAATATTATGTATAGGAGCAGTGGTAATTTCTCTCTTTAAGTATGCCCAACCTCTTATCACAACCACATACTAATATAATCCCTTTTTGGATACTTGCACTATTTCGACAGAAATCATTGAGTAAAAAAATTGTTTATCAGTAGCCACAAAAAGTGACAAACTGATTTCTGACTGGTTGTCAGTGCTTGCATAAACCATTGTAACATGGAATCAGGTTCCTTTGGATGAGTTTTATTTCCAAGGATTCACACATGTAAATCAACCTGTCACTCATTAAGTCTAGCACTATTTTGATATAAAGTTCCTTGCAAATTAAAATAAACCAACAGATATACTAGATTTGTAGTCAATTAATGTCCAAGCACTTAATGAAAGCATGTGCATGTGTAGACAAGGAGAGTCTGACAGACCTAAATTAGTGTTCTAAATAATTCAGATACACATGCATACTGAGATGATGTAGTGCAGTATACTTTACATGTGTATGTGTCAGTTATGACTACTTATGCATGAGGCTGCAGATAAATCAACTGCTGATGCTGTGGCTAAGAGCACACAATACTAACATGTAATATTGATGGTTTCCTATTGATTAAGCAACATTGAATGGTGAACTGTTTTTATTTTGGCTGCAGATCAGAGGTGACACTACCCACTACGAAGCTGTTGCCAATTCAGCAGCATCTGGTGTTATGTCGGCTGGATTGGATTCAGGTTGCCAATTGCTAATTTACTATTTTTATTCTTTCGCTTTTCCATGGTAATGAGAAAGGGATACTTTCAATATCGTGATTGAGGGTATGGCACCTTGATGGTGGACTCTCCTCTACTAAGCTGACTTTCATTAGGGAAGAAGAAATGAATTCCAATATTGTTTTTGTTGAGATGCGGGTATCTAGTGTGTCATTTGATAACCACAAATCCTATATTATTATTTTTCTATCCTATTTGTCTAGAAACTGGAGTAACAACTTAGTGTTGTCTTCTTCTTCTTTTTTTTGGTAAAACATAGTGGTGTTTAAAGTTCAAACGAAAGGAAAAAGAGTGAAGTTGCCACAACTGTTTTCTTTAAATGCACAACACCCGAGGACCTTACTATGTACACTAGTAAATGTACGTGCGTTGCACGTCAAATAATAATTATAGCCAAACATCTCTTATAACTCATGTGGTTAAGATGAGAGGTATTCTTCTTGGTTGGTTGAGTTCGATTTCCCATATTGTTATATATAACAAATTAAAAAAATCAATAACTTTTAAATTAATTTAAAGTAATTTAAATCAATAAGTGATAATATAGATACGGCTTAGACGGCTCACTTTTGAGCCGTTTTTCTGCCTCACTATAACCGTAGAGATTTCGGTGCCTAAGAGGGTGTTTGTTTTTTTCATAACTACATAGTGCTAGCACTTTAAAGTGCAAAAGTGCTCTTTATTATTTTCATAACTTTAAAGTGCATTATAAATGTATTAATTGACTATTTGGTTCTCATACTACGACATTATTTTAAACACAAATTCACTAGTACAAATGTAAAAACATAAGTTCACCCATAAAATACTTTTTATCAACACAACATATAATGATAAAACTATTTCATCCTCGAGCTTACCTTCAAATAACAATAAAATATAAAATTATTTAATAATTTGGAAAGTAACTATTTTAGGCACCGGAAATTGTTTAACTGTTAATTTGAAAAGTTTGATAATTATTTAATAATTTGGAAAGTAACCTTCAATTGACTATTTTGTTCTCATATACTATGACATTATTTTAAACACAAATTCACTAGTACAAATGTAAAAACATAAGTTCACCCATAAAATACTTTTTTATCAACACAACATATAATGATAAAACTATTTCATCCTCGACTTACCTTCAAATAACAATAAAACACAAATGTCCATTTTTGGCACCAAAATTTATTTGATAATTTAAAAAGTTTGAAACTAGTTTTATTTGTGTTTCTAGAATTAAAGAAAATCAAAAGAATTAGGGACTAGGGTTGTTTGGACATGTTTTGTAATAATTAAATTTGTTAAAGGTTACGATGATTCTTTTTTACTTACAAGCTAAGTGGTAAATTAATAAGCTCAAGATTTGAGCTCAATTTATCACTTGAAAAATTTGTTACGCCCCACACCTATTTTGGGATACGAGCACGTGACCAAGTCCAACCTATATCGCAACATTGATGGTAGTACGTTGTCTATGATCTCAATAGTCCATATCACAATTATACTATATATCACCAAAAAACCTAAGTCACAAAAATACAAGATAATACTATGTAACACTCTTATTTAATTAATTAAGAAAAATTCACAAAAATATCTGCTATAACTCAAGATGTCTCAGAAACAAACCCGAAAAATAAAGTAAATTGGACTAATTAGACTAAACTAACAAAGTGTCTGAGTGCTTAAGGAAGAGGAATATGCTCTCCAAATATGAATAGGAGACCGGTACTTGGCAATGTTGGTGTCACCAATATAATCATTGTAGACCTCAGGACAAATTACGTCGTCTAAAGCTGTTACAAGAGTTATCCGGTCAGGATCGGAACAAGTACGACAATAACACTAAGCTACACAATATAATACATATGAATGGGAGAACATAATAAGGAACAAGTAAACTATATGCATGCTAAGGTACGACAAGAAGAGGACAACTATGACATACTAATAATATGCTCGTCTACTGTAAAAAGACAAGAAAATAGATAAGATAATATCAATAATCACAAAAATGTAACGTGTGTTTTTAGAATAACAATGTTCGGCACGTGGTTATGTTAGGAATCAGACAGTCAATACGTAATGTATAAGTCCCCCGACCGAATGAATTCTGGGCTAGATCCATATGATTGGTACTAAGCATCTTCTAGTTGTATTCTGCCGTCCGACTCACTCACAAGTACATGTTGTCAATACAATTAAACATTGACAATACAAGAAACAATAAAACATAGTAAACAGGTTGATGTGAACATGTACTCTAGCAATTCTAACTCTCGTGTACAAGTAATAGAAACAGATATGACTAACAATTACAAGAAATGAACGACATGCAACATGTGATAAATGCAACATTGGTTATAATGGTACTTGTCTGATTCCGAAGATAATGTGTACTCACAAACTTGTGACGAAGTGAACCCCAATCTACTAGCTAGCAAAGTCATGCCATCTTCCCACGAAATCTCGTTGAACGAATTACTTAAAGATTAGATTTCCACAAAATTACGAATAATGTAACGACTTCTAGCATAATCTATTTATTTTACTAGGAAAACTAGGGTTTAATTCTGATTAAATTTCTCTAAAATCTATTTTAATCTATTTAATTATGGAATATAGATTTAATTCTGAATTTGTAAGTTAATAGGTCAAGATTTACATTTATGGGATCCATTGCACGCAAATCAAGATGAATCGTTGACCGAAGGAATGATATCTAGTATATAGTGATGAACACTTTAAAGTGCAAAAACAAATATCTTAAGTTGATGGATCCAGCACTTGTTTGAGCACTTTAAAATGCTCGACACAGTATAGTGCAAAAAACAAAAACGCTAAGTAGCCCCTTTTGAAATCACTTTGTGAATGTTCTTCATTTCTATACTCTTGAAATGAACAGTTCACTTATGATAGTCCTTTTATTCAAGAAATTAGATATGTTCGTTCATATATGTTCACTTGATTTCACTTGTGTCCTTCAGTTCTTTTCATTAGCAATTTTGCTAGTGCCTTTTCTTCTAAGTATCAAAATGAAATATTAAAAATTCCTATATAGTACAGAGATTTTAAACTATTATTTTAATATCTTACAGGAGTTCCATGCATATTTGGTGTTCTAACATGTGAAGACATGGACCAGGTAATTTCAACCTTCAATCCATTTTCTTAATTTCCTTGGTTTCTAAAATTTATGAGTTTTGTTTTAATCATATAGCTTTGAAATATTTTCCTGTTCTTAGATAAAGTTATCTAAATTAAAAGGATTTTAATGATTTTACCGCGACTGGTTGTAGATGCACCAAGCTGTACCAGAAGTACTTGTTACAAATAATAATCAAGTTACTATATTTGTGTTTCTGCTTGGCTGTTTACTTTATGATAGTAAGAAAAACATATTCTTATCAGTCTTCCTTCCATATCTTGGAATTGAAGTAAAACGCTAAGTTACATTATGGAACGGATTTGACACTTTAACACTTGCATTGAAATTGCATTGTGTGTCCACATATTTGTTGTTCTTGCTATTTCAGCAATGATCACAATCAACCATCTACTTCTTTAATGTGGTAGGAAAAAAAGAGGGGGTGGGTGTGGGGGAGGGATGGATTAGACCTATCTCAACTAATTATAGAACATGAATATTATAGTCAATCTATAAACTTATTTTAGGTGTAAGCTTCTCTTGGAATGCAGAAAGATCCTCTCTTATTTTTCAGTTGTTTCAAACATACTACTTGATCTCATAACATGTGTACCAAGGATCACTCAAAGAAAGAGCATTATAGGAAGTTTCTTCAGATATAGATACTCTTTTTTTTTTCTTTCTAATTTTCATTCCTTTCTCATTTCGGTTGAGCAACCTACCGCATGGCATTTTCTGTGCTCTTACAGTTTAAGGTTTTATGTGTTGCTGAGCACTCTAGACGCTTGCTGGAACTTCAATGATGCATCGTAGTGTGATTTCTTAAGTTTTGCAGCATTAGGTACTTTCATATAAATTGCTGGAACCAGGCCTCTGATCATCTGTATCGACTCATGGAATATTAGCTCCAACCAATTTTTACGTTCTCTTAGGACATCCATACATGTACAAGGGAAATAAGGAAAATTGTCTTGCCTCTCGTATGAAACTTAACTTGTGACGACACTTCGATACAGATTGTCTTGGACACTTAATGCTTTTAAAACCCTTGTAATCATGGAGTAGTTGCTCCAGCTAAGTTTTAGTTAAAAAAAAGGTAGAGAAATAAGGGATACTCTCTTGTTTCTCCCACCAAAATTTCAAGATATTACTTAGATACAGGATGCTTTTGGATAACTTGGATGCTTTTGTGATCTTTGTAATATATCAGGAACATGTAATAAGTATTCATTCATTATTGAAGGCTTAATGTTCAACTTTCATGATACTAGATCATTGCCATCTGCACTTGCACTCCACATGCAACTTAGGAAAAGAGAAAGAAGGCATGATAAGGCCTGTCGTCCACCTGTCACTTTTATATATTCGATTTTATCCCATTAAGTGCTTTATTGCAGACTCGATCTATTACATTATTTTGCAGACTTTGAATCGCGCTGGTGGTAAAGCTGGAAACAAGGGTGCTGAGGCTGCTCTTACTGCGGTAAGTTTATTCAACTGCTTTCCTTAAACCATCACTTGAAGATTAGTGTACTCTTCAAAAGTGCTCGGTCACGAGATTTACTCTCTTGTTCATGTAGATTGAGATGGCTTCATTATTTGAACACCATATAAAGTAATAGGAAGCAACAGTTGGCGCCCTGCTGATTACATGAGAATGCAAGTTTCGTCCCCCGTCGCCTGATGTTCTGGTTCTGCCAACTGCACTCTCTGCATCAGAGTCCCTTTCTTTCCTGTTCTTTTTCTCTGTAGTATGTATTCCAGTATTTCTAATATGTTGCTTTTCAAAATAATGAGATTAGGTGATGGCAGCATTCAGAACACCATGTCTGGGAGTAATAATTATAAATAATTTTCATGCAAAATGCCAATAGCATAGAGATCATAACACGCAGGATGAAATTTATTATCGTGAGAGCAAGTTTGGTACTTGGTATGCTGAACAATCTTTTAAGTTCTCCATTGTATGATGCATTGGTGGATAAATAAAATGATTTGCCCATGAAATCATGTCCCTATGTGGTATTTGTTTGCTGCACAATCTTATTTATTTGCAGCTGATCCAGTGTACCATGAGACAAGTCTCTAACACAGCCATGTCGTCACCGATGCAATGCTAATTCAAATGTCCTCGAATCAAAAATCCTAGAGTAACTAGTGAGTTACTCATCTTTAAAACTCATCCCATCCCTTGATTTTTTTTTTTTTTCAAGGGCCTAAACAAAAAAGTTAAGAGCCTACTTTTTTTTTTAAATGGTCCACGTGTCATAATCATATTATAAGTTCTTATTGTGAGGTCCGAGCTCTCTAGCTTAGTGGTATTAGAACGGACATCCGGAGGGACCGGCAAGGTTCGATTTTTCCAATTGTGTGTGAGCGTGGGATTCCCAAAAAAAAAGTTCTTATTGTGAGTTCCTATTTAAGTGCTTAGTGTGAGTTCCTATTTAAGTTTCTGTTGTCGAACTGGTCCTCGAATCCCAAGCTCTATTTGCCCTCTAGTAAAATCTAGTGAAGAATTAGAGGTTGAATTTGTTTCTGATTTCTCTTTCTCCTAGGGGTAGACATCATAAACAAACATGGATCAAGTGGTAAAGAGAATCATTTTTTCTTTTTAATTTGTTATATTTTTTATTTAGTGTTATGCAGTACATGGTCCTTAACAGCAACCATAAAAAATGAGATAAATTGGAACTATTGCAAATGGAGAGTTTGCCGACAACTATATGTAGGCTTGTTTATTCATCACGTATAAATAGAGATATTTTAAGTTTATGGTGAATCTCTTACATCCCTTAATTATTGGGTCGCCACCAATTTTGGTGCTATTTCGGTTCACAATTATTGTCTCATGAAAACTTTCCCAAGGAAAATCCATCTTTGAAAGAAATTTTAGTAAAAAAAAAAGAAAAAAGCGTACAATTATACTTTAGGATTATGATTCTTCCAAAATCAGGACTTACAGTGCCTTATTGAAAATCTTTCGCTAGAAAAACTCAGTTGGAATAAAACCTCATTGCAAGCAAAGAGTATAATGTATAATCCGTTTACATATGCAGGATTCTAGCTCCCCCTCAAAATTACCATAAGAATAATTACATCATGTCTTATATCTTGTGATTACTCTTAGATCTTCCGTGGATTCGTGTCAGATAGTAGAATTCCAATTGTACGTATCGTGAATGCGACCCGTGCAGTCTCATTGGGTGGGGAGGCCAGTTTACCATAAGCTAGCATCTAGGCTACTTGTATTCTTCTTTTTGTGATACTTGTTGATAGTGCCTCGGGACGAGGACTACTCAATGATTATTTTGATAGTTTCTCGAGATGAGTACTACTCAATGATATGTTGATAACCGAGCGCTACTCATGAGAACCCATGCATGCGGACATTGCTATCAACTTGCATTCCTTTAGCTAGTTGGTCTTAGTTGTATCCTCGTGATCCTATATATATATATATATATAAAGGTACTTGTATTTCCAATGAGAAGAAGAATAGGTGTGCTTCGGACATCATGCCTACTTAGACATGCTTAGTCTTGTCAAAAAGGACCTTTACATCATAATCAACATTGTGAATAATGCTCACTACAGTAGTCTCCAGCCCTTCAAATATCATATTGTTTTGTTCTTTCCAAACGTGTCAGACGGTAGCCGCTAGCCGAATATGTGCTTCCTTGAACCACTTCAATCTCCGTCTCTGCTCCCGCCTAAGGCCATCCATAATATCTTTCCAGTTCACATTATTGCTGAAATTAATCATGAGAGCCTCCTGTTGTCTGTGCCACACCTCCCATGCAATCCTACACATGAAAAATAGGTCCTCCATGGATTCCACCTGCTGGTGGCAAAGAACACATCCCACGTCTCCTGTATATATGCCAAATCTCTGCAGTCTATCCATCGTCATAAGTCGACCCATGCACAGTTTGTACATACAGTACTGTAACATAGCGCTGTCTTTCACCCAAACCATATCCTGCCAAGCCACTGTTCACCCCTGCCTCCCTAATACTGTCCACTACTTCGCGGTGAACAAATAGACTGCCTCCATTTTTGTCCCATACCCAAGTGTCTGCTGTCAGCAAGGCGTCGATCCTGGCCTCCCGGAGAGGCCACCCATCTGCCTCGTATACTCATGTAATTCATGTCTCATTTTTCCATTCCAGATGATGATGCTAACCATCTTCCGATGAGGGCCTCTGGAGTACTCATGTCTACCAATCCGATCTGTCAAACCATCTCCCGATGAGGGCCTCCGGATGATATATATACACACACACACACGAGATATGAGCCATATGCTCATTTTCTTACATGAGCCATGCACATGTGGACTACATCCCATGTGCACTAGTACACTCCATTCCTATTGGTCCACTTGTGCATTGGTACATGTTGGAATATGAGCCTATAGCTCGTATCCCGTTTACCCATGTGTGTGTGTGTGTGTGTTATTGTTTTACTTTTTGCACGCTAAGATTCTTCGAAAGGAGTACCCTATCAGCGGTAGGACGACTAGGACTTTCATCTTGGATTTTGTGTATCTTATCTAGATAGCAGATACTCGAATCTGGTTATCTTTTCAGCACTCGTCTTTATTCTAATACTTGTATTAATGGATATGTTCCCGTTAGACTTCTATATGTTGGATCTATTTCATTACTGTATTTTATTTTATCGGTTATATTTATGTATGATTTTATTCTTTTTTGGATTTGTGGATGAGACTATATTACATGCCTAAGATATAATATTTGTGGATTGGAGTCTACGTTTGTACTGTGGAGTACACTTCGATATGACCAATAGGGTTGGATCCTGTTACTCCTCGATCCCGATATATGTATTCTTCATGGATTCTGTATACGGTATCTGTATTTAGCATGTGTATAATTTCGTACATTTATTAATGGTGGCATGTAGTTTTTTTGCATTGTCATTAGTGGAGTGATTAGGGATTAGGGTTTTCTTAAACCAACCCAACCCCTATTTAATATCCTCTTCCTCACTCTCTCTCTCCTCATTCACTCTTCCATTTATTTCTCTCAACCACCACCACCCATAGGCAAGTACAACTTGCTCAAAAGAGGAGATTTTGTGCATTTTATATTCTTGATTTTTTTCTTGATATTATTTGCCTATTTTGTTCTTCTCTTCATTCTCTACAAGTTTAGTCCTTGAAGCCTTTGATTTTGATGGCTAGATTTGTGTAGATCTAAGTTTCTAAAAACTAGGGTTTCATAGATTTTCATGGTTTTGATCTATCAAACTTGGCTATTTTCGAAAATCAATGGTCCTATGTTGTAGGAAATTTGATTCTACACAATTTTGAACATTTAAAAGTTAGATTTTGACTTGTTTTGAGGAAGTTATGGCCGAAGCAATAGTTGGATTTTACCGTGGTTCGCCTACGCTGGCTGGCAGGAAAGATGAACAGTTTGCAGTCGCATGTGCGATTCTCAGCCGCATAAGCATTGCAGCCGCATGTGCGATTCTCAGCCGCAAAAGCATTGCAGTCGCATGTGCAAATCTCGGCCGCATAAGCATAGCTGCCGCAGGAATTTTCTCAGCCGCATACGCTCGCGTTGACCAGCCGCATACGCCCTGACCATTTCCCAGCCGCATGGCGCTGGTAGTTTCAGCCGCATAAGCTTTCGTGCCGCATGGCATCTTTCGGCCGCATAAGCTATTCCTGGCCGCATAAGCTTCCATGGCCGCATAAGCTATTCCTGGCCGCATAAGCTTCCCTGGCCGCATAAGCTATTCCTGGCCACATAAGCTTTCCTGGCCGCATGAGCTATTCTAGCCGCATGAGCTTTCCAGCCGCATAAGCTAATCCAGCCGCATGCGCCCTTTTTCCTCCAGCCGCAGGAGCCCATGTTTCCCTAGCCGCATGAGCGTTGGCCGTATGAGCCTCAGCCGCCTGTCACCTTGTGTCTTAGTCCTCATTTCTAAGCTGACTATCTATGTGATGGCTGGATATCCCTATGTGTGTACCGAGGTACAATCTATGTGAGCACCAAGGTGCTATCCTATGCGCTAAGTGTTCCTACGTGATACCTGCCAGTACCTCCAAGAGTCCAGCTTTTATATAAGTCATGGTCAGTAGCAATGACGTGGCATGTGTTGTGTGCTACATTACACCAAGAAAGGGGTATATACGTATGACTCCATGAGCCAGTACGGGTTCTTTCTTGGGGTACTCGTACGATGTACGACATCTAGAGGGGTGATCATGTGACCACGACATGTGAACTCTGAGTATAACCTAGGGATTAACTAGGCAACTAACTTGGTAGATGCATTGGGTGGAAAGAATTCCGAGATCGTGCCATACTAGCCACCCCAGGTCCAGGCCTGACGTGCCGGTTTGACCGCCACGGATATGATTTCATTCGCCTGTAGCGAATAGCTATATCCGACTCCTACGAGCTATGTGTTAAATGCTTTAACGCGGTAGCCCTTCGGGGGACTGGTGCATAATCAATGTGTTATATGACTTCTGGTTTGGCTAGTCTTGCTGGGTTGACACAATCTAAGGATTCCTTTTAATCAGTATCGCGGGGATAACTCCGCCAAATATAGAAAGCCGCAGGAATGAATGGCCACTTGGAAAATGACTTGACTGTGCTTGAGCCTTCCACTAGTAGCCGAGGGACATGGACTGTCACGGTACGTGGTCCAACCTATGTCCTTGTTTGGTTGTTAGGTTGGTCTATCGTGCTAGGACAGACTGTGGACCGAGGTTTCGACCGGAAGCTTTATTTAATATTTATAATATTTATGCTTGGGTTTTATCTCACTCTTTTGTGCTCCCTTGTGGTACTTGCTATTCGGGGCTGATCCCACTGGTTTTGTTTGGCCAGATCACGTAGCAAAGTCTGAGGATCCGAACTTCTTTCCTGACGTCAATGGTGCATACTAGGAGCATGGCTGGCGGAAGACTCGAGTGGGTTTTTTCTCCACCACTCTTGTATCTTTACTTATGTCCTGGCGTTTAGCCACCGGCACCTGTTTAGCCGGCTAATCTAGACATTTTGTCTTTGCACAATTGTAATTAAATCAGACTGCAGTTGAATACAATTTTGTACCTATGACTTTCTGGGATAGCTATCTTATAAAGCTAGACCCCCATGATCATTTTGATGAAGCGTCAGGGACGCCTTACTGCTTTATCTTATATGTTCATTAATTGATGTTTTCTTGCTTGAATTATTGAGACATAGATGTTCTGTGTGACCATAGGAGACTTGAATGTAGCATATACCCCCTTGTCTCTCGATAGCCACGATCGCCGTATGACGTTTGTATACCTCATATGAGTAGCTGGCCTAGTCTGTCTCCGTATTTCGGTACTGGGGCGTGACAAGGTTTTATTGGTGGCCCATGCACGTCCGATTTTCAGACTTGTGGGGTGAAACTATTATAGGAGTCTCAATCAAAACTTGTTTCCTTTGAATCTCTTGCCTCGATTTCTATTTCCTTACCTTGATTGATAACCTGAATTGCATCCTCGAATCTTCCTCGTCCTAATAATTGATGTCATGTACCCTTCCATATAGGGGTGCTTCTTTCTCAGTAGCTGGTGAGGCCAACATGGAGGAACAACCGGCAGAGCATGGCTCGACGGGGCAGAAATCGGAAGGAGTACATTCTCCTGACCAGATCCGAGTGGAAGTGATATCAGAGCCAGTGGAACCGCAGGTTCTAGAAACTCCTGCACCCCCAGCGGTGCCTGCAGCGACGCCAGTACCTGATGCTGCAGCACTCCTGGAGGTCATCCAGGGATTCTTGGCTACTCAGCAGCGACAGGTGGCAGCCCATCAGCAATAGCAGACCCGACAGCAGGAACAGAATGTGCTACTAAATCGGGGGTTACAATTAGCCCTCGAGAGAAGTGTCAGAAATGATTCAGGAGCATCGGGAAGGTTTTGTCGACTTAACCCGAGATATTTTGACGGTACGGAGGATGCCATCACGACGGATGCTTGGCTTCAGGATACTGAGGCCATATTGACTGCAGCTAAGATTCCAGCAGAAGAGAAGGTTGACCAGGTTAGACTGATACTTTAGGATCTCGCCCGCGATTGATGGGCATCAGAAGAGGTTGGACTGAGGTATCATGTTCCCTGGGATAGCTTTCGTACCAGATTCAAGGCCAAGTACTTTGGCGTGGTAGCGCGGTATGAGCTACAACAGAGGTTTATCAGTCTCAAGCAGGCTGGAAAGACGGTGGATGGATATGCAGCAGAGTTCTGCAGACTGAGTCGATTTGCACCGACGATGGTAGCTACAGAGCCCGAGAAGGCGGTGAGGTTCCAGCAAGGACTTCATTTGGAAATTCTACAGCTTGTAGAGGGGCACGACTATCAGACTTTTGATGCCGTTTTAACGGCAGCCCGGAGGCATGAACTCATCCAACAGAGGTTGGTGACAAGACATGGGGGCCAGAAGAGGTCCCATTCCTAGAGTAGGGGTGGAGGAGCAGTGCAGCGGACATCGACGCCAGCACCCGGCATCCGTATTCATGAGCCAGGAGCGTCACGAAGGACGGCAGTATTTGAGATATCAGCACCAGTCCGGCATCAGCAGCCGAGGAACCAGCAGCAGCGCCAGGAGGCGTCCATTGGATGTACTTACTGTGGTAAGGGAGGGCACACTAGGGATGTGTGTCATTCAGCTAATGGGTTATGCATGAGGTGTGGCAGTCCAGACCATAGAATTTCTAATTGTCCTATGATGCAGAGGCCAGGAGGGCCAGTTCAGCAGTTTTCGACATTGCCAGCTCCAGGGGCAGCACCGAACAGAGGACCAGCACTGGCCATAAGACCGCTAGCCCAGCGTCTACCCATGCAGGCTCAGATGTTTTGCCAGGCACAGAACGAGGAAGGCCCGCAGAGGCCGCAGCGACAGCATGGTCGAGGAAGGAAGCAAGAGGGAGCTCCGCAAGGATAGGGCCAGGCCTTCACCTTATCACTGAAAAATGCGCTAGCTTCAGGCGACGTGGTTGCAGGTAATATTTCTGTTACCTCTTTTCCTGTAGTAGCATTGTTTGATCAGGGGCTACCCACTCTTTTATATCTGCACAATTTGCGACACGTATTGGATTGGAGTTCGAGGCATTGCCAGAGAGGATGAATATACTCACTGGTAGTGGACTCATAGGAGTTAGCAGAGTGTGCTTAGCGTGTCCAATCGTAGTGAGTGGGCGATTATTGCCCGCATCTTTGATTGAGTTTCCCATGGGCAACTTTGACGTTGTCCTAGGCATGGACTGGTTGAGAGACAGTCATGCGACGATAGATTGTCGGGAAGGTAGGGTAGTATTTAATGTACCTGGCATTAAGGAGTTCGTCTTTGACCGATCACTGGAGGATCGACCCAAGGGCATCGTTGCTGAAGCATTGGCAGCGGAGGAGCAGATTCCAAGGGTGGTCAGAGAGTTTTTTGATGTATTTCCAGATGAGCATCCAGGTTTACCACCATTGAGAGATGTGGAGTTTTGCATTGAGCTGAATCCTGGGACGGAGCCTAAAGTCGACAGAGTTTACAGGATGTCGCAGTTAGAGTTGGACAAGTTGTACTAGCATGAAGAAGAACTGAAGGTGAAGCAGTTTATCCGAGACAGTAATTCGTCCTGGGCAGTACCGGTAATTTTGGTACCCAAGAAGGATGGATCGACGCGGATGTGCATTGATTACCGACAGTTGAATGCAGTAACCGTGAAGAACAAGCATCCGTTACCAAAGATTGATGACTTATTTGATCAATTGAGTAAGGCTTGCATCTTCTCTAAGATTGATCTTCGATCTGGATATTATCAAGTGAGGGTCCGGGAGAAGGACATACCCAAGACATCATTTAGATCACGGTATGGGCATTATGAGTTTCTGGTGATGCCATTTGGACTGACTAATGCCCCAGCAGTATTCATGAATTTGATGAATCGCATCTTTCTACCCTATTTGGACAAGTTTGTAGTAGTGTTTATAGATGATATCCTCGTCTATTCCAGTAGTAAGGAGGAACATGAGAAACATCTTCGGACAGTTTTGTAAACCTTGAGGGAGCATCAACTTTATACGAAGCTTAATAAATGTGAGTTTTGGTTGGATCATATTTCGTTCCTGGGACACATTATTTCTGGAGCAGGAGTGTCAGTAGATCCAAAGAAGGTAGAGGCAGTAGAGAATTGGCCAGTCCCGAAGACGGTAGCAGAAGTATGAAATTTCTTAGGATTGGCAGGTTACTACAGAAGGTTCGTGGCAGACTTCGCCAGAATTTCGGCACCCATGACGCGTTTGACGCATAAGGATGTAGAGTTTGTTTGGTCAGCAGAGTGTCAGGCATCATTTGAAGAGTTGAAGAAGAAATTAATCTCAGCCCCGATCTTGACCCTTCCAGTAGGATCGGGAGGGTTTACAATGTATTATGACGCATCCGGGAAGGGACTTGGATGTGTGTTGATGCAGCATGGTAAGGTGATAGCATATGCATCTCGAAAGCTTCGAGATCATGAGAAGAATTATCCGACTCACGACCTGGAATTAGCAGCAGTAGTGTTTTCACTTAAGTTATGGAGGCACTATTTATATGGGAATCGAGTGGAGATTTACACTGATCACAAGAGTTTAAAGTATGTGTTTACCCAGAAGGACCTAAACATGAGACAGAGGAGATGGTTAGAATTACTGAAAGACTTTGATGTAATTCTTCAGTATCATCCAGGCAAGGTGAATGTGGTAGCAGATGCCTTGAGCAGGAGAGGTGGTGCATTCATTCTAACCACGCAGAGGCATATTTTGGAAGATCTTCAGGAAATGGGAATTGAAGTGATCTTGCCGCAAGATACGGGAGTTATGGTCAATTTGCAGATTCAGTCTACTCTCGTAGAGAGGACCAGAACAGCTCAGACGGAGGATCCGCGAATCCAGAAGCTTCGATCAGAGTGTGAGTCAGGTCTCAGGAAGGAGTTAGCAATCCATGATGATGGTACACTTAGGTTCGGAAACCGTCTTTGTGTACCCGGTGGAGACCTTCGACACGAAGTTATGTCAGAAGCTCATACTTCACCTTATTCATTCATCCCGGAGGCACAAAGATATACCAGTATATGAAGCAGCACTTTTGGTGGAATGCCATGAAAAGGGAGATAGCGAGGTTTGTATCCAGGTGTTTGGTATGTCAGCAAATGAAGGCAGAGCAGCAGAGACCAGCAGGATTGTTGCAGTCGCTACCTATTCCTGAGTGGAAATGGAAGCACATCACGATGGACTTTGTGACCGGTTTACCTAGATCTCCGATCGGCCGGAATGTATTTTGGGTAATCGTGGATCGGCTCACGAAGGTTGCACATTTTTTTCCTTTCAGAGTAGGACAGTATGCGGAGCAGCTGACAGAAGTGTATATGAAGCAGATTATGAGGCAGCATGGTGTTCCAGTCAGCATAGTATCAGATAGAGACACTCGGTTCACCTCTCACCTTTGGCGGAGTTTGCACCAAAGTTTGGGTACCAAGTTGAGGTTCAGTACAGCCTATCATCCGTAGACGGATGGACAATCAGAGAGAACCATTCAGACTGTCATGCCCCAGAACCAGAATACTAGAGAGCGGGGGAATGACTCAGCCAGCTACGTATTACGGGTAGATGAATACCGTATAATACGATCAATGCTGTCTAAAAGACAAGGGGGTGCATACTACATGAAAGTCTCGCTATGGTCACTTCACATCTATTGTCTCAATCATTTAAACAAGAAGCAATAACAGAGAACATTTAAAATAAAGCAATAAGGCGTCGCAAACGCTTAGTCAAAATGTTCTTGAGATCTGGCTTTACAAAACATAGCCAGATGATATAGCAACATATACACAATTGTTATCAGCTGCTGTCTGACTTAATTACAATTATGTAAAAGTAAATGCAAGACTATCCGACTAACATGTCGGTGCCAAGCGGCAAAATGTAAAGTAATTAACAAAACGAACGGGGAAGTAAGGAACCCACTCGAGTCCTCATGCGATCATTCCTCTAGTATTGACCATCTTGGAGGTAGAAATAAGCTAAGTCCTCGGGAACCGGCTCTAAATCTGGCCATGCAAAACCAAAGAGGTTAGACCTCTAATAGCAAGTACCGCAAGGAAGCACGATATGGGGAGTTAAAACCAGTAATAAGAGAATAGGATATATAGATCTATGCTTGCTACTAGGATTCACATAATGTCACGACACTTCGAACCAACCTCCCAACCAAACAAGGACAGAGGTTGGCCCGTCATGTCTCGACACTCTGATCATCTTAGTTAGTTAACAGAGTAGGTACAGTACACAAACAAATCAGTTTAATCGGCCATACAACTACTACGGCTTGCTACTGTGAGTCCCAAGTTATCCTGGAATTATGCAATAAGGATTTCTCAGTTCTTACTATGGGCAAGCAAGGCTAGTCTATCCAATCAATCAATTGCGCCAATCATGAATTAGACGAGTCCCAGCGGGACGCTCGTCATCAATATACAATATACAATAATATAAGCAGATACCGCTCCCTGCCCGTGTGGCAGAATTACAGTATCTGTGGGAACCAGCCGGCCTGTTGGGCGCTAATAATCCCAAAGAGGGCTGCCATGTAAGAACTCGGAGATCCATTCCCTCCATGCAATCATTATTTTATTTAACTTAGTAGCCTCTATGTTAAGTGAAATCCCATGCCGTGGATCATGGTCATTCAGAATGAGTACTTTCGTACAAGGTACGATATGCCCAACTCTACAACGATATCCGTACGGTTAAGTTGTAGTTCTTACATAGCGTAATGCAACAATTAAAACTAACCACGGAATAATCATGCCTTGACCATAGAGTACACATGCTGCTTTCGTAAAATAAATAAATAATTGTAGCCTGCATGTATCTATATGTCAATATTCGGGATTGGCCAATCGATTGCAAATATGAATGTGTCTTATTCCATTTAATTCAATAAGACGACTAGTCAGTCTCTTAGTTCCATCTAGGAACGCATGATCAATAATTAATCAAGATAACAATCAATGTTAATTAATGCTAAATTCGGGAAACAACAATTGGGAAATAAATAATGATTGGGAAATAAATAATCTCATGCGCCATGAAAAATGATTGGAAAATAAATAATCTCATGCGCCTGTGAAAAATGATTGAGAAATAAATAATCTCATGCGCCTGAGGGAAATGATTGGGAAATAAATAATCTCATGCGCCTGTGAAAAATGATTGGGAAATAAATAATCTCATGCGCCTGAGGAAAATGATCGGAAAATAAATAATCTCATGCGCTGTGGGAAATGATTGGAAAATAAATAATCTCATGCGCCTGAGGAAAATGATCGAGAAATAAATAATCTCATGCGCTGTGGGAAATTATTGGGAAATAAATAATCTCATGCGCCTGTGAAAAATGATTGGGAAATAAATAATCTCATGCGCCTGAAGAAAATGATCGGGAAATAAATAATCTCATGCGCTGTGGGAAATGATTGGGAAATAAATAATCTCATGCGCCCGAGGGAAATGATTGGGAAATAAATAATCTCATGCGCCTGAGGAAAATGATCGGGAAATAAATAATTTCATGCGCTGTGGGAAATGATTGGGAAATAAATAATCTCATGCGCCTGAGGAAAATGATTGGAAAATAAATAATCTCATGCGCTGTGGAAAATGATTGGGAAATAAATAATCTCATGCGCCTGAGGGAAATGATCAGAAAATAAATAATCTCATGCGCTGTGGGAAATTATTGGGAAATAAATAATCTCATGTGCCTGAGGGAAATGATCGGAAAATAAATAATCTCATGCGCTGTGGGAAATGATTGGGAAATAAATAATCTCATGCGCCTGAGGAAAATGATTGGAAAATAAATAAGCTTATGCGCCTGAGGAATGAAGATTAATGCGGCTGTGGAAAATAAAGTCTCATGCGGCTGGGACTGTTCTTCTTTTCCAAATTTTCTGAGAACAGAACCATAGAAGAGAACCATGGAAGCCATTGCTTTCAAGCTCCATAAATCCTTCATCCCAAGCCCAAATATGGACTTCCATAGGTCAAAATTGGGTAGAACGAAATTTTTTACAAAATGGAACCATCAAAACTTGAAGATAACAAAGTTTACTAGATCAAAACCTAAAAAACCCAAAAATATATCAAACTTAGATCTACAACAAATAAGACATAGAAATTGAAAATGCTAAGTACTAAAGAGACTTAGAATCAAATAAGGAAGATGATGGAACAATAATAATGGAGATCCATCATGAAGCAAGTTGGCACTTGCCTTGCTCTCCTAGGTTGGTGGGAGAGTTATGAGGAAGAAGAAGAGTAATAGTGAAGTAATGAAGAGAGAGAAAGGAGATGGGCTTTAAATGAAGGAGTGGTGGTAGGTGGGGGGGTTTGGGTTCATGATGAACCAACAAAAATCGAAAATAAACCAATCTAGGCCGAACCCAAAAGCAAAGTAAAAGCAGAGAATAAAATACAGAAAGTAAAATGCAAAAAAATAATTACAGGAAATAAATTAACATAAAATTAAAGGGATTTAAATACAGAATAATATATGATAAATATTGAATAAATACGTTCCAGCAGTACATGTATTTAGAATACGTATTCCGGGAACGGGAAGTGACATCTCTACCCTCCTTAGAAAAATTCTGTCCTCGAAATTTCAGATCCAAACATGATAGAAATATCGAAGCTAAACTAATCTAAGTATAAACAATTGAGTAAGCAATCATTCTACAATGATAATAAGAAGTAATGTATCTACATCTAACAATCTACAACATTAAGTAATTCTACTCATAAGGTAACAAGCATGAGGAGTTAAGACAATCAAGGTATACAGAAGAAAATATACCTTGTGAGTCAAACAGGTGCGGATACCGTGATCGGATATCATCCTCACGTTCCCACGTTGACTCTCCTAAAGAGTGATAACCCCAAGCAACCCGGACAAGGTTAATTGTTCGGTTCTTGAGTATCTTCTCTCTTCGGTCCAAAATAGACACAGACTGTTCCTTGTAAGACAGGTTGGTACCAACAACCAGCTCAGAATGATCAAGGATATAGCTTGGGTCCGATACATACCTTCGCAACTGAGATACATGAAATACGTCATGCACCTCTCGTAACGAAGGTGGAAGGGATAAACGATAAGCAACATCACCTATCCTATCAAGAATAATAAACGGGCCCACGTATCGGGGACTCAACTTCCCGCGAATGCCAAATCTAATGACCCCACGGGTAGGTGAGATCCGCAAGAATACGTGGTCCCCAACAAAAAATTCTAGCGGCCTACGATGCTGGTCTGTCCAATGACGATGCCGATCCTGCGCAACTCGAAGTCGTTCTCGAACTCCCTTAACCACTTCAACGATCTGGACAATTATTTCTGGGCCTAGCATCTTCCTCTCCCCGATATCGTCCCACGCTAGTGGCGACCTACACTTCTTACCATATAGTACTTCAAATGGCACCATCTGGATACTGGCTTGATAACTGTTGTTGTATGAGAACTCAACCAAGTGTAGGTGGCTCTCCCAAGATCCTCCAAGATCTAGGGTACAAGCTCGCAACATATCTTCTAAAGTCTGAATTGTTCTTTCTGATTGCCCGTCCGTCTGTGGATGGTATGCCGTGCTAAATCTTAACTTGGTACCCAAGCTATGATGTAAGCTCTTCCAAAAATGTGATATAAAATGGGTATCTCTGTCTGACACAATACTGACTGGGACCCCATGCTGTCTGACTATCTGCTGCATATACAATTCTGCCAACTTCTCCGTAGATTGACCAACTCTAAAAGGAAAAAAATGTGCCACCTTCGTAAGCCGATCTACGATTACCCAAATAGCATCCTTACCACTTGGTGATCTCGGTAAACCTGTCACAAATTTTATTGTAATATATTCCAACTTCCATTCTGGGATAGGAAACGGTTGCAATAACCCAGCTGGCCTCTGCTGTTCTGCCTTCACTTGCTGACATACCAAGCAACGAAAAACAAATCTAGCTATCTTCCTCTTCATCCCGTTCTACCAGAAGTGCTGCTTGATATCTTGGTACATCTTGGTCCCTCCAGGGTGTATAGAATACTGAGAACTGTGAGCTTCTGCCATAACCTCCTGTCTGATATCTCCACTAAGCACACATAGACGTGACCCAAACCTAAGGGTACCATCTTGATGAATTTGCATCTCCTTTCTGAGTCCTGACTCACATTCTGCTCTAAGCTTCTGAATCCTTGGGTCTTGTGCCTGAGCTGTCTTGATCCTGTCTACCAAGTTGGATTGAACTTGTAGACTCGCCAGAACTCCTACATCATAAGAAAGTATAACCTCGATGCCCATCTCCTGAAGGTCTTCTAAAATGTGCTTCTGTGTTGTTAACATAAATGTGTCGCCTCTCCTGCTGAGAGCATCTGCTACCACATTAGCCTTGCCTGGATGATACTGAAGCTCCACGTCATAATCCTTGATCAACTCCAACCATCTTCTCTGCCTCATGTTCAGTTCCTTTTGGGTAAAGATGTACTTCAGACTTTTATGGTCTGTGTACATGTCTACTCGGTCACCATATATGTAATGTCTCCATAGCTTCAAAGCAAATACTACTGCCGCCAACTCCAAGTCATGAGTTGGGTAATTCTTCTCGTGGTCTCGAAATTGCCTAGATGCGTATGCTATAACCTTCCCATGTTGCATTAGGATGCACCCAAGTCCTTTTCCTGACGCATCACAATATATTGTAAAACCTCCGGGTCCAACTGGCAATGTAAGAATAGGCGCCGATATCAATTTCTGCTTCAGATTCTCGAATGATGCCTGGCATTCTACCGACCAGACGAATGGTACATCTTTCCGTGTCAATCGGGTCATGGGTGCTGAAAGCCTCGCAAAGTCTGATACAAACCTTCTGTAATATCATGCCAATCCCAAGAAACTCCGCACATCTGCTACGGTCTTGGGTACTGGCCAACTTTCTACTGCTTCTACCTTCTTGGGATCCACTGCTACTCCAGCTCCTGATATGATATGATCCAAAAATGAAATGTGATCCGACCAAAACTCACACTTGCTGAGCTTGGCATACAACTGGTTCTCTCTCAGAACCTGTAACACCTTCTGGAGGTGATCTTCATGCTCCTCTTCACTAGTTGAATATACAAGAATGTCGTCGAGAAACACAACTACAAATTGATCCAAGTACGGCATAAAGATACGATTCATCAAATCCATAAAGATTGCTGGAGCATTGGTCAAACCAAACGGCATTACTAAGAATTTATAATGCCCATACTTCGACCTGAATGTTGTCTTGGAAATGTCTTCCTTTCGAACCCTCACTTGATGATACCTGAACGAAGATCTATCTTGGAGAAAAGTCTAGCTTTGCTCAACTGATCAAATAAGTCGTCGATCCTGGGTAATGGGTACTTGTTCTTCACTGTTGCCGCGTTAAGCTTCCTGTAATCGATGCACAATCTGGATGACCCATCCTTCTTCCCCACAAGTACCACTAGTGCTGCCCATGGTGATATGCTAGCTTGGATGAACTTCTTCTCCTTCAGTTCCTCTATGTGCTGATATACATTGGCTTGCTCTGAATCCGCCATTCTGTAAACTCGATCTGATATTGGTTTAGTTCCAGGTGCCAATTCTATACTGAACTCAATATCTCTAACTGGTGGTAGACCTGGAAGTTCTTCGGGAAATACGTCCAGAAACTCTTCAACTACCTTCGGGACTTGAACTTCTTCCATTGCCGTCACTACTCCCTGCTCTTGTTGAGTTGCTACTGATCTGACTAAGGTGAACCGCTTCATGCCTGGAATATCAAAAGATACACTCCCTCTACGACAATCTATTGTCGCATGACTGTCTTTCAGCCAGTCCATGCCTAAGATAACGTCGAAATTTCTAACAGGAAATTCTATCAACCGGACGGGTAAGGAATGCCCGCAAACTACAACGCTACATACTAGAATAACTCTACTAACTCCTACGAGCCCATTACTAGTGAGTATATTTAACCTCCCTGGCAATGCCTCGAACACCATTCCTAGCCGTGTTGTAAATTGTACAGATATAAATGAGTGTGATGCTCCTGAATCAAACAATGCTATTGCGGGATAAGAGGCGACGAGAATGTTACCTGCCACAACATCTCCCGATGCCAATGCCTCTTCCAAGGACAGAGTGAATGCCTGCCCTCGACCTCCTTGCTGGTTCCCATGCTGCGGCCTAGCCTGGTGCTGCCGCTGGCCCCTGCCTTGGTGATGCTGGGGTGGTCTATGCTGGTGTTGCTGCATCGGTGGTCCCTGCTGCCGAAACATTTGAGCCTGTGGCATTAACGGGCGTTGTGCCAACGACCTAACTGCCACTGCTGGTCCTCGATACTGTCCTGTCCCTGGTGCTGGCAGAGTAGGAAACTGTTGTACTGGTCTTCCTGACCTCGAATTCATGGGACATGTGGTAACTCGATGATCTGGGTTTCCACATATCAAACACTGTCCGTTCAATGTCCGACACACATCTCTAGTGTGCCCTATCTTCCCATAATAAGTGCAGCCCGCTGGGGGTTGCTGGTTCTTCCTCTGTTGCTGTTGCTGTTGCTGTTGCCTGGGTGGTGCTGGCCCTCGCATTGCTATATCGTGAATGCGAATGCCAGGGGACGGTGCTGTTGTTCGGGGCGCTGCTCCCCCTCCTCTTTCAATCTGACTGTGTGATCTCTTCTGACCTCCAGTCCTTGCCGTGATCCATTGAGTGGTGATCTCATGCCTCCGAGTGGCCGTCAATATCTCATCGAAAGTCTGATAATTGTGTCCCTCTATCAACTGCAAGAGTTCAAGATGAAACCCTTGCTGAAACCTCATATCCCTCTGGCTCTCTGTGGCTACCATCTCCGGGGCGAACCTACTCAATCTGCAGAACTCCGCTGCATAAGCATCTACCATCTTGCCAGCCTGTCTAAGATTGATAAACTTCTGTTGTAGCTCAAACTGTGCCACAACTCCATAATACTTCGTCTTGAATCTTGCTATAAAATCGTCCCAAGCCACAAGACGTCTGATCCCTACTTGCTCTGATTCCCACCAATCACGTGCGAGATCCTGAAGTAACAACTTCACCTGATCCACACGTTCTTCTGCCGGCACCTTAGCGGCTGTCAAAATAGCCTCAATATCCTTAAGCCATGCATCTGCTGAGATGGCATCCTCCGTACCTTCGAAACGGCGGGGGTTGTACTTGCAAAACATGGCTGACGCTCCTGAATCTGTCCTCGCCCCTCTTTCCAAAGCCGTCTGTAATCCTTGGTTGAGTAATACATTATGCTCTTGTAACTGAGTGTGCATGCGCTGCTGGGCTAACATCTGGTGTTGCTGAGTAGCCATCATCCCTCTCATGATCTCCAGAAGGGCTAGTGTATCCATTTCCACTGGGGTAGGTAGAATTATGGGTGGTGTAGGAACCTCCGGATACTGCGGTCCAGCTGCTGGTTCTACTATCACTTCTTCTTGGATGGTCTCTTGAGTTAGTACCGACCCTTGTTGCTGACCAACATGGTCAGGTTGTCCGTGTTGCCCTTGTTGTTGTTGCCCAGTCCTGACAGATGCGGACGAGGTGCCCCTAAGAAAAGGGATAAGAGAACAATCAAACGACCGGATAGGAAAGATCAATGAAGTCAAAGGATACCGGAATGTCAAGCTAGAATCGAGAATAACGAATCAGGAGATCAAGGAGAAACATGTGTGATTGAGACATCCTATAAATTAAAACACCCCACAAGTCTGAAATCAGACCTGCATGGGACACCACTAAAACCTTGTCACGCCCCAGAACCAGAATACTGGAGAGCGGAGGAATGACTCAGCCAGCTACGTATTACGGGTAAATGAATACCGTATAATACGATCAATGCTGTCTAAAAGACAAGGGGGTGCATACTACATGAAAGTCTCACTATGGTCACTTCACATCTATTGTCTCAATCATTCAAACAAGAAGCAATAACAGAGAATATTTAAGATAAAGCAATAAGGCATCCCAAACGCTTAGTCAAAATGTTCTTGAGATCTGGTTTTACAAAACATAGCCAGATGATATAGCAACATACACACAATTGTTATCAGCTGCAGTCTGACTTAATTACAATTATGTAAAAGTAAATACAAAACTATCCGACTAACATGTCGGTGCCAAGCGACAAAATGTAAAGTAATTAACAAAACGAACGGGGAAGTAAGGAACCCACTCGAGTTCTCCTGCGATCATTCCTCTAGTATTGACCATCTTGGAGGTAGAAGTAAGCTGAGTCCTCGGGAACCGGCTCTAAATCTGGCCATGCAAAACCAGAGAGGTTAGACCTCTAATAGCAAGTACCGCAAGGAAGCACGATATGAGGAGTTAAAACCAGTAATAAGAGAATAGGATATATAGATCTCTGCTTGCTACTAGGATTCACATAATGTCACAACACTTCAAACCAACTTCCCAACCAAACAAGGACAGAGGTTGGCCCGTCATGTCTCGACACTCTGATCATCTTAGTTAGTTAACAGAGTAGGTACAGTACACAAACAAATCAGTTTAATCAGCCATACAACTACTATGGCTTGCTACTGTGAGTCCCAAGTTATCCTGGAATTATACAATAAGGATTTCTCAGTTCTTACTATGGGCAAGCAAGGCTAGTCTATCCAATCAATCAATTGCGCCAATCATGAATTAGACGAGTCCCAGCGGGACGTCCGTCATCAATATACAATAATATAAGCAGATACCGCTCCCTGCCCGTGTGGCAGAATTGCAGTATCTGTGGGAACCAGCCGGCCTGTTGGGCGCTAATAATCTCAAAGAGGACAGCCATATAAGAACTCGGAGATCCATTCCCTCCATGCAATCATTATTTTATTTAACTTAGTAGCCTCTATGTTAAGTGAAATCCCATGTCGTGGATCATGGTCATTCAGAATGAGTACTTCCGTACAAGGTACGATATGCCCAACTCTACAACGATACCCGTGCGGTTAAGTTGTAGGTCTTACATAGCGTAATGCAACAATTAAAACTAACCACAGAATAATCATGCCTTGACCATAGAGTACACATGCTACTTTCGTAAAATAAATAAATAATTGTAGCCTGCATGTATCTATATGTCAATATTCGGGATTGGCCAATCGATTGCAAATATGAACGTATCTTATTCTATTTAATTCAATAAGTCGACTAGTCAGTCTCTTAGTTCCATCTAGGAACGCATGATCAATAATTAATCAAGATAACAATCAATGTTAATTAATGCCAAATTCGGAAAACAACAATTGGGAAATAAATAATAATTGGGAAATAAATAATCTCATGCGCCGTGGAAAATAATTGGAAAATAAATAATCTCATGCGCTTGTGGAAAATGATTGAGAAATAAATAATCTCATGTGCCTGAGGGAAATGATTGGGAAATAAATAATCTCATGCGTCTGTGGAAAATGATTGGGAAATAAATAATCTCATGCGCCTGAGGGAAATGATCGGGAAATAAATAATCTCATGCGCTGTGGGAAATGATTGGGAAATAAATAATCTCATGCGCCTGAGGAAAATGATCGAGAAATAAATAATCTCATGCGCTGTGGAAAATTATTAGGAAATAAATAATCTCATGTGCCTGTGGGAAATAATTGGGAAATAAATAATCTCATGCGCCTGAAGGAAATGATCGGGAAATAAATACTCTCATGCGCTGTGGGAAATGATTGAAAAATAAATAATCTCATGTGCCTGAGGGAAATGATTGGGAAATAAATAATATCATGCGCCTGAGAGAAATGATCGAGAAATAAATAATCTCATGCGCTGTGGGAAATGATTGGAAAATAAATAATCTCATGCGCCTGAGGGAAATGATTGGGAAATAAATAATCTCATGCGCTGTGGAAAATGATTGGGAAATAAATAATCTCATGCGCCTGAGGAAAATGATCGGAAAATAAATAATCTCATGCGCTGTGGAAAATTATTGGGAAATAAATAATCTCATGCGCCTGAGGGAAATGATCGAAAAATAAATAATCTCATGCGATGTGGAAAATGATTAGGAAATAAATAATCTCATGCGCCTGAGGGAAATGATTGGGAAATAAATAAGCTCATGCGCCTGAGGAATGAAGATTAATGTGGCTGTGGGAAATAAAGTCTCATGCGGTTGGGACTGTTCTTCTTCTCCAAATTTTCTGATAACAGAACCATGGAAGAGAACCATGGAAGCCATTGCTTCCAAGCTCCATAAATCCTTCATCCCAAGCCCAAATATGGACTTCCATAGGTCAAAATTGTGTAGAACAAAATTCTCTACAACATAGAACCATGAAAACTTGAAGATAACAAAGTTTACTAGATCAAAACCTAAGAAACCCGAAAATGTATCAAACTTAGATCTACAACAAATAAGCCATGGAAATTGAAAATGCTAAGTACTAAAGAGACTTAGAATCAAATAAGGAAAATGATGGAACAATAATAATGGGGATCCATCATGAAGCAAGTTGGCACTTGCCTTGCTCTCCTAGGTTGGTGGGAGAGTTATGAGGAAGAAGAAGAGTAATAGTGAAGTAATGAAGAGAGAGAAAAGAGATGGGCTTTAAATGAAGGAGTGGTGGTAGGTGGGGGGTTTGGGTTCATGATGAACCAACAAAAACCGAAAATAAACCAATCTAGGCCGAACCCAAAAGCAAAGTAAAAGCAGAGAATAAAATTCAGAAAGTAAAATACAGAAAAATAATTGCAGGAAATAAATTAACATGAAATTAAAGGGATTTAAATACAGAATAATACATGATAAATATTAAATAAATACGTTCCAGCAGTACATGTATTTAGAATACGTATTCCAGAAACGGGAAGTAACACAGACCTTGGAAGATATGTTACGGGCTTGTACTTTAGACTTCGACGGAACTTGGAAAGATCATCTTCATTTAGTAGAGTTCTCTTACAATAATAGTTATCAGGCCAGTATACAGATGGCACCGTTTGAAGCATTATATGGAAGGAAGTGCAGGTCCCCTCTGGCATAGGACGATGTGGGAGAACAAAAATTGTTGGGACCAGAAATGATCACGCAGACCGTAGAGACAGTCAAGTTGATCAGAGAGCGTCTTCGAGTCGTGCAAGACAGACACCGCCACTGGACAGATCAGCATCGAAGGCCTCTAGAGTTTGGTGTCGGTGACCAAGTATTTTTGCGGATATCGCCTACTCGGGGTGTCATTAGATTTGGAACCCGAGGAAAGCTTAGTCCGAGATTCGTTGGTCCTTTTAAGATTCTCGCTCGGGTAGACGATGCTGCTTATCGGCTTGCCTTTCCTCCCTCGCTATCTGACGTACATAATATGTTTCATGTATCTCAATTGCGTGGGTATGTCCCAGATCCGAGTCATGTCCTCGACCATTCGAAGTTAGTCGTTGGTACCGACCTAACTTACGAGGAACAACCCGTGTCTATTTTGGACCGGCGAGAGAAGGTGCTCAAGAACCGGACTATTAGCCTTATCCGTGTCGCTTGGGGCCATCACTCCTCGGAAGAGTCAACTGGGAGCGCGAGGACGAGATTAGATCTCGGTATCCGTACTTGTTCGACTCATGAGGTATGTTTCTCCTCATACCTTGATAATCTGCTTACATGTTTGTTTCGCACCATTTTGAAATGTATGATCAATGACTGCTAATGATGGGGTTTTAGCGTAGATTGTAATTGCACCTTGCTTGCCCGGATACCTCTACCTTTGTCTTGGCTGAATTTCCGAGGACGAAATTTTTCTAAGGAGGATAGGGATGTCACTCCCCGATCCCGATATATGTATTCCTCATGGATTCCGTATACAGTATTTGTATTTAGTATATGTATAATTCTGTATATTTATTAATGGTGGCATATAGTTTTTTTGCATTATCATTATGGAGTGATTAGGGATTAGGGTTTTCTTAAACCAACCCAACCCCTATTTAATATCCTCTTCCTCACTCTCTCTCCTCATTCACTCTTCCATTTATTTCACTCAACCACCACCACCCATAGGCAAGTACAACTTGCTCAGAAGAGAAGATTTTGTGCATTTTATATTCTTGATTTTTTTTTCTTGATATTATTTGCCTATTTTGTTCTTCTCTTCATTCTCTACAAGTTTAGTCCTTGAAGCCTTTGATTTTGATGGCTAGATTTGTATAGATCTAAGTTCCTAAAAACTAGGATTTCATGGGTTTTCATAGTTTTGATCTATCAAACTTTGCTATTTTCGAAAACCAATGGCCCTATGTTGTAGGAAATTGGACTCTACACAATTTTGACCTTTGGAAAGTTAGATTTTGACTTGTTTTGAGGAAGTTATGGTCGAAGCAATAGTTGGGTTTCATCGTGGTTCGCCTATGCTGGCTGGCAGGAAAGATGAACAGTTTGCAGCCGCATGTGCGATTCTCAGCCGCATAAGCATTGCAGCCGTATGTGCGATTCTCAACCGCATAAGCATTGCAGCCGCATGTGCAAATCTCGGCCGCATAAGCATAGATGTCGCAGGAATTTCCTCAACCGCATAAGCTTTCGTGCCGCATGGCATCTTTCGGCCGTATAAGCTATTACTGGCCGCATAAGCTTCCATGGCCGTATAAGCTATTCCTGGCCGCATAAGCTTTCCTGGCCGCATAAGCTATTCCTGGCCGCATAAGCTTCCCTGGCCGTATGAGCTATTCTAGCGGCATGAGCTTTCCAGCCGCATAAGCTAATCCAGCCGCATGCGCCCTTTTTCCTCCAGCCGCAGGAGCCCATGTTTTCCTAGCCGCATGAGCGTTGGCCGCATGAGCCTCAGCCGCCTGTCCCCTTGTGTCTTAGTCCTCATTTCTGAGCTGACTACCTATGTGATGGCTGGATATCCCTATGTGTGTACCGAGGTACAATCTATGTGAGCACCAAGGTGCTATCCTATGCGCTAAGTGTTCCTACGTGATACCTGCCAGTACCTCCAAGAGTCCAGCTTTTACATAAGTCATGGTCAGTAGCAATGACGTGGCATATGTTGTGTGCTGCATTACACCAAAAAAGGGGTATATATGTATGACTCCATGAGCCAGTACGGATTCTTTCTTGGGGTACTCGTACGATGTACGACATCTAGAGAGGTGATCATATGACCACGACATGTGAACTCTGAGTATAACCTAGGGATTAACTAGGCAACTAACTTGGTAGATGCATTGGGTGGGAAGAATTCCGAGATCGTGCCATACTAGCCACCCCAGGTCCAGGCCTGACGTGCCGGGTTGGCCACCACGGATATGATTTTATTCGCCTATAGCGAATAGCTATATTTGACTCCTACGAGCTATGTGTTAAATGCTTTAGCACGGTAGCCCTTCGGGGGACTGGTGCATAATCAATGTGTTATATGACTTATGGTTTGGCTAGCCCTGCTGGGTTAACACGATTTGAGGATTCCTTTTAATCAGTATCGCGGGGATAACTCTGCCAAATATAGAAAGCCGCAGGAATGAATGGCCGCTTGGAAACGACTTGACTGTGCTTGAGCCTTCCATTAGTAGCCGAGAGACATGGACTATCACGGTACGTGGTCCAACCCATATCCTTATTTGGTTGTTGGGTTGGTCTATCGTGCTAGGACAGGCTGTGGACCGAGGTTACGACCGGAAGCTTTATTTAATATTTATAATATTTATGCTTGGGTTTTATCTCACTCTTTTGTGCTCCCTGTGGTACTTGCTATTCGGGGCTGACCCCGCTGGTTTTGTTTGGCCAGATCACGTAGCAGAGCCTGAGGATCCGAACTTCTTCCCTGACGTCAATGGTGCATACTAGGAGCATGTGGCTGGCGGGGGACTCGAGTGGGTTTCTTCTCCACCACTCTTGTATCTTTACTTATGTCTCGGCGTTTAGCCACCGGCACCTGTTTAGCCGGCTAATCTAGACATTTTGTCTTTGCACAATTGTAATTAAATCAGACTGCAGCTAAATAAAATTTTGTACCTATGACTTTCTGGGATAGCTATCTTATAAAGCTAGACCCCCATGATCATTTTGATGAAGCGTCAGGGAAGCCTTACTGCTTTATCTTATATGTTCATTAATTGATGTTTTCTTGCTTGAATGATTGAGACATAGATGTTCTGTGTGACCATAGGAGACTTGAATGTAGCATATACCTCCTTGTCTCTCGACAGCCACGATCTTCGTATGACGTTTGTATACCTCATATGGAGTAGCTGGCCTAGTCCGTCTCTGTATTTCGGTACTGGGGCGTGACAGATCCTCTTATAGTCATATTAGCGGGTCATTGTCATATGGTCTAGTCGCGTGTATTTTGGGACTGAAAGATGGTCCGAGTCCCTCGTGTCCCAATCCTTTTGTCATTTTTTATAAATAAAAATATAGAAGAATTCCAACTGCGCTTCATTAATGTTAATGAAACAAGTCTCAATTACATCATAATCATGTCCAACGTTTGTAGCTCAAGTGGAAAGCAGTGCGGACACCAGATAGGATCGACAGGATTCGAGTCCCCCAACCATAAGGACGTATAGGTGTGTGGGTTGTAAAAAAAAAACTACATCATAATCATAACGGTCGTATGTGATATGACTACAACAATGAAAGATGGTTACCGAGTGACACAAACGTCTACATCCTAAAACAAATAAAATAAAGTAAATAAATAACACAATCGTGTAAATAACTTTATGTAAATAAGATCACCAAAAAAGTAATAAAAAATTATTTGCTCTCCCAAGTAATCAAAAAGTAGTAAAAAAAATAATAAGATCACTAACCAATCGTGTGTGAATAAGATCACTAGCCAATAAAGTTATTGTGTTCCTTTAGAGTTTTCTTTATGTAAATAAGATCACTAACCAATAGTTCTCTTCTGACCCCAAATTAACAAGATTAGACCATCTCCAATGGTGATTTCTAAAATTGAGTTCTTATCCTACTTGGCATTGTACTTTAAGGAGATTTCTATCCTAGTTGGAAGAGTTTCTACATAGAAATTGTAGACATATAAAAATTTTCTCCAATGGTTCTCTATTTCTATCCTATGTGTCACATAGTAAAATGATCAATGTAATGGTGTGGGGCCCAATAATAATTGCCATGAGAGTGAGGAGAATTTCTATGAGAGTTTCTACATGTAGAAATCCTCCTAAAAAGTTTCTATCCTACATCATTGTCACCTAGGATAGAAATGGTGATAGAAATCACCATTGGGAGAAGTTTTTTCTAAAATGGATTGCTTTCATAGAAATAGGGAAGATAGAAAGGTTCTTTCGCTACCTGAGATAATTTACCTACTAAAATATCGCTTGTATCTATCCAAGATCCTAGCATCGCAGTTCCATTTCTATCTAAGTTGCCGAGTAGTTGAGCTCCTAAGTCTCCCAGTTGACCAGACTAACTAGTGTATCAATTTCAGATAGGGGTGAGCATTCGCTTTATTCGGTTTCAAGCGAATCGAAATAATCAAAATCGAATAAATCGAAGTTCTAAAAATTTAAAATCGAAACCGAACCAAAATTAGCTATAACCGAATCCGGACTGAATCGAACCGGTAATCGATTCAGTTTATTAGGTTTGTTCGGTTGAACTATTTTTATTTTTTAATGGATCAGACTCAAAGTTAAAATTATGGTTAAATTTTATATATATATATATATATATATATATATATATATATATATATATATATATATATATATATATATATATGTCATACTCTTATTTTTTTTTCCTTTATTATTATTATTAATATTATTATTATCATCATTATTATGATAATTATATTTTAGTATTATTATTATTATTATCATTAGATTTATTATTACTATTATTATTATTATCATTATTATTTATTATCATGACATGTGGCCCTAACCCTAACCCTAGGTATGACCATGTGGCCCTAATCCTAACCCTAGGTAGGACCATGTGTCCCTAAAACCCCTAACCCTAAGGGATTATGTGTCCATGAGAATTTATGTGGGGGGGGGGGGGGGGGAACACCTCACCATCTCACCCCCTATATAAATCCCCCTACACTCACAAAAGCCCCACATACACACACAACTCACATATACTCCACTCCACTCCATCAGCACCTCGTCCCTCTCTTCCCCCTCTATATAAGTCACACACACCCCCAAAAGAAAGAGAGAAGAAAAAAAAACCAAACAAAACACTCACACACCCGACCCCCTCCCCGACCCCCTACTGCCGCCTGCCACCGCCGCTGTCGCCTGCCCCCGACCCGCTGCCGCCGTCCGCCGCTGCCGCCGTCCGTCGCTGCCGCCGCCCGCCGCTGCCGTCGCCGGCCGCCCCTCCGGCCAACCCCCTTCCTCCATCTCCTTCCTCTTCCTCCTCCACTCCCATCTCCAAGAACCCTAGGTAAATTCTTTCATTTTTCTTCCCCAATCTCTTTTCCTTCTCACTTTAAACCTAGAATTACTAATAAGAATTGCTATTGTTATTGGTTTTGAACTAGAAAATTGAGAAGAGAAGCCTAGATCATCTCAAACCCAAGGCAAGTCCTCTTCTCCTCCTTCTTCTCTAATAATTTCTTTCTTCTAGGTTAATTATAAATACTTGGGAATTCACACTAAATTCTGAAATTATAAGGATTTTGGTAATACTAGGGAGCAAGTTCTCTTTCCTCTCCCTCTTTCTTTAGGAATACTTCACTTTGAATTGTTGATTATTTGAACATGTATAGGATAACTATAAATCTGAAATTTTATCTCATAAGAACAAAATTTGGAATATGAGTTACGGCAATCTCTTTAATTATTGTTTAATTAAATTTTGAAATTTTGATATCATTTAGCCTAATTAAGAAACCTAGAATATTGAAATTTTGATTTCTAACAAGTCTTCTTTTTTTATAGACATAGGCAAGGAAATTAAATTTATTAGACCTAGATACTGGAATTATTAAAAATTTATCGGTGACGTATCACGGACAAGTGGATATGCGAACCAATTTCGGACACAGATATTTGAACTCGAAATTGCGGACATGAACTATTGAACTTGAATTTTCATGAACAAACACAAGGGACTCTCCAATGGTAAGTCTGACATACATAAGAACTGAACAGTTGGACCACACGCCGGGAAGGTAAAAGTACAAAGGACCCTGTATTCTCTACTCACTATTCTGTGTATGTCATAGTTAGAAACTTTACATTTTTCTGCTCCATGCACTAGAAATAAAATGTTATTATGGAAAAGTTTTGGTTAACTTGAATTTTCCTTATACTATCTACATGATATATATATATATATATATATATATATATATATATATATATATATATATATATATATATATATATATATATATATATTATAAAGTCTTGCATATTTACTAGTATAGTCGGATAAACATTTGCTTATTTTGAAAAGCTGCAAAACTACTAGCAAGCCGCGAACCGACTAATTGCCAAAAGAAAGGTAACTATTGCTTGCTCAGGTAAAAATCTCCAATCCCTTTTGTTCTTTTATTTTGCGTGGTTCCGGTGTTGAGAGTTGCTCCACCGAAGGGGTCGGCGAGCCCAATTACTTACTTGCGTGGTTTCGGTGTTGAGAGTTGAGAGTTGCTCCACCGAAGGGGTCGGCGAGCCCAATTACTTACTTGCATGGTTCCGGTGTTGAGAGTTGCTCCACCGAAGGGGTCGGCGAGCCCGTATTTTCTTTTACCATATATATATGCTTCTTGTAAATTTTTGGGGCTCCTAAATACAAAGGAGACTCTGCCAAAATTTCTAAGAAATTTAGGAGATAGACTAATTTCTGACATTCGAAAATTTTAGAAAGCATTGGGAGGGGAGGACAACCGAATATCCCTAGATATCCCGTAACATAAATAACAAAATCTGATCAGCATTCCGTGAATCTCGTGAATCAGTACATTTAGTCTTCGACTAGGGTGTACTAGCCCAAGGGAGGCTCCGAAATCAACTTCGTCTATTCGATAGTAACATCAATAGATGTCTCTTTTAGCCCAAGGGAGGCTCGGAAATCACAGCCTGATCCCAGGTAAATGGGATTGTTCACGAAAAATATTTGGAGAATTATTCGGAGTATTGTTCTCAAAACTGCATCTCATTTAGCTTCAAATCTTACTCCAGAAACAACGTTGCCTGTTATAAATGGGCAGTGTCCTTAATTGCTCAAGGAAGCAATTCCTACTAAAAGCTCAAGGGAAGCTCGGAAATCTTATTATTCATGGAGTAGGACGTTGATTTCATTCATATTTTACTAAAGCATATATATATATATATATATATATATATATATATATATATATATATATATAAAATATATATATATATATATAGCAGTGCAATTTGGCATACCTTGTTTCATTTTTTTTTAAACATATTCATTATTTTTGATTAACTTTCACCGTTCTTGACCGAGGACTTGCTCATCGTTTTCTAAACGACCTAATATTTGTTCACTAGGTGAAAGAGAAGAAGACGCCTCCACCGAAGTATCGTCGCTTTACAACGAGGAGTAAACTGTCTGGACTACCTACAGTTATGACTAGCAGTATCGTAGTATTTTTACAAATTTACTTTTGTAATCGTCTGTAACAATATTGCTGGAAAAGTTCCCTGTAATATAGCTACACTATATTTTAATACCCTGAAAATTCCTTGTATTTTCCATTCTGCTGATGATTACGGGCGACAATCGCGAATTTCGGCGCGTAGCCTGGGGATGTGTTTATGACGTCACCCTTCCATCCGGGAAGCGGGACGTGACACGTCTTTTAAGTGGTGGCCCATGCAGGTCAGCAAGAATGAAAAATCTAGGATAGGACATAGGTTCAGATAAAACATAGGTTCTAGAATCGTAGGGAGCACTACGAGTTCCAATCACACTCTAGGAATCCCTGAGAAGGAAATCTCAATAGTTAGTAGATGATTACCTCTTTTCTAACCAACTGTTTAATCCTAATAAATGGATAGTGACTCAAGAAATTCTTGATGTAGATCATGCTCCGATTCGCACCCTTCGCGAGACTGAATAATGACAGCCATAGCATGGATGAGTATTATGCATTTGTGAAGAAGATGTGAAAAGTAGCACCAAAGGGAATGATAGAAGCATATGGAGTACACTACGAGATAAAATACCTAGTGGTGACAGATATCATAGATGAAAGAAAGATATATTATAATACGGTACATTATTATGTACTAATCAAGGCAGAACCCTTCGAAGGTCCGGAGAAGGAACGTAACGGTACACTAGAAGAATGGAAGCAAGCATACCCAGAGGCGAGGATCCTTAACATAAGACGTATATGGATTTAGACCCCCTAGAATGATGATGATGTATAAATATAAATATGTAAATATTAGATCCTTAATTATGTAAGGGATGTGTGTGAATGTATGTAGTGTGATATGTAAAATAAGTATTAAGACCCCCAATATGTAGGAGGAACATGAATGTATTTAGTAGAAATGTAATATAAGAATGTATGTAGTAGAAACATGTTGTGCTATCAATAAATAAATATGCTTTTCCTATACTTTATTCCTGGTAAATATTTTTTCTTAAGAATATTATGAATGTAGGTATGGACCTATTTATGCCAAGTTTGGAATGGGATGGGAGTGATTACACTTTATACTTATACCAGCGCTATGCCAGACTAATGTGGAACGCACCTGACTGGTACGACATCCATGTCTACCAAGTATTCTATGCAGTCATGTGTCCCATTATCAGGGACATTGAAGATGGAGCCGAAGTATATTATGAAAATACAAATTACTGCCTGTATGTCCGAGATCCAAACCGTATTTACATCGGACTACATGGATATAAGGGTACATTAGATGACTTTGAAAGACTCCATCCAGAAGTTGACATCCTCACTGAGGAAAGAATCCTCATCGAGGCCATAGAATAAGAAAAACCTAACCAATATATGTACAGTGAAGAAGGAATCCTTTTTTGTCTGCTGTATGATATTTTACAGTTAGAAATAGATACTATGTCACATTTTGGGGAGGTGGAGTGACATAAGTAGATTAGATGAAAAGAATGTAAACAAATGTGAAGCTGAGAGTAGGAACCATATTTTGTAATACTCTTATTTTAATGAAATATATATGGCTCTGCTGTACACCTTGTTATGAATGAACAATTGTGAGTCGAATATTCCCTGAGAAATTGTGTCTTTTATTTCAGGATATGGACAATCATGCTCAATCAAACAATCTACCACCTCAAACATCAACTGAGCCAACCGTGGCTGACATGTTCCGATTGTTCCAGCAATTATTAGAATCCAATAGTCAACAGGCCAATGCTGTCCATGCAACAAATACCACGATACTAGAACAAATGCAGAATTCAAACAACACCAAGGATAAAACCCTAAAAGAGTTCAGGGATCTTAGGCCGCCCAAGTTTAAAGGGACTGAAAATGCGATGGAAGCGAGTCAATGGCTGAGAACCATTGAAGGCCTAATGAAGGCTGCCAAAGTTAAACCTGAGGACATGGTACCAGCAATCCGCATCCAGCTGGAAGACATAGCTGGATACTGGTGGAGTGCCGAGTACCCCGAAGATTCTGACGAAGACATGTCATGGGCGAAATTCAAGAAGAAATTTGAAGACAAATTCTATCCCAAGTCAGCGCGGATAGAATTGGAACGACAATTCAACTATCTGAAACAAGGGAGACGTACCGTTGATGAGTACGTTGCGGAATTTTCCCGGCTTAGTCGATTTGCCCCCAACATGATAGCAGACGAAGAAACAAAGATATCCAGGTTCATAGAAGGACTTGGGACCCAACTGAAAAGTAGGGTCGCCTCTTATAGGTGCCGAACATTTTCAGAGGCAACAGAAGCTGCTCGAGACCAAGAAAGGATACTAAAAGAAGAACAACATTTCCAGTCTCCACAACCTAAGAGGGCTTTTGAGGAGGGGGCATCCTCCAACAAGAATTATTGACAGGGACCGCCTAAGCGTCCTCAGAATGGCAACCCAGACGGATCCGTTGTCTGTAATTACTGCCACAAACCAGGCCATAAAATAAATGTATGTAGGAAGAGATTGGGACTTTGTTTGAAGTGTGGATCAGAAAATCACCTAACCAATCAATGCCCTCAAAAACCTGCAACTGGGGCAATCACACAAAGCTTCAATCAAGGATACCGGCCTCCAGTTCAAGGAAACCAACCTCGACCCATAATGCAGGCACCAACATCACAAACAGGTATGGCTTATGAAAATCAGCACAGGCCGCCCTATGTACCTCAAGAATATCAATTTCAACAGGCACAACGGGCGGCTCAAGCCCAAAACAATAACAAAAAGAGGAATAAGCAAGGACAAGCATTTGTGATGGGAGCTGAAGATACAGATATCCCTGGAGAAGTAATTTCAGGTACTATTTTAATTTCTGCATATCCAGCATCAGTATTATTTGATTCCGGGGCTACCCATTCATTTATATCATCTTCTTTTATATCACAACGAAAAATAGAGTCATAACCTCTGCCTAAATCACTGAAAGTCCTCACCGGTAATGGGGTAGTAGAAGTCAGTCGGATATGTAGTAGATGTCCCATAAAATTGGGTGGAGGAGCTTTTCGTACCCGGTTGCTTGTTTTCCCAACAAGCAACTATGATATAATATTGGGTATGGATTGGCTAACTGCAACATTAGCCAACATAGATTGCGGTCAGGGAAAAGTTTCCTTTCAACTCCCTGACGGAGAATCTTGTGAATTTGTAAGAGACCAGAATAAATTCAATGCAGAAGAATTAGAGAAATTTGAATTACTAGTACTGCTGCAAGGAGTGGCAGAGCAAACCTTTCCAAGGGTAGTAGAAGAATTTAAGGACGTATTCCCAGAAGAATTGCCAGGGCTACCCCAGATAGAGCTGTAGAATTCTCTATAGATCTAATACCTGGAGCTGCACCCATAGCCAAAAAGATATCCCCAATGAACAAGGAGGAGCTGGCTGAGTTAAACAAACAAATAAAGGAATTATTATCCAAAGGATTTATTCAGCCTAGCGCTTCGCCATGGGGTGCACCAGTATTATTTGTGAAAAAGAAGGATGGTACCTTACGTCTAGTGATTGATTATAGGGCCTTGAATGAGGTTACCATCAAAAATAAATATCCCTTACCTAGGATCGATCAATTGTTTGATCAGTTAGGAGAGGCAAGGGTATTTTCAAAAATTGATTTGAGGTCCGGATATCATCAAGTGAAGGTAAAGAAGGAAGATATTCCAAAGACCGCATTTAGAACTCGGTATGGGCATTACGAATTCTTAGTTATGCCATTCGGGTTAACAAATGCACCAGCTATATTTATGGATCTGATGAATCGAGTATTTTATCAATATCTGGATAAATTTGTGATTGTATTCATTGATGACATTCTTATATACTCCAAAAGTGAAGAGGAGCATGAAAAACACTTGAGGATAGTGCTGCAAACTCTGCGGAAAGAACAATTATATGCCAAACTTAGTAAATGTGAATTTTGGCTGGATCAAATACCATTTCTAGGGCATATTGTCAGTGGAGAAGGCATCTCGGTAGATCCGAAGAAGGTGGAAGCAGTTAAGTCTTGGCCGACACCTAAGTCCGTAGCAGAAATCAGAAGTTTCCTAGGATTGGCTGGTTATTACCGAAGATTCGTAGAGAATTTTTCCAGAATTACAGAACCTTTAACCCGCCTCACTCGGAAGGAAGAAAAGTTTAACTGGACAGATAAATGTCAGGCAGTATTTGACGAATTAAAGAAAAGATTAATTTCAGCCCCAATACTGGCATTACCATCTGGTTCGGGTGGATATGAGATATATAGTGATGCATCAGGAAAGGGTCTAGGATGTGTACTGATGCAGTACGGAAGAGTCATAGCATATGCATCCAGACAATTAAAGACACATGAAAGAAATTATCCAACTCATGATCTCGAACTTGCAGCAGTGGTGTTTGCACTCAAATTATGGAGACACTATTTATACGGAGAAAGAATCAAAATCTACACCGATCACAAGAGCTTAAAGTATGTCTTCACACAAAAGGAGATCAATATGAGACAAAGGAGATGGTTGGAGCTATTGAAAGACTTTGATATGGAATTAACGTATCACCCGGGCAAGGCTAATAAGGTGGCCGATGCCTTAAGTAGAAGACCCGAAGCTTTCTTTTTAAATACACCCAAGGAAATCCTTGAGGATTTGAGGAAAATAGGAATTGAAGTAATATGCCCGATAACTGAAGGGATATGGCAAAACTTACAAGTACAATCTTCCTTAATAGATAGAATTAAGGAAGCCCAACAAAATGATTCAAAACTTCAGAAAATTTGGAAACAAACAGAAGCAGGGCTCCAGACCGGGATAAGGAAGCATCCGGACGGATCGCTAAGATTCGGAGATCGGTTATGTGTGCCCAGTGGAGATTTAAGAATGGAGGTCATGACAGAAGCCCATAACTCACCATATTCTATTCATCCGGACAGCACTAAAATGTATAAAGATTTGAAATAGACGTTTTGGTGGCACGGAATGAAGAGAGAAGTCGCCAGATTCGTATCCAGATGTCTCGTCTGTCAACAAGTAAAAGCAGAGCATCAAAGGACAGCCGGACTTCTTCAGCCATTGCCCATACCAGAATGGAAGTGGGAGCATCTCACAATAGATTTTGTGACAGGACTGCCTAGGACCCAAAGGGGGTAATAATATGCTATTTGGGTCATTGTGGATAGACTTACGAAGTCCGCTCGTTTTCTTCCTTTTCGAGTTGGACAGTCAACAGAGGTACTGGCAGAAATGTACATGAAACAGATTATCAGTCAGCATGGAGTACCAGTGAGTATAGTATCGGATAGAGATACCCGGTTTACTTCATACTTCTGGAAAAGCTTGCAAGAAAATCTTGGCACTCAATTAAAATTTAGCTCCGCCTACCACCCCCAAACAGACGGCCAGTCTGAAAGAACCATTTAGACACTAGAAGACATGCTGAGAGCTTGTACTTTAGATTTTGGAGGAGCATGGGATGACCATCTACATCTGGTGGAATTTTTATATAACAACAGTTATCACGATAGTATCAAAATGGCCCCTTTTGAAGCACTATATGGTAGAAAATGTAGATCGCCGGTATGTTGGACCGACGTAGGAGAAAGACAATTGTTAGGGCCAGAACTGGTGACACAAACTGTGGGCATAGTCAAGACAATAAAAAGTCACCTGCAAGCAGCACAGGATAAACAAAAGATGTGGGCTGATAAGCATCGAAGAATACTAGAATTTCAACCTGGATATCACATTTTTTCTGAAGATTTCACCAACCAAGGGAAATATCAGATTTGGGACCAGAGGAAAACTGAGTCCGAGATACATTGGACCCTTCGACATATTGGAAAAAGTAGGGAATGTATCATATCGACTTGCTTTACCCCCAACACTAGAAGGAGTTCACAATGTATTTCATGTTTTCCAATTACAAAGATATGTGTCGGATCCGAGCCATATACTCGACCATTCAGAAATCACCGTTGGGCCTACAATACGGATCGAACAGAAACTCGTTGGGATCTTGGATCGAAGAGAGAAAGTACTCCGCAATCGGATCATTCCATTAGTACGAGTCGCATGGAGCAAGGATTCGCCTGGAGATTCAACTTGGAAAAAAGAAGAAGATATGCGGAGGCAATATCCGTATCTATTCCATAAACCAGGTTAGTAATCAATTGTTGTACTGGTTATTTCAAATTCCGAGGACGGAATTTTTCTAAGGGGAGTAGACTTGTCATACTCTTATTTTTTCCCTTTATTATTATTATTAATATTATTATTATCACCATTATTATGATAATTATATTTTTAGTATTATTATTATTATTATTATCATTAGATTTATTATTATTATTATTATTATTATTATTATTATTATTATTATTATTTATTATCATGACATGTGGCCCTAACCCTAACCCTAACCCTAGGTATGACCATGTGGCCCTAACCCTAACCCTAGGTAGGACCATGTGTCCCTAAAACCCCTAACCCTAAGGGATTATGTGTCCATGAGAATTTATGTGGGGGGGGAGGGGGGAACACCTCACCATCTCACCCCCTATATAAATCCCCCTACACTCACAAAAGCCCCACACACACACAACTCACATATACTCCACTCCACTCCATCAGCACCTCACCCCTCTCTTCCCCCTCTATATAAGTCACACACACACACCCAAAAGAAAGAGAGAAGAAAAAGAAAAAAAAACAAACAAAACACTCACACACCCGACCCCCTCCCCGACCCCCTACTGCCGCCTGCCATCGCCGCTGCCGCCTGCCCCCGACCCGCTGCCGCCGTCCGCCGCTGCCGCCGTCCGCCGCTGCCGCCGCCGGCCGCCCCTCCGGCCAACCCCTTTCCTCCATCTCCTTCCTCTTCCTCCTCCACTCCCATCTCCAAGAACCCTAGGTAAATTCTTTCATTTTTCTTCCCCAATCTCTTTTCCTTCTCACTTTAAACCTAGAATTACTAATAAGAATTGCTATTGTTATTGGTTTTGAACTAGGAAATTGAGAAGATAAGCCTAGATCATCTCAAACCCAAGGCAAGTCCTCTTCTCCTCCTTCTTCTCTAATAATTTCTTTCTTCTAGGTTAATTCTAAATACTTGGAAATTCACACTAAATTCTAAAATTATAAGGATTTTGGTAATACTAGGGAGCAAGTTCTCTTTCCTCTCCCTCTTTCTTTAGGAATACTTCACTTTGAATTGTTGATTATTTGAACATGTATAGGATAACTATAAATCTGAAATTTCATCTCATAAGAACAAAATTTGGAATATGAGTTACGACAATCTCTTTAATTATTGTTTAATTAAATTCTGAAATTTTGATATCATTTAGCCTAATTAAGAAACCTAGAATATTGAAATTTTGATTTCTAACAAGTCTTCTTTTTTTTATAGACATAGGCAAGAAAATTAAATTTATTAGACCTAGATACTGGAATTATTAAAAATTTATCGGTGACGTATCACGGACAAGTGGATATGCGAACCAATTTCGGACACAGATATTTGAACTCGAAATTGCGGACATAAACTATTGAACTTGAATTTTCATGAACAAACACAAGGGACTCTCCAATGGTAAGTCTGACATACATAAGAACTGAACAGTTGGACCACACGCCGGGAAGATAAAAGTACAAAGGACCCTGTATTCTCTACTCACTATTCTGTGTATGTCATAGTTAGAAACTTTACATTTTTCTGCTTCATGCACTAGAAATAAAATGTTATTATGGAAAAGTTTTGGTTAACTTGAATTTTCCTTATACTATCTACATGATATATATATATATATATATATATATATATATATATATATATATATATATATATATATATATATATATATATATATTATAAAGTCTTGCATATTTACTAGTATAGTCGGATAAACATTTGCTTATTTTGATAAGCTGCAAAACTACTAGCAAGCCGCGAACCGACTAATTGCCAAAAGAAAGGTAACTATTGCTTGCTCAGGTAAAAATCTCCAATCCCTTTTGTTCTTTTATTTTGCGTGGTTCCGGTATTGAGAGTTGCTCCACCGAAGGGGTCGGCGAGCCCAATTACTTACTTGCGTGGTTCCGGTGTTGAGAGTTGCTCCACCGAAGGGGTCGGCGAGCCCAATTACTTACTTGCATGGTTCCGGTGTTGAGACTTGCTCCACCGAAGGGGTCGGCGAGCCCGTATTTTCTTTTATCATATATATATGCTTCTTGTAAATTTTCGGGGCTCCTAAATACAAAGGAGACTCTGCCGAAATTTCTAAGAAATTTAGGAGATAGACTAATTTCTGACATTCGAAAATTTTAGAAAGCATTGGGAGGGGAGAACAACCGAATATCCCTAGATATCCCGTAACATAAATAACAAAAGCTGATCAGCATTCCGTGAATCTCGTGAATCAGTACATCTAGTCTTCGACTAGGGTGTACTAGCCCAAGGGAGGCTCCGAAATCAACTTCGTCTATTCGACAGTAACATCAATAGATGTCTCTTTTATCCCAAGGGAGGCTCGAAAATCACAGCATGATCCCAGGTTAACGGGATTGTTCACGGGAAATATTTGGAGAATTATTCGGAGTATTGTTCTCAAAACTGCATCTCATTTAGCTTCAAATCTTACTCCAGAAACAACGCTGTCTGTTATAAATGGACAGTATCCTTAATTGCTCAAGGAAGCAATTCCTACTAAAAGCTCAAGGGAAGCTCGGAAATCTTATTATTCATGGAGTAGGACGTTGATTTCATTCATGTTTTACTAAAGCAGATATATATATTTATATATATAGCAGTGCAATTTGGCATACCTTGTTTCAATTTTTTTTTTAAACTACATATTCATTATTTTTGATTAACTTTCACCGTTCTTGACCGAGGACTTGCTCGTCGTTTTCTAAACGACCTAGTATTTGTTCACTAGGTGAAGGAGAAGAAGACGCCTCCGCCGAAGTATCGCCGCTCTACAACGAGGAGTAAACTGTCTGGACTACCTACAGTTATGACTAGCAGTATCGTAGTATTTTTACAAATTTACTTTTGTAATCGTCTGTAACAATATTGCTGGAAAAGTTCCCTGTAATATAGCTACACTATATTTTAATACCATGAAAATTTCTTGTATTTTCCATTCTGCTGATGATTACGGGCGACAATCGCGAATTTCGGCGCGTAGCCTGGGGATGTGTTTATGACGTCACCCTTCCATCCGGGAAGCGGGACGTGACAATATATATATATATATATATATATATATATATATATATATATATATATATATATATATATATATATATATATAATTTTTATACATACATTGTTGGAATTCAAAGTTGGGCCCAAAGTTGGATTAATAATTAAATTATTAAAGTTGGACTTTAAAATACATATATATATAACTGTTATATTCAAAATCTAAACAAAATTTACACATTTTAATCATAAAATAGGATAATTATATAAAGGAATATTTTAGCAAATGCCCCTATTACAAATATATAAACTAGAATATTTCTCCACTTATTTGAAAAATTAGCAAATGTTTCCATTCTTTTGTATCCAACATTTTAAAATTTAAGATACTCCCACTTTTTAACCAAAACTGTGATTATTTTACTCATAATGGGTACATTTGCTAGTTTTTTAATGTATATACTAGTTTGTACATTTATAGTGGGGGGCATTTGTTAAAATATTCCTTATATAAATGTGCAAGTCTTATTAGTTTTTGGTTTTGGACAGAATTCTGAAATCGAAACAGAAATAGTTATTTAGTATTTTCAAAATTGAAATCAAAATGAATTTTTTTTACAAAAAACCAAATCACTTATTGGGTTCGGTTTGGTTTGGTTTAGTTTGATTCTGTTGTTGGTCATATAACAATTATTTGGTGGCCATCCCTCAAGCAATGGATATTGCTGATTGTGATCAATTGTGATTGGTTTGGTTTGATTCTGTTCCATGTCGTATAACAATTATTTCTTAGCCCTTAAAAAAAGGATATTGGTGATTTTGATCAACTAGTGTTTATATTAATCACAAATGATGTCCTAATTCTAATCCGATTTGCAAAAAAGCTAACTCTTATCCGCTTTACAAAAAAAAAAAAGTCGTCTATAGAATAGTTTTAATGTTTATGCAAGTTACAAAAATTAAACAAAAAAAAATCGATATTTTATAAAAATACAAAAATAGATTGGCATAGACAAAAACAATTCAAAAATCTAAACAATAAATTAGATTGCTATTATAGAGAAAAAAATAGAGAATAAGACGGCATACAATCAACTTTGTAACGGTAACATATTTCTCATTCTCAATCTTTAATGTATATTTCATTCTCCTCCTGATCTTTAATGTATATTTTGAAAGAATTTGGTTGATATACTCTAAACCCATTAACTCTGAATCAGTGTAATGTCTCTTGTGTTTCCGTTATTTTTTCCAAAAAGGGTTGTTAGGAGTAGGAGAAAGCAATTATATTCTCTCTTATTAATTAATATTATTTATATATGATGTTGTTTATCAATTTTCTCCAATATCTAAAATGAGTTACTGGTTAAACAAAATAATATCAACTCAATTACGAATGTCAACTGAAAATGAAAATGGACATGTACATTGAAAACAAAAGGATATCAAATAAAGATGTTAAGAAGTAGGGTAATAATAAAGTAGAAGAGAGAGCACCAAATTTGTATGCAACAATCACAAATACTGCATGAGTGCACAAAATTTGAAGTGTGGCTAAATTTCAATTTGAAACATAAATCCAATATTGACTCGGGAGGCTAAGTTCCAACTTGAATATCCTTTTAGCTTGAAATGGTCCATGGAGCAGGAATGATAATAGTTGCAGAATTTTCCTTAAGAAAGTAAAACTTCCTAGGAATGGAATATATCCTCAATTATTTATCCACAAGCCTAACTGCAGGATGGTTGAAAAATGGTCTACAGTAAAGGACACAATATGAACACGAAATAGAGACATTTTCATATAAGTTTCAAAACGTAACACCCAACAATGTCTTGTTGCTTTGTCATAGGATATCGACTCTTATTCAGTTGGCCAGACTCACCACGTGGCACTGCTGAATTAACAACAACTACTATTTTATCGATAAATAATGAATTTTATGTAAGATTAAATTAGAAGAAAATAACAGTAGTCTGTAGCCACGTGTCACTATACTATTAGACCGACTTATCATTCACTATTGTCACGTGGTAAGTCCGACCCATCAAATGCTTTTTCCAACTCTTACAACAGAGGTGTGAGCATAATATACAATTTATTTAATAAATGGTAAAAGTGAGTACATTCCATTTAATAAATGGTAAAAGTGGGTTCAGTCGGCCCAAAAGAGGCTAAGAGGCTACAATATAACATGAAAGTCACGAGCGTTTAGGCCGGCCTATCAATAAAAAGGCTAAAAAATAACACCCAACAATGTCCTGATGCTTTGCCACAGGGTCTTAGGATCTGCTTGGCAATTGTAGGAGTAGCGATTAAAAAGTATTTTTAGAGTACCGGTTATAATCGGTTATGAGGGATCAGATTTTGGATGATTTTTAAGTAGCAGCTTTTAAACCAGTCCAGTCCAATCCATGCTTGGTAATTCACTAACGAGCGGTTCTGAAATTTTTTTACACGAATAAAAATAGGGAAGGGTATCAGTAGTTATAATTATATATATTTTTGTGAGGATATAAATGGAATAAAAAAAATAGAGCCGCTCAAAACCCACCAATTTGGAATGTTTATAAAGCCACCCAAAAATACATTACACCGGTTTTGGGAGGTTTTTGAGCCGACCAAAATCAGTACTTCAAAAAATTAACAAACAAGGGTTTTCATAAACGGTCGGTTGAAAAACACCCCAAAACCGATGAAAACACCGTTACCAAGCAGACCCTTAAGCTAACATGTAAGCACTGGTAAATTCTCATTTAACCAATAGGCACAAAGTCTCAAGTAGAATGAACATTGTCATTTTCCCATTCTCCTAGCTAGAATATTATCAGCAGGTAGCCAACACATCTTTCCCTGTTAATAGAACAGACCTGCAGCATAACAAGGAAATAAAGAAATGCCCACCATAATTCGAAACTAGAACACAAATATCACTAGCTTCCCACATTTTGTTATCCTTCCGTGATCCGAAGTTAATTACATAACAAGGATGACTGCTTTGCTAAAAGCATACACATGAAGGATTCCAATTCTACCAAATTTTTCAATCCTCGTTGTCGTAGTCCTCATCCTCATCTACCTGCATGTTAAAATTTACAAGGCCCGATGGTTCTATGCCAATGTTCTCCACATCGACATGTAACGGCCAAGGAGGACGATCTTCGGTCTTGGCCTCCTCTACTCTGTGGTTTGCATTCGCACCCTCAGTGGCAGTCGTCGTTTCCTTCTCCAAGCCTTCCATCTCGCCTGAGTGGTCGTGGTTGTGGTTTTCCCCGTGCTCAGGAGACGTGCAATGCTCTTCTTCAAATTTTGCACGTGGAATAACATTATCTTTCTCTATCGTTCTGTTAATAGGTGGCCTCCCTCTGCCTCGTCCCCTGCCTCTTCCTCGTCCTCTAGAACTGACATTAACACTCCTCATGCCTGACATCACAATTAGTTTCTCAGGTCCGGCCCAAAAAAGGGAAAAGAAAATACATGAAGGAATTCTTGAATTTGCATCAGAAATTTAATTACCATCTTGGTAGACCTCAACTCTTCATTTGCTTCTGCATCTCCATCATGCAACAACGTTTTCCTGAAGACGACTACAACTCATCAGTTGCTTCTTGCTTCTGAGAAATCAAGCAGAAGTGGAATCAAAATGCAGTTAGTTAGCATACCTTCTTCGGGAAATTCCTTTCGTCCCCACAAGGCTCTTGGCCACCAAGGTTGGGTACCTTGTTGACAACATCAGTTAGGAAATCAAAAGCACTATACATCTTCACACATTGTTTTCTGGAGAACACAGAGAAGGAAACAGATTAATATTAAGATTTTGCAACAGTTAGATAAATCTAATATTTGAAATAATAGTTAGGGAATTTCACTGCATACTGTTTCAGGTCATTTATGAATTGCATAAATAGACCTCAACAAAAACAAAGACAGAGTCAATTGAGATAAGTGTTGTCATATCATGAAGTTTAATTGTTTCAGGATAAGTTGTTATTATTTTAGGCTCTTAGTCCTTTATGAATTGCATGCTGTTTCAGGTCATTTGTTAAATAATTAGATTGATCCTTAAAGATATTGGCCAAATACTCGAACTTTGGGTGTGTCATAAGATCAAAGGGTTAACAGTAAATTTTAGATTAACCATGCCTTCAAAGGATAAAGGAAACATGTATAATGATTGATCCAAGGAAGTCAACCGACAGATGAAGGTTATCGATACAAAAATAAAGAATATCCAAACTATGCATTGACAATCAGAACCTAACAGAACCACATCTTTCTGAGTGCAAACATGCATAGTTCGATGTAGTCTAACTTCAGCCTGCTTAAAGAAAAGGATGGAAAACATGCATTAAACACGGAGGGAGGATGCCAACTGAGAATGTCAATAGAAACTCGAGACAACATAAGTAAATGGCACCGCAGTCTTCTATGTCATGCATTATCTTCTGACATGACCGCATCAACTTTTACAGAATCTCGCAACTCAAGCAAAGAAGATCTCGTCTTCCTAAGTATGACAAGAACCTGAAGGTTTTAGACTAAATTTATTGGTCTTACCACTCAACTATCAAACTCCAAAACCTGCAATGCTCGAGCACAACCCAAAGCATTTATTGTCGGGGCAATGAAATTTTCAAGCTTGAATTAGTTTCTCCCAAATTCAACTTCTGCAGTAGAATCCAGCTGTGTCCACTGAAGACTGATGTTACACCCAACTTGAAAAGGAAATGAGCAAAACCCTAATTGGGTCTACTTCAGACATAGTACACTTTACAGGACACTGAACCGAGTTGATTTCAAGTTAATCAACATAATACAGTTTAAGTAGCCTACCAGGAAATTGAACAAGTTCAAGAAAAATGGTTCAGATATGGCTGAGATTAAATTTGACCTGAATCTGAAGTAATGCCAGAAATCTTGGCAGTCACCTCAACACATGTCCAACCTACTCAAACCAAAACAGGCCAAACCAAAATTAAACTCGATTAAGTCAAACACTAGTTAGGAGAACTTCAAGTGAAGAAGGTCCATCTCAAATTCAGAATAAATTGAATTAATAGAGTTGGCTTAGGCAAATTAAAATTGAACAGCTTCAATTTGCGTTAGCTAAAATAGGTCAAATCCAAAATGATTGACTAGGAAACCACCATCAAACTGAAAGTCCCAAACTTGAAACCTGAATATGGTAAGCAACTTAGCCAAATTGGGGTTAGCCAGTCTAAGAGATTAAACACGGGGTAAGTAAAGTGGATAGAATGGATATAGATACTATACATGTATTTGCTCAGTCCCACAATAATGGATGTGCTGATCCGGACATCACTATTGTTAGGATACAAGTTTGACGTCTATGTTTGACAAGAATTAGTATATACCCAAGTGGATACGAATACTGATGTCCATTTGGTTTAACAAGTATACATATGTTTGTTCATTTATATTTGTTTACATTGTGATGTCTCAAGTTTTTACTCTCTTTTTCACTGTTAATTATTCCAACATGAACCCCTCCAAATCCTCGAGATGTAATACTGCAGCCACACCCCCTCCCCAACAACTTAGCACCAAATCTCCATCCATATAACAGAGGTTATTCCCTTGCTTGGAAGCTTTGAACTGTTAATAGAAAATTACCCAACTTCACATGTAAACAGCCATCACATGGGACATCATCCCTCAACCCATATTGCTCTGCCTTCTCTTCTTCATACAAGAAGAAACTACCAATGCTTTTCTGGAAAATCTTTATTGTCAATGTAACCTTCACGATAAATAATTTTAAATAAGAAAAAGGGTAGCTCTGATATATTTTTTTGATCATCTCGTAAGTTGTTCCCTAAGCCATCTTGTAGATTGCAAAATTACACGCGTATTGGCTCCATGCTACTCATGTTGATCTTTAGCTTCTAACACTTCTCTCCACATTTTTACCTATGAATTGATGCCTTATATCATCAATTTGAACAATATTTTCAGCAATAACTTACCCCATGGAACTTCACTCAACTACCAATCATTCACTGCAATCCCAAATTATAGAAGCATATCTCTGTTCTCCTTTATCTGTCTTCTCTACCCTCTGTCCTTTCTCCCTACTTGTGTGCATACAGTTAGCGTCATTACTCCGACGACCCTGAAACAACTCTTATGCCATTTTACATGGATAAGGAAACTAGATTATAGCATATCTGAATTATCAACTCCTCAAGGATATAAAAATACAGATATAGTTTAGAGATGATTAAGGGGTAAGTGCAGAGTAATTACATTATATGTATATGTATCACATGGTAATTATCTGAATTTGGTGGACTATACATTTATTATGGCATACCTCTATACCGAATCTGCATTAAAGAGTAAAAGTGAAGTCCCCACCATGACTGACAGAATATCACATATTAACGATGACACTCCAAATCTACCGTTATAACCGAGAGATTTTGCTTTGAATAGTCCACTAAGCATATGCTGAGTGAATGACCCCCATGCAAAAAATTAATTCTACTTTCCCTTCACAAAATCTTCTAGTGAGTCAAGATAGTTCATTAGAAGGACATGCAAGAGTTACATCCATATGCAAATGAAAGTAGCAAATAAAACCACTATTATGTTTAACCTCAGCAAAGCTGTTGATGTACGAAATGAGAAGGAAAAACTGCAGTACTCAAAAACAACTTACAAGTGCAAAGAATTTAATGTCTTGGCCCCTCTTTGTAGAGTAACTTCGTAAGTCCTGTCACAAAGATCTTGCAGAAATAGCTCCAAAGCTTTAGCTGTAGTCATCCACATTGTCAAACATAAGCAACTCATATTCTGGTGTTTACATCATATTACAAGTCAACTACATATTCATGATTCATGGAAAGATTTGGAAGTTAAGCTATCTCTGAAATAAAGTCGACAAGCACACTATTATTGTTTCTGATCTGCAGGTTTCAGTTATATTGGCAGCATAGTAGTTAGCAACATAAGTTTCTTTTAGTCAAGAAATTTTGGGATCTTAATTTAACTTACAAACTAAAAGAGGCACAGCCAATGCAATCTTGCCAACATCTTCATCTGCTTGCATTATCTTCTTTATCCGTGACTGAAGCAAATTAGAGGAAAATCAATCAGTTTCTGTTTCAGCATCCCAACAATCAAGCTTAATTCAATAAAACGGTATGATGTCTGGTGATACCACGTACATATCACTAATTATACAGAACATCACTAGTTAATCACAATTCATGTGTATCAATCTATTTTTTTAACAAAGACTTCCTTATAAACATTATCTACATGCATCACATATTATGTCACTTATCAAGCCTTAAGTATTGAGTCTATGACACAAACAAACATTCAGTCCAACATATACAAACTAAATTGGAAACATGATGTGCAAAGACAAATTTACATGACAGGGTATAGTTGTATGTTTATTAGAGAATATACTATATATTCATATTGTTATAATTGATTTATAAGTGTCGAACATGACAAAATGGCTACTAATATTAGTGCTGTCATTAAAATACCTACAGTTAAAGGTAGAAAAGATGAAAAAGATTTCAATGAAGAGGATAAGATGAACAATTTTTTTTGCCAAACACTTATTTAGAGCAAGAAGCCTTACATAGATTCTAACTTTTTTCACCATTTAAGCAGTCAGTTGCGGAAAATGACATAATAACCTGGAGGTTGATAGTCGTATTGATTGGACAAACAAGAAGATTCACAAGTAATCAATTGTTGACTAATTCTGATAATGCATGGGATACATGACATTAATCCAAACCAGATTGACTTAGAGCCAACTTAGGGAGTAGCTCCCTGCACAAGAATGGGTAACACATATAGGAGGTTACCTTGGAGACGATCATTTCCTTATTGCCCTCTTCACAACACAACATAAACAATCAACTGTAAGACAATATATGATGACAGAGGTAAAGGATAATCCCTCCGCTCAGTCTGATGTTGCAACTTGCACTATGAAAAGGTCATGCAATCACTCACGATGTGCTAGAAGTCTCAACCATATCACTACTTTGAAACCGATCTACCAAAGAAACAATCACTTTAGATTACATGAATCTCTCCAAGTAACCTTAGCTCCTCCTCACCCAAAGACGCAAACCCAAGCACTATTTATTACGCAACACAAAGGGCACTGGCCAGATATGCTCTTTGTCAATGACCTACAAATGTTAGGCACGCTGCTCATTTGAACACAAAAGGAAGGGCTCAAAGCAACACCACGGAACCTCAAGAATAGAAAAATCCTAAGGAAGTACAATAAACAGATTTTCATGGATGTGACTTCCAACTGAAAAGATCAAAATGCAGCGTATTTGACCCAATTGATGATTGCATGAGAAGGGTTTCATATCAGATTGTGCTCATTCATTTAAATCCAACGAACATTACTGAAAGCCACATATATCCAAATCATTGGGTGGTCAGATCTACATAACAATTCGGTGAACACGCAAATAATCCACTTATTCAGAAATAACACATAATGGAGCTAAAACTTTGTCACTAAAGCACATGCAATGCACATGCCTCTGGACTAATGGATGTGTTCGTGTCTCTGTGTATAGTAGTAACTTATAAATAAAATCAGAAAGAGTTCCACAAGTTAACATGTCATGTATGAGCCTTTCAACAATCATTGTGCAGCAATTCTGTACTTTCTATATTTCAACAAAATCAGCATGTCTACCATCCCATGTTTCTACAACAGGTGGGCCACCACAAACCCTTTGTCCATGTGCACCAGACATGGCCCACCTGTCAAAGAGGCAGAGACAAGGGGTTGATGAAATGAATAAGTTGGCAATTGTTCCGATAAAGTGTCGGTATTTCCATAATAGTGAGTACTGCATGTTCGTCGAACTTGTCGCTCCATGTCATCGTCGTAACAGAGATCTATCCCCACACTTCCAAATAAGTATACCAAATCTAACACACCAAATCAAACCTTCAAGGGCTTGTCAGACACGACACGGACACTCTAAAAAATACACTATAACACTCCAGTCAAATACGTTTTCTGCGTAACAAAACTTTAGTTTTTTTTTCCCTAGCAAAATTGGACCAGAACTAACACGCACTCATCCTGATCCAGCAACACCTGGATGATTCGTGCATCAAAATTAAACCAACAATTCTGAACGGAATCCTCACCCCCCCCCCCCCCCCCACCCCCCCCCCCCCCCCCCCCCCCCAAAAGTGATCTAATCTGACAGTTAATTATGCAATCAACTACTTCCTAAGATCATCAAAACCACCAAATCTCACAGAAATTCTCCATGCACGAACACCAAATCCCGCCTACAAAATCAATATCGCTACTCAATCGACAGCAGATCTGATAGATTCGCAATGGAAAAGCCACCTCGAACGAGAAATTCGCCGAAAAAACGACAAAAATCATCAAAATTTTCACAGATCGATCGACGAAACACGACAGGAGTGGAGAGATCGACCGCTTACCGCTGGGAATCTGGTGCCGAGCTTCTTCCTCATCTCTCTCTTCTCTCTCTCTCTCTCTCTCTCTCTCTATGTTTCTTGAATTTTTTTCTCTCTTTTTTCTCTAGATCGCGAACGAGAGTGATCTCCGGCACTGCTTTCACTTTTTACTGGTTGAGCACTCACTGCTGCTTGCGCCTCTTTCTTACTCGTCTCCTACCGGCTCACATGTCAGTGGTACACTCCCTATCGTTATTTTTTTTTTTTTTTGTTACTGATTGATTTCGTCTTTCTTTGTTAGTTTTTTGAGCTTTGCTATGCCTACAACCAAATTTTACAACTCCCCTACAACCGGACACGTGTCGGACTCGATTGGAGGAGGGAAAAAATAGTGGGGCCGGTGGAGCCCATGTAGCAGGGGCTGAGAGTGGTGGTGGCACCCGGTGGGACCCATGTGTAAGGGGTGGAAGAGAGTAGTTGCAAGAAGGTTGTAAAATTTGGTAGTAAACTTAGCATTTTTCTAGTTTTTTTTGCTGCTGTATGTATATAAAAGGACACGCGGGCGCATACGCTGTCTGAATTTTATTAGGTGTTCTTTTCTTCTTCGGACCGGCTAGCAACACCAAGCGGAATTCGAATCGTGTTCATCCCCACAGGACCTCCGTACCCAACGGATTACACCCTCACGGACCATATGCTGTCTGATTCGCTAGAGCTTACTGTGCCGGCCGAGTTCGTCACAATTACCCATTGCTTCAAAAAAAATTAATATATATGTAAATGACCTCTAGTCTAATGGTTAGAGAGATGCATGTAGTCCAAGTAGTTGGAGTTCCAGTGGAGACGAGTTCGTCACAATTACCCATTGCTTCAAATATATATATATATATATATATATATATATATATATATATATATATATATATATATATATATATATATATAAAGGAGAGAATGATTTTATTATTGATAATTAAACGTGATACATTCGGATGAGTCTTCTCGACTAAGATCTGATTGATACAATCAGGTGGAGTATCAAAATATGAAGAACACTTATTGATCATGGCAAATTCTGCCAGGTTATGAGCTGCTCTATTGCCCTGTCTCCTAATAAAGCAAAAGACTGGGGGATTCTCTGATGGTATAGATTCGCTTATGGAATTGACGAGATCCTGCAGCTTCCATGGAGTGTACTCGCCACAGAATATTCTTTGAGCCGTGATAGAGTCTCCTTCTACTATAATCTTTCTGTTGGGCCAATGAAGTGCCAGTTGGAGCCCTAAGCGGATTGCATGCAATTCGGCTGTAAGGCTCTGTTCTGTGTAGGAGATAGGGGGAGTGCCAAGTCATCGCTGCAAGGAACTGTCCACCCGAGTCTCGTGCGATTGCTGCGGTTGAAATAGTAGAGGGACCTGTCGCACCGTCTACGTTGATTTTGATGTTATCAATAGCTGGGGCCGACCATGACGAGTCCATATGGTGCTACTATTAGCACTCCTAAAATGTCATTCAGCATTCATCTTTAATTTTTTAACATTCAAATTCCAATCTACCCCTGCATTAACATTATTGGCACTCCTAAAATGTCATCATACACTCCTCCCTCAATACATGCACAAATTAATGCTATATTTAATGCATGGATAGATTTGTAATTTGAATGTTAAAAAAAATTAAAGATGAGTGCTGAATGACATTTTAGGAGTACTAATAGCAGCACTATATATATATATATATATATATATATAATATATATATATATATATATAATATATATATATATATCTATATTTTTATATATATATATATATATATATATATATATATATATACGGCCTTACGGCTGGAGATTCTTGTTTTCCACATGAGCTACAAGCGTTGGACATATATGCACATATTTCTTTGTTTTGAATATTTTTTTTTGCTAATTTGGGTGTAGTTATGGTGTTGGGTAGATCTAGTCTTGGACTCGATCCGCTAGTCCTATGTTTCCTCGGTATTGATCTGGATTCTCTATAAACTTTTGGCTTGGTCAGACCTGATTGTTCTCTACCTGGTCACTATACAACTCACGTCCCAAATCGAATATGAATATTGTCCAGATATTTTATTACAGTCTGTACAAATTACAGTGAACTTTATGAGTAAGATTTTTTTTTTCCTTCTCTATATTTGTAAACCGAGTTAGAATTTAGGCTTAATTGCTATTTGATACCCTCAACTATTACCGTTTTTCAACTTTGTACCCTAAACTTTTTTTTGTAACAACTTGATACCCGGATATTTTTTAGACAAAAATGTCCCTACCCCTAACCCCTCTCCCCCTGCTCGCTTCGCCCCCCCCCCCCCCTCTGCTAGCTCCGGCCGCAGCTCCCCCCTCCCCTCCCCTGCTCGCTTCAGGCCATCCCCCCCCCCCCCCCCCCCCCCCTCTCGCTCCGGCCGTCCGCCCGCTCCCGTCTCTCCCCTAGGGCTCGGCAGCGGGAGGAGGGGGGCTGGAAGGGGGTGCGGGGCGGGAGGCGGGCAGGGGGTGGCCCGGAAGCGAAGAGGGGGGGGGGGGGAGGAGGTTGGCCGGAAGCGAGGAGGGGGAGGTTGGCCGAAAGCGAGGAGAGGGTGGGGGGGGGGGGGGGGGGGGTTCGGCCGGAGCTAGCAGGGGGGGTGGCTGGAGTGGGGAGAGGTGGGAGGGAAGGGATAAGGGCATTTTGGGGTTTTTTAAAATGTTAGGTACTAAGTTGAAAAAAAAAGTTGAGGTATCAAGTTGTTACGAAAAAAGTTTAGGGTACAAGTTAAAAAACGGTAATAGTTAAGGATATCAATAGCAATTAAGCCTAGAATTTATATGGACTCTAACCTCGCCAATCTTGAGAATTGGGTCTACTTTCATGGCTCATACCATATTTGCCCCAAGTCTTAGTTCGGATTAAATCACACTCGATCCAGATCGCATGTCCAAATAGCAGGCCTATTGATTATGTACTCTTAAAGTCACGTTTGGTTTGGTTTGCGAAAACATTGCCTTAGAAAAAGAACAGACCTTAGAAAAAAAAATTCATTTATTTTGTGTTTAGGTGCCGAAGGAAAAGAACATGAAAAATGATTCAAAAAAAAAAAGTTTTCCACCCACTCATGATTCACTTTCATTTCCATTTTTCTACATTTATTGTTAAAATTAGGATTAACCGTCCATGTTCAAGATATATTCTGACTATGGCTATATTCCTGCCTTTTCAAATATCGGAAAAAAAATTGACGAAAATTTATTTTTTTTATGCTAATGGAAAGGGCAAACAATTGATTTCCTTTCCAGCGAATAATCTCTGTGAATTCGTGACAGGAAGGTTCCACTGTTTGTTGTACTCCCGTTTTTCAAATAACCTCATATAGACGGCCTACACTTCTATACACACTGGGTCATTTCTTGTTTGCAGCTATTTCAACGCCTTCTGTGGATGGAGTGTGTCAGTAGTTGGAAATTGAATTTGGAGCTGCAAATTGTGTGAATTTCCATTTCAGCAGATTTTACAAGCATCTCTACCAAAATAAAATAAGGCTAATTATAAGGGCATATCACATTTTGCTAGGGGTTAGTCCAATTTCTTTCAAAAATTTACAAGTTTGTGATCTCCATTCTTTATTTGGGACTAGTCCAAATTTTTTCAGCAAGTAGGACTATAACTAAGTTGGCAGTCCTAACATAAAGTAGACAGCCAACTTAGTTGTAGTCTTATTTTTCTTCGAACCCGGCAGCAGTAGCCCCATAGACTTCGGACTCCTCCGCCCCCACCGCCGCTGGAGATCCCCGTGCAAGTTCATCCAGAGCCCCATGGACTTCGTCGACGACGACGGAGGCCTCCTTGGACTTCGGACGGCTCGCCTTCGGCACGCCCTGTGCTGTCCTGAAGCCAGACTCTACCGAGGACATCTCCCTTCTCCTCGCCCACCTCTCCGTCGCCGCCTTCGGCGGCAGGGTCACCGTCGCCGCCAGAGGCGCGGGCCACTCCATCCACGGCCAGGCGCAGGCCCCCCACGGCATCGTGGTCGAGATGGGCTCCCTCCCTCCATAGACGTCCACCGTGGCCGGGGGCTGGCGCTCTCCTACGCCGACGTCGGTGGCGGTGCCATGTGGTCCGAGTTGCAGGAGGAGACCCAGAAGCTCGACCTGGCCCTCCGGTCGTGGACCGACCGACTACCTTCAGGGTGGACGACGCCCTCCATGTCGTCTCCTCTGCCTCCTTCCCGCACCCCCCCCCCCCCCCCCCTCCCCCCCCCCCCCCCCCCTCCTCGTCCTCATCCTCGTCCTCCGCCTGGAACCCTAATGAAATTTGGGAGGGCTAGTCCTAAGTAAATTTTGGACTGTTCCCAGTAAAAGTTCCACTATTATGGACTGCCCCCTAGTAAGGGATAGCCCCTAGCAATTTTTGGTGTGCCCCTAGAATTAGTCTAAAATAAATACACTGATTTTCCCTATATTTCATAAATATTACAGGGACTATCCCTATTCCGAAAATACACTGACAATCCCTCTCCTTGATAAAATTTATAAAGGGTAAATTGCAAAAAATCCCTCGTTAAATGTGCACCTTTTGAGTAGAAAAATCTTTTAGTCAAATTTAGCAAATAAAGACTTCCGCAATCTATGACTTGCTCGGTCAGCCCCCTACTGTCTGTTGAGCGTTAGTTTTGGCCGTTAAGTGACATTTTATATATAAAAAAATATACCTACCACCACCACCCCCCCCCCCCCCCCCCCCCCCCCTTCCCTAACCTCTCCCCTCCTCCCTCCTCCTCCCCGCCCCCCTCCTTACTTCGGCGAGCACCCCCCCCCCCCCCCCTTCCCCGCCCCGACCAGCCCAGCCCCCTCCTCTCTCCTCGCCCCGGGCAGCGCCCCCCCCCCCCCCCCCCCCCCCCTTCTCCCCGCCTCCATTAGCCCCCGGCGAGCACCCCCCCCCCCCTCCCCGCCCCGGCCAGCCCAGCCCCTCCTCCCCTCCCCGCCCCGGGCAGCCCCCCTCATTACTCCGACGAGCAACCCCCACCCCCCCCCCCCCCCCCACACCCACACCCACACCCACACACACCTCCCCCCCCTGCCAGGCCAGCTCGCCTCCCTCCTCTTCCTCCCCGCCCCGGCCAGCCCCGCCCCCCTCCTCCCCCCACCCCGAAGAGAGGGGGAGGGGGAGAGTGGAGGAGTAAAATGATCATTACACATCCCACTTAACATCAGTTAACGAAAAGAGGACAAAATGAGCATATTTCATACTTTTAAAAATTTTAAGAACATGGAATCTTTTAGTGCAAAAAAAGAAAAATCTAACGAGGAATTTTTTACACTTTACCCATTTATAGAACATAGAAGTGGCCAGTGTTATATAAGTTTCTAAAAAAAAAAATTAGAAACTATATGGAGTGTCCGTGTAAGTAGTTTCAAAGTAGAGGTGGTCCAGGTAATAAGTGTAAACATAGAGGTAGTTAACATAATTTGCCCAAAATGAAATAGTTCCTTAGCAGCAGCACCGGTATCAACTTGGAAGGTCTTTCAGTGAATCTCTACCAAATAGTTTCTTAGCACTTATCAGTAACATTATCGATATCCGCATGAGTACCAAACAGACCTACCGAAAATTGATACAGCACATTTGTGAACTCAGAATTTCTTTCCCAACATACTAAAAACAAGCATCTCTATTACAGTAGTTACTTCGCAATAAAAGTAATATCAACTTAAGATCATGATGTTCATTCAGAAGCACTCTGCGTGGAATTGACAATACATGAACCACTCCGCTTGCAAAAAGGGCAAATACTTGATCCAACAGTCTCGACACAAACTACATTATATGCAATGACCTACCAAAATTAGAATCATACGATGATCGGCCCAGCTAAACAAACATGTCTTGCTAAAACTAAAATGACTCGCTACAATTAACTTGTCGCTTGGGGGCACAGAAGGGTTCTGACCATGCAAGTTTCAATTCCTGGCGTTAACCTAGATAGGAAATATAAGCAGAGGCCATTGGGCTTCAATCGCTCTCTTCTTCCACATCCTCTGCAAAAGGGAGAGCCAGAAAACAGTCAGTGACAGACATGACTACTGAAGAACCAATTACATACAAAGTAGAATCTCTTCTTAATAACCACCGAGTTACTTACCCAGCAGAGAGATTTGTACTAGAGACTGCACATCTATATATTGTCTTATTTTTCCCAGAAATACTAGAAACATTTCTAGAACAGCTTGGCCACAACGACTAAAACAAGAAACGAAGAGAAATTCAACTTTGAAATTTGGAACACAACAGAGGATGAAAGGTGACTAAAACAAAAATGAAGAGAAATTCAACTTTGGAATTTGGAACACTAGAGAGGATGAAAGGTTAGTAACGCAGGTAGAAATATCATTCAAGTCCCAACCAAGAAAAGCTAAACGAATTTCTCCGAGAAAAGGCAACACAAAGTCGCAAGCAAACCTTGTGATCTTGAGTCCTTGACTAGAATATAGTCGGTTATCAACATTTTAGTAGATGAAGTAGAAATCCCAACTCAGAGAAGCAAATTAAACTAGTGGTGGCATTACTGAGCCTACATGTCATTGTCCAAGGCTCCTGAAGGATAGATAGAAACCAGATTTCACCATTGTCAATGAGCCTCAATGTAAGACCCATAATAGCATATTATATGAATTTAATTAATGTGAAATAGCTTTTCCATTAAAAAGCATAGATGTACCTTCGTCAGATCCTTCACTCATGTGACCACCCTCGCTATCGCCATCATCACTATCTTCACTGTTGTCATCATCCTCATCTTCTTCATTTTCCTCATCTTCATCACTATCAGATTCTATTTTAGGTTTTGGAGGAGGTATGCAACTGGATGTGGTTCTTCGCCGAGAACTAGTAACAATATTACTCATGTCAATGCCTTCAAGTTCCTTTGCTCGTTCTTTCTTCTTTTTCACATATTTTATATCTGTAGATATACAATGTTAAGCAAGGCATCTTAGTATAAGAATTGCAAGTCCATCATTAAGAACCAATCAGAATTGCATATCTAGCAATAAAAAACGTACAAACCATTCAAAGTATGCAATCGATTGAAGAATTAGGTAAGACGTCTGACCTGAGGATTTTGGAGCACCTCAATCAAAACATGCGAAATTAAATCTCGAAAGATGCTCCACCTCTCCGAAGCCTTGGACTCCAAGATCGAAGGATCAACCACAATGCAATCAATGGATCTTAATCTCTGGTAGATGGTTGTAGATGAAGTTGCGAAGGAGGTGGGCGTAGGTTCTCGGGTTCTGCAACAATGGAATAGGGGGCAAGGAGGGCTCGCTGGGTTGCTTAGGGTTTGCTGGGGGCGCTGTTTTGGTTCTGTAGCACAGCAGGGTGGTGCAAGAGGGAAGAAGGAAGTCTTGGGAGACCAGAGGCAAGGTAACAAGGAAGTAGGGGGTTCTCATGTGGTCGGGACCCTGCAGGTTTGAAGGCGGATGGAAGAAAGAATGTGAGGAGCTGGCTGTGTAGGTGAACCAGGCGAGGTATACCAAAGGGGAGGGTTGGATAATCTGTGGGGATATGGTTGAGGCTGTTCTGGGCAGAGGCAACAGCAGCAATACAAGGGAATTGGGGGGTTCAGGCAGTGTTCTAAAAGTCGTCCTAGGCGACTGGTGCCCGCCCAGTGTCCGCATAAGCGCCCACCTAGGCCACCCCGACCCCCGACTATGTACATTTTTGGGTTTTAATTTTTATTTTTCTGAACCAAAGGCGAGCTAGGCGCCTGGTACTCGCCCGACTAGCGCCTTTTACAACCTTGGGTTCAGGCAGCAGTAATCGAGGAAGGCTGTTTGGTGGCTGTGGCAAATAAAGTGAAGATAGAATTTTCCTCGGGCTTCACAGTTCACACTACGGACTCGCTCAAAGTTACTTGCTGAACCTAATCCCCATCACACCATGTTCCAGTATGAGTGTTCCAGTTCGGGGTACATCTTCAATACGGATCACTGTGGTACTCGACCTGGATCACCAAATTTGGTGATACGAATCTTGCATTAAATCTCATTAAAATTTGTTTTTTAGAAGACACTTTCAATTGCAAAGAAAGTCGGGGCTCCATTGTTGCACATTTCTTGTGAACTTTGACTTCATAGTTCTACACTTTCTTTCAACTTTGACTTCGTGTTTGTTACCACATTTCTTTCTTCATGGTCTCATGAGTTATTAACTATGTCGCACAGACAGAGAAAATATCTATGTGTACCAATCGTGCACGTATCCCCATCGTGCAACATATGTATCATATATCCCTATAGTACCATTATTTGTATTTGTGTCCATATTAATAAAACATAGGACATGGCTATACATCTCAAAAAATCATAAGGCTCTGCTTGGATTGAGGGTTAAGAGAGTTAAATGAGGGAAAATAAAAACCATGCTTGGTTTGAGAGTGAGGGTTTGGAGGGGGTTATAGAGGGTCAAGTGGAGGTTTGTTTAACCCACTTTTGTCTATTTTGTAATCTCCCAAATCGGAGGGTTAACGAGGGTGATTGAGGGGTTTTGTTTAAAAAGTCATAAATACCCTTATTTGTCCTATAAAATATAATGATTTTTTTCTTTTTTTTTTCTTTCAACATGTTTTCCGTAGCTTCCTCATTTGTGAAGATATTTTGACATGTTCTAATTAAAATTTCAATCAAATTTAATTTTATGACATGCAATAAGGGTATTTTGGTAACTACTGTATTTTTATTAATCCCCCTTTCACTCAAAACCTCCAATCCAAGCAAGAGTAATTAAACACACCCCACTAGACTCTCCCTCCAGTCCAAGCAAGATTATATGTATTGACTCTACTCCTCTCACTTAACTTCCCTTCACTTAACCCGACTTAACTCTGGTTATTTTTCCCCTCAATCCAAGCAGACCCTAAGTCTCAATCTTTCAATAACTCTTCTTCTAATAAAAGTCTTATTAGAACCTTATTTATAACTTTCAACTTGATCACCAAGCAAACAGTTTTCCGAATAAAACTTTCCTGAACATGACTCAACCTACTAAACAAAACGCTTAAAGTAGACCAACTAAAACATGACTCGAACTAAAAACTCAAAACATAAACCACACCACACTCAAACTAGATATCTATCAGAATATAAGTCCCATCCATTTTGATCGTGATCAACATAAATACTCCTGGTTGGGGATTCCATGATCCATCGATGATAACCAACCAATTCCATAAATTATTGTCCTTACCTATGTACTATGTACAAGTGTATGTCTAGCCATTAAAGCCTCTCTATATTGGTGTCAAAGAAAACCATTTATTTTGGTACCAACTCGTTGTTAGTTAACAATCCCAATGCAATGCAAGGAAACTATACTTAGTTCTGATGGGAAATACAATAATAAAATGACTATTCATCTATTACATTATCATCAAAGGAGCAGCAGGAAGATTATGGAAAAATGGTGGTTCCATGCGAAGTTGTCTAATGACAAGTTCAAAGATAGGTGTGGGCTAAGACTTGGTTTGGGATTGCTTATGCTTTTAAAAAGCTGCAGCAGAGGCAGCTTTTGACAGCCGTCTCCCACCTGTTGTCAAAAGTTGCCCCAGTTTTCAACTGGCTTTTCAAAAATATATTGATACACTGCTTACCAAACAGATTTTTGGAAGATAAGCACAAGCAGACATGATAAGCAATCCCAAACCTGGCCTAAGTAAATCAATATTCACAGCCAAGGTAGCTATGGGTAGAGATCCTCAAGGCCAGTTGACAAGCAGGTAGACCTTCTTTGGACATGCACTTTAGGCTGATGCAACCATAAACCACCTTCCAAACTCTCCTGGCCTAGAAAGAGTCTAGATGAAAAGATAATACAATTTTCCATAAGGTTACATTCACCCCTTCCAACATTACCCCAAATAGCGAAAAGGAATAGTGTTCCTTAGTAAATGAAATTTTCACCCGCAATACCACAAGAATACCATCTGCGTTTATATAACAGGACCTTCTACATTTTTATTTGATCCTATAATTAATTACTTTAAAAAATCTGCTTTTTCACAATATAATGGCATTTTCTTCTTAAATATTTGCAAACAAATCTCTCCATAGACAGCAACAATATGAAAACAAATTATTCCTTTTAGATTGCAAATTCCTTTTCCAACAACCTAAGTAAAAGTTTGAAGTTAGAATATTAATCATTTTCCGCATCTTAAATATAAGTACTCACACTATCGGTAATAAGCTTTACCTTTCTCAGAAGGATTAGTTGATAAGCCTTCTCTTTCAAGAATCTCTTCCAACTCTTTAATCAAGAAAGCTTCCCGTTTGCTTTCGGGAGCCTGTTTAGCCCTCTTATAAACGGATGGAGGAATACTGGTCCAAGAAAGCATATGTATAACTTTTAGTATGCTCGTTCTGACATCCTAAAGTAGCTAGTTTAGAAGAAAGTGTACCCCATTCCGCAAGATTTGATTATCGATTTAAGATGCTCCACTTTTTTCCCGTACACTTGTGTTGGTTTTTCACTTTTCTTCTGCAATTAGGAAGATAAATAACATAAGCAAAATACCCTTTACAAACTCTTCATAAAGATATAAACAACCACCTTGTCTTCCTCTTCACCAGATGATTCGGAATGGCTACCTTCAGGATATTTTCCATCACCGCTTTCGTCACTCTTCTCTAGATCTGGCTCCACTGGCTTTTTCTTCCCAGAGGCTGATGTCTTTTTTTCTGTTGAAGTTTTTTGTTTCTTCGAAGATTTTCTGTTAATTTTTTTAGCAGGTCTCTTTTTTGGTATTCTTACTTCATCATCACTTTCCTCATTCTCACTAATAGCATCCTTGGAATCTGAAGAATCTGAATCCCTGGCCTTTTTAGCACCTCTTTTTGTTTTTCCTGTGCCTTTGCTATTGGATGCTTTCTTGTGTTCTTTTTTATCCCCATTTGTAGATTCAACAGTTTCAGATGATTGCAAGATCTAAAACATAAAAAGTAGTTTGAGGAAAGAAAGTTGTATCTACTTCACTAGTCAGAAGAATAAACTATACACTAGAAAGTAAATAATATAGATGGTAGCACTTACCTCATCTACTTCAGAACCAATCAACTTTTTGTAAGCATCCAGACTGTTCTTTTCAAGTTTAAGATCTTCTTCCAACAGCCGGCGAACTTTTACCAAAGTGATCCTAAATATTCAAATGTAGACCAACTATCACATACTTAAACAAGCATTAAAAAACGTTGGCATCAAAAACCACAATCTTCATCATAGTTTACAAAATAAATAGCAAACAATATCTGCTTGGTATATTAGTTATCTAGCAGATATTGTAAGTGAATATAGATGATATACTGAAGATTAGATCTTAAATATGCAGCTCTTTTTCTTATCGCCTTCTTTATAGCATCTTCACTTATATCGCTGTCACTTTCAGGATCGAGACTTTCTTTTTCAGTTTCCCGATCCGGTGTTTCTTCTCCAACCAAAGCAGGTGATCCTTCTCTAGTCCCATTGATATCAGAATTGCTGTTTTTAAGATCTGCTGCTGGCTGAAAGTCATCAAGTTCTCTTGATGCTTCTTCTTTCTCTGATAGAAGAGGCTCCTCTGCAACCTTTTCCTCGGTTTTGGACATATCCTCAGCACCATAATAGAACTGCTTTTAATGAACAGTAAGATTAATCAAATCACCAGTAAATCCCATGTAACAGAAAGAAAGAACCACTTGCATCTAAGACAAAAGTAAAATAAATAGACAGAGATCGAAAAAAAACTATGGAGAACAAGTGAGCAATTTTATGAGCAACAGAAGTTCCAAAAAAATCGTATTTTGACTCTTTTTTGCCAGGATGAAACTGCAAGGCTTTGCAAGGCAAAAAAAAAAAACGGATACTGTATATCACGTTAATCATCCACTTCGGATCAAGGTTTTTACAGTCCTAGGTTTAAGGAATATTTGTATCATGATTGAAGACATTTTGTCAGTAAATGGATGGTGCAACCCTTGTTAGCAATCACCCGAATAAAACTCGTATTATACACGAATTTTTCTGTATCTTTCATAATGTATAATACTTGCGTACTTTTGACAGATTCGAATTAGTGAAAATTCTGGCACAAAAAAACGTGATGAAAATATGTTTAATTAATCAAATTTGACAACTTGTTTAAGCATGTGGAGCTTCTAACCTCAATATTTTCATTTGATGAATATTTGGCCGATTTTTCAACGTATTTACTTGCACTGTGCCGATTTATACTCATACTTTCGCCGTCCCGAATTTTTTTCGTTTGCCGAATTGCTAACAAGGGGTGCAACACGTGCAAAATGAATCCTCGCTTGTTGAATCTAAAGTGTGATTTGGTCCCTTGAGGACTGAAATCTAGGATAAAAATAGAAATTCTTCAATGTCAATGGAGAAAATCATTATTGCTATATGAGAATAGAGATCCCAAGTTTGTGTTATAAGGAACATGGACACATCAAAAGTGATCTGGTTGATAGGTGTGTGGGGGTGGGGGGGTGGGGGAGGGAATCTTGGCTATGTGGATGCTATATAGCTAAACCTTAGAAAGCAAATCTCCTAGGAGGTTAACGAATCTTAGTAAGAACCTCGGCGGTTCTTACCTGGGAGCTCGTTTCCCCGACAACCGTGTCGACGACGGAAGCGCTTCCCATAACTGGACCAGAATTTTAAAAAAGACAGATATTTTGTGAAGAAAGTTGAAAAAATATAATACATGTTCATCAAAGTAACAAGAAACTAAGTATTATCGTAAAAATCACCATGTGAATGATCTCTCTACAACTTTGAATTGAACTTTATTAATTCTAATAAATATTAAGATATTTATAAATTTTGATAACAATAATTATTAAACATAAAAAAATTATTAGTGTACGCTACAAACTTTAGACTCTTCTAAGTAGTCGTGTTCTCCCACTCCCGCTTCTGGCTTCTAAGAGCTCAACTACAAACAACAGAATCTAAGTTGGAAAGAGGTATGCAGTACGTGTTCAGATTAAGGGGATGGCCAATTAAGCAGAATTAAGGTGATCTATAATTGTGAGCAGACAGCATAATCCGATTACAATCAACTGGCCCTGGATCCTTGTGCAAGTGTAACAACTTAATAGAATATTGATTCATAATTCCATATCCAAGGGCCTAAATATTGGTTTTGTATTAGATTTAAGTTTGGCATCTCCAATAGTGGATATCAGATGATATATCGTGGACATACGTAAATAGTGGACAACATCTCAGACACCTAATGTTGATGATTTAAAAAACATCTGAGTACAATATCCAAAATGTCCTAAATGTTGATCTTATAGAAAATATATGAAACTTCGTTGCTATTTGAAAATGATGGTAATTTAACAGCTTATGTATACCAAAAAACAAGTCTTGGCATTTAACTATTGGGAGCGTTTGATTATTTAACAGCAGTAACTGAATAAAGAACCAAAAGGAGTAAACCAATACAAAGAAGAATTAGCTTATAGTGTATGACCACATGACTAATCGATTTGACGTGTATATCCAAGATTGATGACATGGATCTCTAATTGACAGAAATACCTTATCCAAACACTGCTTTATAAACTTCTTATGAGCATCCAATGAAAGTTTCTTCAACCCTAGGTCCTTTTCTAATGCCCTTCGAACACCCTCAAGAGTCAACTTACTGCAAGAACAAATAAAGGTATGTCAGACAGTCAGAAGCCCTTTGTATTCAATTCCATCTTTCTACGAAGCGCCTCACAACTACTGCGATAGGCAATATGATGTTCTTGGAAGCTCAGTATCAGTCCAGATAGAGGTTATAACAATGTAGATAATCTTAGGAGTCCGATACAAGCTGCAATTGGCTTAGGGGCATACATAAGAATGATGTTGATATATGCTGACAAATGAACAAAGAACTACCAAGAATAAAATGTGTACAGAAATCACCAATACTAACAAAATATGGAGGAATTGGTCTGGGGGGAGCTTCTAAGGAAGGAGGCCGTCTTCAAAAGCTGCTTCTGCTTTTTGAAAAGCAAGTAGCAAAGCCAAATCTGGCCTGGAAGGAATTGGTTAATAGTCCTATTTGATTAAGCATCTAAGTACATTGTTCTCACCATCTGGAGAGGCACAAAAATGTAATCATAACACGAGTATTAGGCAGTATAGCTGACTCAGTATAGCTGACTTCTAGAAGACTAATCCTATGATGTATACAGAACATACAAGTTCAGGAATGAATAATTCTTGCATATAACAAAACTCAAATACGAGATATTATCTAAGTCTATCCTAGAGATGGTTATCAAATGATCTTGCAACAGCTTCCAAGTGTGAGATTGCAAATTAAAGCTGCTACAAAATTGTGTATCAAGAATAAGATTTAACTCTACACTCATCTACTGTGAAGGTGACAAAGTCCCGCCACACTGGGTTGAACTTGAAGCACATGCATTTACAAAGAAGCATATATCAGGTGATGTCTATTTGCTTAAGAATGTATGACTGTTCCAACTTCCAACTAATACAATCCATGATACATGTTATTATCAGTACTTCTCAGAAAGGGTACACACACTTGATATCTTCATGGGTATATTCTAATATATTATTGGTTGGTCTTGCACTGCATCTAATTGTATACATCATCACAATAGGAGTCGCACTTATTATAAACTTTATGAGACATAATCTTATTAGATTTTCTACCAATCTATTAGCGTTGTGAAGTAGTAGATGTTATATTATTATGAAGATACAGCAGAGAGGTTGTCCACGATGTAGTTCTCTATCCATATACTCTGGTTTAGTTTAGGTGGTGTAGTCAGAGTATCCTATAGTTAATTAGTATAGTTTGTGTTAGTTAAGGGGTCTACTGTAAGTTTTGATTTTATTAAATTTAAGTAAAAATAGAGGGCCAGAGGGGTATGGGGAAGATTATGGTTTACAACTTTACACATATCTGGGTATCAGATGGATATCTAAGAGAAGTTTTAGTCCGGAAGAATTGAATAAAAGGCTTATTAAACAATTAGCAGTTGGTCTATAGTATATTTTATTTAGCATATTTACTTACCAAAATGGGTAGTTTAAGCACACATGAAGTTCTTAATTTAGTAGGTTTAGGGATTTCACTTTTGGATTTAAGCATTTATCACACAATATAATAAACACTAGATTGTTCAGACTCAACCCCATATTTAATGAGAACCAATTAAACCAAACATATTAACCTCATCAAAAACTTAATTAGCTAGCAAAATTTCCAACAGCAATAAGTACTTCACCTTGGAATCTTTATCTATTCACAAAAGCAAGTTCTATTTTTCCTGAAGTTGATAAGTTCCAAAGCAATTAAAAGAAGGTGAGAGTAACTTCCTACTTGTAGATTAATCCAAAATTTGGATATCAATGTAGTTTTAGTCCCAAGCTTCATATGAGCTACACTGCTCCACTTCTTAAAATTGGATCTTTCGTGAAAGGTCCGCATATCCTTGCATTGACTAATCAGTCTAATTTAATGATTGGTGATGTATAATGGTATAGTTCCATAATAGAGGAACATGGGATGAACAAGAGAACTCGTATTTGTTCAAGCAATTGGTGTTATTATAGCATGCTAGAATTTGTTCACATCTTCGGAACTTATCGGTGGGCTGGTGAAGGAAGGTTAAATACAAATCCCCATAAATACAAATCCCCAAGAATCCTTTACCTACTCGAAAACCTCGTTTGCATGGGAATCTGACTAAGATGTTATCTCCAAACCATTGTAGTTGATACATACTTATGATGCGAGGCTAGAAGTGTGACTGCTAAAGGTTATTTCATTTTTCCATCACATTCACCGATGGTTATTCAGGATATGGATTTCTATTGAGTTTCTTGAGTATCTCAATGAACATGGTATAAGGTCACAAAGGTCACTAGGAAATCCTCAACATAAGGTATTTACAGAGGAGAGAGAGAACCTTGAAGGATATAGTTGGGCTTATGCTAGCGCAGAACAGGTTACCTATGGTATTTGGAGTTTGGATATTCGCAGCATTATTGACTCTAGCGGACTTGGTAACCAAGGGAACAACTAAGTTGACGCCTTAACCAATTTGGTTGACATAGTAACCAGATTATGACGTGTGTATATATGGACTTGTCCTCCGTATGCTCGTCGCAGGTCGAGAATATCGGCCCAACGGTCTGTTGGCAAAGCAGGGCGACTTATCTTACTCCCATAGGATATCAATGAGTACAAAGGGTTATCAACTTATCGGCCCAACAGCATGTTGGCAAGTGTTGAAGTGTGATTCCCGCTGCCGAAAACCAACGGGTACGGGTAGTGTTACTCTCGAACGGACTTCCATATAAGTTGTTCACCACAAACTTGGAATCGGCTCCGGATATTTTCACCACAACCTCCAGAAAAAAGATTCCCTAGAACCTTGTAATTCCTATATTTATCTACAAAAACTCTAGGTTCGCAAATTCAGGCCCTCGGCTCCAAATAAAACCCTAGTTATGGTAATCAAAAGAGCCTCCGCTATCAACCTTCCTGGTCGGAAAGTCCGCCAAATTCATCAAATCCCCCCCCCCCCCCCCCACCCCCCACCCCCCCCCAAAAAAAAAAAAAAAAAAAAAAAAATCCATTTTTCCTCTAATTACTTCCACAAGGGTTTAGGGTTTACAAAGAAAAGCACAGACCGAGACCTAGAGATGCTGATTTCTGTACATATATTCCAAGCAGACACCAGAACGTGGCTAACATAACGTTATACGCTAGAAACCCTAGCTATGAATCAATTATGCGGATTATCGAAACTAAAAATTTGAAATTTGGGAAATCGACGTCTTACTCTGCTTCCTCTTTGAAATCGCTGATGCGAGCGAGCATGGCTCTGGAGATATCCGCTTCCAGCTCCTCCTCCGTCTTCTCCTCCATTGTTGCTCTCCTTTCTTAGTAGCAGAAGAGGAACTGTGTAGAGAAGGAAGAAAAGAGGAAAGGGCCTAACCAAGCGGCGGCCCAACAGCAACACAATCTCATGTTTACAATGTTTGATTTTGGAAGCAGCTTTTAAGATCCGTCCCAAATTTGAACTAATTTTTCGAACGAAAAAAAAAAAAAAAAAAAAAAGGCTATTTTAGCAAATGCCCTCATTTAAAATGTTGAAACTAGTAAATATTTCCACTCCTATGTAAACATCAAAAAAAAAAAAAAGAGTATATCTTAAATATTTACTGTTCCATACCAAAAAATGGAGGTATTTAATTATTTAAAAACATAGTAGTAATATATGCTAGTTTCAACATTTGAAATGAGAGCATTTGCTAAAATGAGTAAAACTTTGATACAGAAGGGGTATCAAAATTTTGATACCCCTATGTAGGGCCCACTTATCATATATGGGGTATCAAAACTTTAATACCTCCATTTGTATAAACATTTTTTCCTGCTAAAATATCTCAAAAAATTTGATAAGCTACAACCACCATAGCAAACAGCTTTGGGAACTGCATTTCAAAAAAAAAATAAACAGCAACAGTCATGATAAGCAAATCCCAAACTAAGCTTAGATTTGGGTCGCTTATCATGTTGGGATTGCTTCTGCTTGTCCTTTTTGTAATGCAAATTCCAAAGATATAGGTTTAAAACAACTTATTAAAAAAAAATCAAAAAGTCAGTTTATTTTTTTAACAACTTTTGACAGTATATGGAAAGCTATTTGTGTTGTTATTTTAGGGGGTAAAGTGCATTTAAACCCTCCTTATATGTCACGAAAACGCAATTAAAGACTCCCTGATTTAAAAAATTTACGCTGTTTCGATTTTGTCCAATTCACCCCCTCCCTGTTAATAACCGTTAAAATGGCATAAAAAGACGATTTTACCCCTCCCTCCCTCCCTCCTCTCTCTCCGGTGGTGGGGACGGGCAGGCGCCGGCGGAGGGAGGGGGCGGGTCGAGGGGGGCAGGCGTTCGTCGCGATGGAAGGGGCGACGGGAGGAGGGGGACGTCCCCCTCTCTCTCCGGTGGTGGGGGCGGGCGCTGGGGGGGGGGGGGGGGGGGGGGGGGCGGACACTCGCCGACGATGGGAGGAGGGGGGGAGGCCCTATCTCTCCGGTGGTAGGGCGCGGGCGCTTGCCGGCGATGGGAGGAGGGGGGTGGGGGATCGGGCGCTCGCCGACGGAGGAGAGTGGTGGGGGTCGGAGGGGGGTGGGGCTAGAGGGTAGTTTAGTATTTTTTTTATTTTATTTTTTGAAAAAAATGTGAATAACGGCCATTTTTAACGGCCACTTGACGGAAAGGGCCATTCTGAGCAAAAGTAGAATCTAGGGAGGTCCATACTGCTTAAGTTTTCTAAAAGGTCTTATTTTACGAACGAGGTAAATCTAGGGAGGGTTTAAATGCACTTTACCCTTATTTTAGGTTAGCTTGGCTTCCTAAACTCAACGTGCAATAAGAAAATAGAGCGTCAGGAGGATGGCATAGAATCAAATTCAGGAACTAGAATAATCCAGTGTGGTAGCTCCCACTAGGTCAGCTAGTATTTGAAAAATGTAGGTACCAAGCAGTTTTTGAAAAAAATGTCATCTCCCCCTTCAAAAGTTGTCGAAAAATTGAAATGTGCTCGTCAAAAATAAACACCTCGTCTTATACAGAAGCAGACAGGATAATATGTTTACGGCATAATGTAGACATGAGGTTGGTCTGTCATGTGTCCCGACTCCCTTGCAGATGAAGGCAAGGGAGGGGACACGTGGCAGCTGTCTTTTTTCTTCCAGTTCCCCCTTCGGTTCGGGAAAAGTTATTGAATCAAATAATCCGGTCATGGTCTGTTATTTTCAGGTTCAAGTCATCCAAATTTATTTTGGACAATTGTTTACGACTTTTGTTTACATCTCGACTTTCAGTCAGTGTCATTGGTAACACTGTTCATACAGGTTTGGTTGGGATACAATTAACAATCTTCTCACAAGAGTTTGTTTTCAGGTGTAGCTGTACAAAAGAACCAGAGGAAAAGAACATTTACATATTTACAATTACAACGCATCCCATTGTGATTCCCCTTCAGATTGCCTTCAGAATAACTTTGCTAGCCGCACGGACCCCTACAGCTGCAGCTTTCACAACAGCTCGGCCTCGGTACAACCTGCACTCCACAACAATAGAGAATACATTGTCATAAACCAATTCTTGGGATGCATTGGTGTTCAATCTTAACGAGGAAAAAACACCCCTTTAGTGGATTCCATTTTGTAAAATAAACAAAGATATCACGAACATTAACAAAAATATGAAAAAGCTACGTCGGATCTTTGAAAAGAAATGGATCAGGTATACTATGAGAAGAGAGATCGATTAGGTTACGTTGTCGAAAATTACTGTGAAGACCATCTCAATTAGTTAGTTTGCTGTAAACAAACATTTTCCGTATTTAAAGGCATCATCCATGTACCATTTTGTAATGTATGACATTGTTAAATGGCCCCAAATAATGTTGAGCAACATAAATAAGTCACTCGGACAAGTACCTTTTGAGCCAATGTTTCATAATCTAAAAGTTCTTTCTATTTTTATCCAACAAGAGAATGGTACCCATAGATAATAACCAAGTGTTGACAATAGTGAATAGGCGACCAAATCGAACGAAAAGGAAAACACTAAAAAAGACCATCATAATACTCGAAAGCAGCTGATAGAGGTTTAGGTCCAAGTCAACCATGAATCTTCAGGCCCAACAATGGATCTTCAAGTGTCCTTACAAGAATACTAGCAAACAAGTGAGCAACCCCCAAGTTTAAAGTGGAGACAAAGCTTGAAATTATGAAGCAGTAACGAACCCTGGAACCCACCCATTGTTGGCAAGGCCCCACAGATAACAATGTGGGCTAGAACACAGACGAATGCCAACCTTCCCCTCTCCCTTACCTACCTCGGCTCTCCAAGTCAATAAGTTTACGACTACGGCAATGCCTCATTTTCTTTTTGATCCTTCACTATATTAACCGTCTCTCTCTCTCTCTCTCTCTCTCTCTCTCTCTCTCTCTCTCTCTCTCTGTGTGTGTTGTTGGGGCGGTGGTGGTGGTGGTGGTGGTGGTTGGTGTTCCCCAAAATGGGAGTCCGTAAAACACAGCAACTTGAAACATATAATACTAGAAAATACAAACTCAATGTTATATGTATCAACAACTAGGCAGCAGTGTTGCATGAATACTTCAAAAGCAGCTCCTAACAGCAGAACATAGCATACACATCAGCTAAAAGTTTAAGCCACATACACAAATGACAGGATAATAGTAACTAAACTATACCAGTGGAACAATGTCATATAACAGCATTCTTTGATCAACTAATATTATCGATTAGAAGACTATTATGATCGGAGGTGGTGAAAGGAAATCCAAGAAAAACACATAGTAGCAACTTACCCGGCGATACATATCCCCCAAGTTGACAAGGCATAGATGACTTTACCAGCATCCCACAATATTTCAGCGTGCTCTTCTCTTTGATGCCACCTAGGACTCTTGTTACCACTGCAGTATTGAAGAGATTAACCTTGTATACTATAATTGAAACACAATCGAATAAACTCTCAAAATATATTTATATTATCACATAAGACAATAAGAGTCACCAACAAAAGAAATCCAGCAAGGCATTATTCAAGCTCAAATACCAAATAGTGGATCACTCTTCAGGAAAATATCAGAGATCATGGATGAGAAAAGAATCACAATCAATGTAAATGCACATCACTAAGCATATTTACTATTAAGTTTCACTGAAGTGATGACGGAGAGCCCATTTTGTTACCCTCGACTTTGTACCATTTCTACCAAAGAAATAGAGCTTTTATTAGCAGCGTGAACTGTTTGCTTGCTTCCATTAATGCACACTGTAAGACAAACTATATGGCCATATAAATGTTTAATCAACAGCAGTAGCCCTATCTTGAAACTATTGAACAAGCGATTTCTGTATTTGTGTGTACCTCTTTACATGCTTCCGTTGCAAAGGCATCCAAAGATCCAAATTGCAGCTAACCAAATACTTAACGTAAATACAGCTACATCAATTGCAGCTGACGAGAAAAAGCATTTGCAAAACCACTAATAGGCTTATAGCAACAAATGTTACATGCAACAATTTATAAATAGTATTTCTTTGTATTGGCAACCAAACACCTACTAAGTGTACTATGCAAGTATATTGTTACTTGTTGACTGTCCCTTGACTAAGTAACTAGGGGACAAATATTGAATTCTACTCTTTACATCAATTTTATTTTAGCAGCATGAACTGCTTGCTTCCAATACCGCACACTATAAGAAATAAACTCTATGGGCATACAGAAATGGTTACTAAACAGCAAAAGCCCTATCTTGAAACTTTTAAGCAAGTTAAACTCCTGTTTTTTTGTATTTGTGTGTACCTCTTACATGCTTCCGTTGCGGAGGCATCGAAACATCCAAATTGCAGCAAACCAAACACTGAACGTAAATACAGCTACATCACTTAAAAGGGCATGTGCAAAACCACGTGTTTGAAATAACGTGTAGGCAACTCTAGAGGAGGTGAATAGAGTTTGTGTCGATAATCACCAAATAAAAATTAACTCTATCACAAACAGAATATAATCAGAGAATAGAATGCGGAAATAATAAAGATCAAGAAGAGCATACACAAACACAACCGATTTTAATCTGGTTTCCCTCGTGGAGGACTAGTTCAGGCCTGAGAACTCTAGCTCAGGATTAAATCCACTATTTGTGAAATAGTAGTTACACCCCGTGCCTTTTCTTCAGAAGAGCACGTCAACTTCTTACAGAGATCGCAGTGGCGATGCTTGGAATTTTCCAAGCGACTTTCTTGACTCTTGCACAAACTCCTAATTGAATAGCACTGAGCACTTTGAGGCTTAGGAAGCTTGTGGCCAGTAGATGAGAAGGTAAGGCTTGTATAAAGCTTTAGAGAGAAGAGAAGAGAAGATTGGATGATTGAAAATGAGAAAATTCAAGGCCTATTTATAGGATTCTGGGTAGGCAGAATTCGGCCAGAATTCTGTGTCCAGAATTCAAATTTTTGGCCGTTGGACAACTAGCGGTGATTAAACCCTAAAAATCAGCTTCCTGTAATTTAGAGGGCAGAGTTCGGCCCGAACTCTGTGTGGAGGCAGAGTTCGACCCGAACTCTATCTCCAGAGGACAGAATTGCCCAAATGGGCTTTGTGGGCTAGTTTGGTTTGGTGGAGCTTTTGGTTTGTGGTTTGGAGATAGGTATAGGCCCAAACTACTCAGTGCTACTCAGTTTACATTTATCTAGACTCAATAAAAGTA